>JAUESP010000303.1:10425000-11025000 GCA_030914335.1 Drosophila borborema | reverse complement strand
ACGATAACCTTTAGCCGGGATGGCACTTTGCTGGCTGCCGGCGGACTGGATAACAATCTGACGCTGTGGGACTTCCATAGGCTCACCGATGATTATCTGAGCAATCAGATAACCGTCTCACATCACCAGGACGAAAACGATGAGGATGTCTATCTGTTGCGCACATTTCCTACCAAAAACTCGCCCATTGTGACGCTGCACTTCACACGTCGCAATCTCCTGATGTGCGTCGGCCTCTTTAAGAGTTAGTTTCCCCCTCAAATCGGCGATCTTCAAATTTATTTTTAAATCTTTCTCTCTTCTAAGCCAAGCGGACACAAAAATTGAAATTTTGTAATCGATTCGATTTGCTATTTAAGATAAACATAGGTATTAAAATAGTTGATTTGTAATTTTGTAATTGAGTCTGTATGTGTGACTGCTTTATAAATATATATAGATTTCTTTTTTTCCAATTATTGATTGTTTTTTGACTACAGTTGCTGTAGAACTCATAAAGTAAATGCAGCCTTGATCAAGTTGAGCTAATCTGATATATTTATGTCTGTCTGTATAGCTATATATGTCTATATCTATATGTCTAATTGAGTTGCATTAGTTTTATGGTGTTCAATAAAAAAAGTAAGTAAGAACGCCTGGCCGCAGCAGCAGCACGTCTTTCTATTGGTCACCCATCGATTGAGTGTAAAAAGTAACTCAAAGAAAGGTTCTGGAGTTGAGCCATAGCTATATACATATGTCCATATCTATATGTCTACTTGAGTTGCATTAGTTTTATGGTGTTCAATAAAAAAAGTAAGTAAGAACGCCTGGCCGCAGCAGCAGCACGTCTTTCTATTGGTCACCCATCGATTGAGTGTAAAAAGTAACTCAAAGAAAGGTTCTGGAGTTGAGCCATAGCTATATACATATGTCCATATCTATATGTCTACTTGAGTTGCATTAGTTTTATGGTGTTCAATAAAAGAAAGTAAGTAAGAATGCCTGGCCGCAGCAGCAGCACGTCTTCCTATTGGTCACCCATCGATTGAGTGTAAAAAGTAACTCAACGAAAGGTTCTGGAGTTGAGCCATGCTTGGAGCAGGTACCAAGTCGACCCCCATAAAAAGGCCCGCCGCCGCAGCGCTTCTTCAGTCGCTTGGCTGGCCTGGTGGGTCAGTTGTCCAGTGCAGTGCAGTGGATCCCTTCTTCGCTTCTTCTGCTGTGTGTGTGTGGTAAGTGCTTAATTAAATACAGTTAATAATTTTAAGTACTATATTAAGTTGTAACAGTTATAAGAATTTGTTTATAATAATTGTAGTAATAATGAGTTCAATTGTAAAAAATCTAGTTATTAGTTATTTAATGATAGCATTTATGATAATTATTATATTATAACAATAATATAATAAGCATAAAAGTAAGCTGCGCAAGCCGGCTCCTTGCTCTCTCACACTCTTTGCTACAAGCTGTGAAACGTGGAATTTGGAACAGTGAGCGGCAAAAATACGCATACAGACGAATAAATGGAGGATCTAATCAGCACACACGCATACACAGGAGAGACCAGTGAGTGTGAGCAAAGAGGACTGATGCATAGCGAGAACGAGAGAACGTGCAACAAGCAGCAATACCTACGTATGCAGGCACATAAATGCTGCTCATACACACATACGAGAGCACAAGAGCTTTAGCTGCGCACATATACATGCATACAAGCGATAACTGATGAAAGTAACGGACCTCTCGCTCGAATCACCAAATGCCTTGGGATTGGTCAGCTGGCATATCTTCGTGGAGAGAGCGAAACAGAGTAACAGTAAAAACCTAAGCGCGAAGTGAGTGAGAGCTGCTTTTAAGGTAAGTATAATTATATTTTTGTTTCATATGTTTTATGAACATACAAATTTATTTTCGTTCGGTTTATCATACAGAATCGAATTGGGAATTTATTCAGCATCGGGTATGCCAAAAGTGCGACGCACTGCCTCGAAATTCTTGATATTGTATACGGCACAGCGCGGCGGCTTCTCACCACCAAAGGCGAGCGTATAGGGATCTTCGGGACATTGACGCATGCACTGCAGGCGGCCCATATTGAAGTCGTGTTCGTAGACATGCTTTGGCTCGGTGCTGTTGAATTTCCATATTTTTAGGGTGCCCTCAGTGGAGGTAGAGGTCAGCAGATTGGGCATTTCCTTGTTGAAGCAGACGCCAGAGATTTCCTCATTGTGTGCCTTGATGGACCATAGCAGCTTGTTGGGCTGACGCTTGTCGGCGTAGTGTAAGCTGCCGTCATTAGAGCCAATGATGAAATAGTTCGTCTCCGTTGGATGCCAAAGAACTTTCTCCACCTCGCCGCTGATCTGCCACTTGACAAAAGCCGTGTCCACATTGTCAGCATCACGACAATCGAACAGACGCACCAAGCCATCCGAGCAGCCGGTGAGTATGCTCTGTGCCTCCTCCGGATGGAATTCGATGCTCTGCACCTTCTCCTCGAAGGCGGTAATTGTGGTATGTGGCTGTCCCTCGTCCATGTCCCAGAGTATGAGTGTTCGATCCACTGAGCCACTGGCTAGAATGTGCTCGAACTGGGGATTCCAAGAGAGGTCCAGGACAGCATCTGTGTGGCCATACTGTTCCTTCTGCTTCTTGCGATTGCCTTTGGAGCCGAGCTTAAATGTTGGCTCTATGGAATCCTGTATATCTAGATCCCAGATCGTGATAACAGGATCCATGCAGCCAATAGCGCACATATTGCCTGGCTTGTCGCTGCCCGCATCATGATTCATCCACTCAATGCACAGCGGAAAACTGGGCAGCAGGAAGTCGTGATGTGTGTAGAGCGCCTGTTCTTCCTGGTTGAACACCCAAACTTCCATGCTAGCGGCGTCATCTTGCACATGCCCGACCAGCACCAAATTGTCCGTGGGTTTGATCACCTCATCCTCAGCCTCTGAATCCTCATCCTCATCGGGCACCTGTTCATCGGCGTCGACAACGTTCGCAATATTTGTCACAGTTGAATTTTGTTCATTTTCGTAATTATCGAAATTGAATTCGTCATCTTGGGAATTGCCATTGTTGGCAGCGACATCTTCACGATCTACATCCATGTTCTCCTCATCCTCATCATCATCGTCGTCATCTTCATCATCGTCTCCATGCAGCTGATCTCGAGTCTCGCCTATAATTCGCGCTAGCTCAGCTTGTGTTAGGACAATTTTTTCTGGTCTCTCTTTGGTGACGCCGCGTGGCACAAAACACAGAGCTGGCACGAAGTCTATGCTTGGCTCAGTTGGACCATCACCGGGTTCCGTCATTGTTCTTTTATTATAAACAACGAAATTAAATTTGTGAGCGCTACTCAAGCACGTGCACAAGTCAAGTACAAATATAACACTATATTATGCCAGAGTAAAAAAAACTGGCCACGCTGCAGAAAAAATAGGGTGGCCAAATTGTCTGTTTTGCTAACCAAATTTATCGTAACTAATCGAGTATATTTTAAATTGCAACAATTTCGAAATGTAAAAATGCAATTGAGAAAACTCAAACTATTTTTTTGCTTATAAGATTCTCATTTATTCATTGATTATTCTTATATTTATGTGCCACGATAAGTGGTGTATCCAAACGGACTTATTAAGAGCGGAATATGATAGTTTTGAGCTTCACAGCAATCAACAATAATATCTATAGCTGGATAAAAACTTTTTATATTTTGTTCAGCAAAATATGAGCCCACATGAAATGTTAGCTTATAGATGCCATTGATAAAATCTCCTTCGGCCAATAACTGACAGCGTCCATCTTCATTCGTCTGTGCCGGCTTGATTGCAATCCATTCCTGAGATTCGTGTAGGCGATAAACGGTTACTTTAATGCTGGATGCTGCCTTTCCAGTGGATGTGTTAAGTACATGCGTTGATAGCTTATGAGTGTTCATTGCGAGAGCCTAAAGATAACTGAGAAAGATGTGGCTAATCTTTAAACGAGCTCAGATGAAATACAAATGTAGACAATTTTGATGATATCTTGCTGATAAGCAATTAGATAAGGTGGAAGTAGTAAGGTAAAGGGCATAAATTATTGTAAATGAGTAAAAGAAAATAAATCTTCATAAATATCTTTGTCTTCATCATCCCATTTAAACATATTGAAATTATAATTAAAGCATCACCTATGTTCTTTAATTGTGACACAATCTTTATTCTAATTTAAATGAAACAAATAAATATACGTATTTTCATCAACAGCGGATAAATCTAATATAAACATGTTAACATGTTAGCAGATTATCGAATATCGATAACATTATGATTTCAGAAAATTAACAGCGCACTGCTCTGTCGATTTACGAACTGCGGCGCTGTAGCGCCAGCAGTTTAGTTTTGTTATTGTAAAATTGGTTTTCGGAGCGGTCGGTTCGGCTGTGTTTAACGTCGGAGCGTAAGCGTATCTCGACTTTGCAAGAAGTTTAAGATTTCCCAGTAGTAAACCGAGGCCGAAGTTAAAGCTTTACTTTGTAATTGGAATTGCAGCAGTAAATCATATATTTGTCAATGTAAAATATATATAATATATATGTGGAAATATTCTTAGGGGCTGCCGTCATTGCACCGGTAAAAAATATAAATAAAATCGTGAAATATATGTATAGTATATTAAATAATAGTACACGAAAATTATTGTCTATCCCAACGATACGCGAACCGGTCAACGTCAATAGTCTTTGTTGTGATTCGATTTGCCCACGTTCCCAGTGCAACGCAGAAGCAACAGTTGTTCGTCTAAATACTGTGTGAAAAAATCAGCAGCAACAACAGCAACAAGAAACAGTAACAACAATGTCTTAATAAGCAAATGCAAATGATATTCGCACTTCGAAGAAAATAGTAATAGAGAATAGAATTCGATCTTCGACTATTCGAAAGTACAAACTCGATTGTTTGTACACACACTCACGCGCATACACATACACATACACATACATGTGGTACACAAACTGAAGCCTGAACTGAACCTGAGCAGAAGCATCGAAGTAACCAACTTCAATCCCAACAAATCTTAAACCAGTTTTAAGATACATATTCTTGTTGTTTGTCTGCGTGTGCATGTTGTTTTTATTATGTTTTATTTTTCTTTTCCTATTTCGCATTATATATACCCTTGCGGAGGTCATTTTGGTTATGATAAATGTGTCATGTCAGGAGTCATAAAAAGTACGAATTAAAGCTTAACTAAAAGCTCGAATCCCTCAGCTATATATGTATGTACATATTAGATAACTCTTACACGCATACATACATAAACATCTACATATGTATGTATGTTTGTTTGCGAGGGTATTTAGGCTTCGACATGTTCGAATTAACCGTTCTTTCTTCTTTTCGTTTTGTGTTTGAAGTTTTCGCTGCCTCTGCAAGTTGAAATATGTGTGTGTGTGTGTGCTCGCCCAAAGCTATGCCTGTATGTATGTGTGTGTGTGTAAGCATAAGTCGGATACCCTTTGGCTGTTTCGGTTTACCTCGGCTTAAACTAATCGCGTGATGATTTTGTTGTTATTGCTTTTGCTATTGTTGTTGTTGTTCTTGTTGCTGTTGTTGTAATTCAATGTATACCTGCAACAAGTACGGCACGTCTTGGCAGCTTTGTCTCCTGCCTCCTACGCGATACACCAGATTAAGGCAATACAATAACAAGTTCAGTTTCCAACCAGATCCAACTACAACTACAACTACAACAAACACGACAGCAGGAAAACAATCTCTCATTGCTTAGATTCCAATTGGAACAATTTTGCTAATTGAAACCATTTAAACTGGAATAATAATTATATGTGAGGTAAGCGAAAAGGTATTTAAGTTTATAATTATATTCATATAGATTTTAATTTTAATATTATTTTTTATAAAATATGTTTCAATTTAAATTTTGTTATATATTGCTAAACAAAATTTTATGTATTTTGATCTTTGATAAAAATAATATATATATCAGAATATCAGAAGATTTTGATTGGTAACTTCAAAACTTCTTTTCAATTAAAAAAACAAAAATACTAAATTTATCGAAGAACTACATATATTCAACGCCTTAAGCAGACGATAAGAAAGCAAAGTACATTTCAAATCCCAATTAGAATTTCGAGAGTACAGGGATGTTCTAGTTTCAGCTGCAATTCTAGAATATTTTGATTCCTCCATAATGCATTTTAATTAAATTTTATTACCCTTTGTCAATGTTTTTCAATTAAAATCCAATTAGAAAAAACAGCTATACCATAACAGAAACTGATTTGCATAAGTAAATGGACTTTTAAAAATTGTGCTATTTATAGCTGCAACTTTTCTTTTCATTTCAAATTTTAAGACTGTTCACAAATTAAAGAAAAACCGTTATGTTCGTATTAGTAATGTAGATGCAGATCTTTTGACTCAACATCGCCAAGGTCTATAATATATGTACATATATAATTGATTCAGAGCTGCCCACTGTAACCGCAATTAATTATAAAACTCTCTGAAACAGAAATGTTTCGTGAAATGTGAAAATTGGTCGGAGAGAGTGTGTTTGTTTTCCTATATACCAAATAATATATACCTATGTTATAAGTTTGTAACTGTGTTTATTTCGTAATGACATTGTCGTAACAACATTTTTAAAGTTTTTTGCACAATTTTTGGTGTATTTTGTTGTTGTTAATCAGTGATAAAAATGCAATCAGAAAGTGCTAACGGTCGATCAAGAGATATGCTTAATTGATTGATATGAAACGATCAGCAAAGCAAAAACAAAACTATATATATATATATATATATATATTTTTTTTTTTTTGTAAGCCCCGCAGCGACAAAAATCAGCGATACATTAACTGTACATTAATTTGTTGGAAATTTCATTCATTTGCATGTGGTGAGAGAGAGGGAGAGAGTGAGAAAAGGAGGGAGAGACAGAGAGTGAAAGAGACAGGTATTATTATTGACAACACTCGCTCGTCGATCATTAAAGGTTGTTTGGCAAATTAGAAACTAGCCGCCACTTACTGACAGGGATAGCAAAAGCAGAAGATGAAGATGAAGATGTAGAAGAAGAAGAAGACGGCAAGAAGAAATAAATATGTGACTAAATTCCACGCTGCACTGTGGGCCAGCCAGAAACCGAAACAGAAATCGAAACAGGAAATGAGCCCCAGACGCTTTGAGTAGAGTTTTTCTTTTAAGTACCTTTCGTTCGCTTGGTCAATGCAGTGCAGCTCTACTTGTCATTTATTATATATGCACTTTTTTCTTCATCTTCTCATACTCTACTCAGATGTATATATGAACCTTTTTTTTATCAGTCTTGGGTTTCTCTTTTCAAGTCATTGGCAATTGTTGTGTTTGGGGTATAATGGTTTAGAAGAGATAGATGTAGCTGGCAGATAGAGCCGAATTTTAAGGTTTATATAATATATATAAAAATATCAACATATTTCAAACATATTTTCTTATACTAAGCTCTTATCTTTCGTCTATTTGAAGATCCTTTTACTGTTTATTTCCTTTTTTTTATTCTTTAAAATATATTTAAATTAATGTAAGCAAAGCTTAGTTTGATCTAGTTCCATAAATTACTTAGAACTTTAACTTTGGCATATTTAAATTAAAATGCCATACGATATATGCATATATTCAAATTATATATGTATTTATTATATACTTGATTTGATTCCCTCTTCGCATATACAAATTAGCCATTTTTTTAAAATTTATTTTTAAGTATATCAATGAAGAAAAAAAACTAGCATGTTTGAAACAGCTGCTGTATTCAGGGTATTTCTTAGTCATGCAATCCCTACTAACGCACCTTTTTCTTATTCCGATACTAAAGTACATTTTCCACTAGAAGATCTAAGGCAATATCGGCAACCGTAAGAGTAATGACTGTTTTTATACAAATTTATTTTTTTTTTCTTCTTTCTTTTCTTTGTCGATGCAATTAGAGTATATACTTAGTTATAGTTACTTAGCTACAGTTTTTTTTTAGAACCAAATAGCTTTAGGCTAATTTGTAATTTATGCAGATATGAGACTTACAGTCGAATCCAATCTAATGAGAGGCTATTTAAAATTGAATTACTGAAATGAGTTTTTTTCAGTATAATAAAGATTCATATAGAAGAGAGAGTGAAAGAGAGAGAGAGAGAGAGAGAGAGAGTGAGTGAGAGAGGCGATAGTCTTTCCTTTTATACACATTTTATTTTATAGATTGTATATGAATTAGCTCATCAATTTGTATTTCTATTAATATTTCTATATTATCTGACATGTATATATCTGTATGTTGCGTATTCTATTAGGTAACTTATCAATAGGAAGAGCTACCTCATTGATTATAGATCGTGTAATGCTTAAAAATAGCGAATGATACGTTAATAATTTCGTATTTAATAATTCCATCATATGAATATTGTATATGTATTAATAGCGAATGTTTTGATAAAATATTAATGTTCTTATTATTATTATTACTATTCACAAAAGAACAATAAAAACGAAAATATATATTGTATTTATATAAGTGTGGCTATTTTTATATATTCACTTTATGAACAGCAATTACAATTACACAAACTATTGAAGCTCTTCAGTCTCAACTCAGTCAGTTCTTAGAGAACTGCCCTCAGCTCACGGCTCTCAGCAGGTCGCAGCTCGCAGCTCTCTTATTGTCTGTTTACACAGATGTCCCGCATTCCAGCGAGCTTGCACTGATCAGGCAAATAATGTACACGAGTATGTGCACAGGTATAGCTGGCATAGGGTCGGCTCTGATATGGCAGAATGGCTTGCACATCCTGCCTTGGGGCAAAACAAAAAAAGAGAATAAACACTTGATGACTTCGTAATGTCTCGTATTACAGGATATTACAATGAAATTTCCCAGGCAGGGCAAAGTGTATTCTGTCTGCACCACATTATCAGCAGACACGCCTGGCTTTTTGTGCATACATACATATAGATTAAACACTTACGAAATTGCAAGATAAACAATAGTTATTATTAAGTGTATTCCACAATTGTATATAAATATTTACATACCATAAAATCTTGTGTAAACTCTGAGTATTTCTGCACACACATTGAATATGCCAAGTTTGGTGTAGATATTTTTAAAAGAAATTCTCCAACTGTTGCCTTTGGCAAACTACTTACAAACCCAAATATACATATATATATAAATGTATATAAATATGTATTTATACATATAAATATCTCTCTCTCTCTCTCTCTCTATCTCTCTCTCTATCTCTCTCTCTCTTTAGGTATGCTTGTTTATGAATCTGCCGAGTCGCATCGAGTTTTTTTAAGTTTTTTTTTGGCTTATGTTGCCGCAGTTAGCGTGACTGAGGCATTCGCCATGCTGAAGTGAGTTTTCAAATTTGATACAAATTTCAGTTTTCAGCTTTTAGTTTTCTTTCTGCGAGTTGTTTTTACTGCCAAATTACTTGGCTGGCAGCAAGTCAACCAAGTCCAAGCATACAGCAGACTCTCAAGAAAGAAGTAAAAAAAAAGTTTAATAAAAACTGGCGCAAAATTCAAACACTGCAAATAATTGGAAAGGCATTCAAGATGCCTAAATGCTCGTTGGAGCTGCTGCTGCTGCTGCTGCTGCTGCTGTTGCTGCTGCTGCTGCTGTTGCTGTTGCTGCTGCAGTAGCTTCGACTGTTAGCCTCCATCAGCTAGACTCAGTCGCGCACTAAATACCAATTGTAACGCCAAACGTTAATCACATTAAAAAAGAGAGAAATAATGAAAATTTGAGATGTAGCTACATATTTCATACCTGTTTAGCGGCTCATCTATTAATTTAGAGTATGGGCAGAAGCTAAGTAGATTTAAGACAACTTTTTTGGAATAAGATGGAAAAAAAAATTTAGAAAAAAAAAAAGAAATGAGCAGCTAATTAGCGATTGTTCATTTGAGTTATATGATCATGATAATATTTTATATAAATCTATAGATATTATGGAAGCTGTTCAGTATTTCATTTAGGATATATAGAACAAGTACTTAAGTCATTTAAAGTAATTTTGAATTTCGAAATAAATATTATGGATTAACATCATCAGGTAGACTTTATTTATATAAACTTATATCATAATATATTATATTTGTATGTGTATTATATACTTAACAAATGATTACAGCATTTTTAACATTTTTAGCATTTTTTTTATTAGCTCTACTCTGCTGATGATCAAGAATAGAACTTTTCTTTAAATTGCTGTACAAACAATTTTCTCTAATTTTGTGTGTTAAACCTTGTTAATTGTGTTGCTTAATAATAGTCAACAAATACATGACTCAAAACTGACATATAGAAAGGTCAAAAAAAAAAAAAAAAAAAAAAAAAAACAATTTTCTATATTATTATATGTTGACAATATTAATTTCCTGGAATTATTGTAAGCTATGACTGCAGCAGTTATATAGATGAAAAGATAAACCTATATTCTTATAATATTTACATATATATAATGCATTAACTGTAAGCTCAATATGCACTACTATTCATATTAAAAATGTTTACATACATTATATTTATTATATTATTATATAATAATAATATCATAATTATATTTATTAGATTTTCTGTATTACATTTTTTTTTTATTTACTCATCAAGTTGATGAATGTAGATATAATATAAAAAATGTAATATATGCAGTCTAATATATATCTAAGATATAAATATGTACATTTTTAATATGAATAGCATAGCATTATATACATATATCAACGATACTATCCAATCACTTAACAAAATCATTGAAAAATCAAAATAGATGCACCATAACATAAAGTAAAGTTGATAGTAAATAGTAAATTGATTCATATTCACACCATTCACAATTTTTGATGGAGTTGCATGTACACGCAATTCGAATCAATTGCCACATTGACACACAAATTGTATGTGTGCGTGTGTGTGTGTGTGTGTAAACATGCTTGTAGAGCAATTGTAAGTCTTAGAGCTGGGCACGATGACGAGCATATAAAAGACCTTCACGCTAGAAAACAAACACTAAGCCAGAAGACAAACGTCAGACGAGGCCGATGACGAGACGAGACGACAATGGCAATAAAACCACTTGCACAGGTGTAACAAGAGCGGGCGGGTGGGGGGTCAGCTAAGGGCAGGTGAGATGCAGGTAGGAGAGGGTTGGGGCGGTTAAGAGGGGATCAATTGGTCGTGCTGTGCATGTTAAATAATAAAAGGCAAAAACATACATATATATAATGAGAACACTCGCAATATGTAGCTTAATACGTAAGCTGTCATTATACCCAGTAAAAGAGACATTGAATAAGAGATGCAGAAGGTATATTTAAAGAGCAGTGGATAAATTATAAAGATGTAGTTGATATAGAGATGATCTGATACCATATGTAAGCACATCTAGGCAATTCATATATATTTGAGTATGTATGTTAAGTTAAATAAATAAATATATATATAAATATAATAAAAAAATATTCACACATGAAAAAGAAATAAATAAAATAAAATAAAATAAAATAAATAGTAAAAATATTAAATTAAATTAAAAATAATATTTTAAAAAATATATAAATAAAAGTATTATAAGTAATAAAAATAATAAAATAAAAAAATAGTAAAAATTAAAAAATTAAAATTAAAATAATATTTTAAAAATATATAAATAAAAAAAGTATAAGTAAAAAAAATAATAAAATAAAATAAATACTAAAAAAAAAATTTAAATAAAAATAAAATAAAGCAAATAGAAAAAATATAAAATACAAAAATTTAGAATTAAAAATAATATTTAAAAATATATAAATAAAAAAGTATAAGCAAATAAAAATAATAAAATAAAATAAATAGTAAAAATATAAAATTACAAAAAATTACTAGAGCAGAGATTAAATTTGTAATAGTTTTTACATTTACTTATTATTATTTTTATTTAATTTCTAGTATTTATTTAATTTTGCTTTGCTTTGAGAACCAGAGAGATTTTTGGTATATTTATGTTCATCGGAATTCCTTTGACCATGCATTAGCTTAAGCCATCAAAAGAGACTTAAATTTCTGCAATTATACCATTTAGACAGGGTATCTGCTAGTCCAGCATACACTTGATATTTCAATCAATGTTGTTCTGTGTAGTCAACAACAGGTTGGCCACTCAATCGTGGCAATGCATACCAAATAGCCGCTCTTTCGCTGTCATCCTGAATTATGTATGTGCCGTGCAGCTGAGGTCGAGCACAGCGGGGTGGGGGGCGTGGTGGTCGTGTCTCTGGGCGTGGGCGTATGATTATATTGCAAGCTGCCGTTCTGTTCTTTGTGCTAACTGTTCTTTATGCTATGCTTTGATAATATAAACAAGAAGCAGAAGCAATTGTTTTTTTTTTTTCTTTCGGACATTTGCTTTCGATTCGACCCAAAATTTGACCCACATTTGTATTTAGCTTTTGGCTTTGAAATTTTGTTTGCTATTGTTTCGTTTCGATTCGTTTTCTTGCAAAGTGACGCTGATAATTGGGTCAAACCTCGTCATGTTTCTCCAGCGCACATTAGACCGATAATCTTTGCACTAGAGGCCAGACCTCAGACTCAAGCCCAAACCCAGACCCAGAGCCAACCCCAGACAGAGAGAGAGGGAGATATAGACCCATCAATGTCTGACGGCTGTGTCCGGCTCTTTGTTTACTCTACGCTCATTTTCATTGCGGATAATTTCACCTTTTATAGTTTGTGAGTCGTTGAAACGATTTTGCGCTAATGTTGCCCATGTTTTGCGCTCGTCTTTCTTTAGCTTTCTTTGAAAATTTTTGCTTTATTAGCTTCACTTTTTGGGACATTGCAATTATGATTAGTTTTTGCCACTGCCTGGGATTAGTTCTCTTAACTATCTGCAGAATATTATGGCAAAGAAAGAAACGGCTATCTATGGTCAACGCCCTTGAGAGATAGAGTATAGTCTGTTTGCAAGCCAACTAGCAGTTACTCTGCAGTTACTCTTCAGTTACTCTCAATTGCAATATCTTTTAAGCAGAAGTCCTTCAATATGATATGTGGAATGCTTTTAACGTTCTTTATATTTCTCATAGAATATTATAGAGCATAGACACAATTCAATGTATTACAGATTATGCAAATTCCAACTGAAACATTATCAAAGTTAACGGAATAATCTACCCACTATAGATAGCTTACAGGGTATATCAAATCAAACAAAATTTCACTGGCCTTAATATGCCATAGAGGACTTAATGACAATCTACTCAAATCGCTTACAGCATCCGACCACACCTTTACGGCAATTGATTTCTGGGTAGCGAATCCAATTGGAATGTCAGAGGTCATTTGAGGTTTTCACGCTTCGTTGGGCTTAGCTGGATGTTAGTGATTTAATTGCGATCATCGATTAAGCTCAACAATTAGCGACAGTGGCAGCTGGGCGCACTTATTTATTGTTTGTTTGTTTTTTCTCTCTCTGTGCCCATTGATTGATCAACGAATGAACAAATAAATATTTGCCAACTACATGAGATTCGCGTATTTGATTAACAGCATTTAATTGAACGTCGCATGCTCGGGAGCTAGCCAAGCGTTTAGCTATTTGTGCACTGGGTTTCGCCTATTCGATTTCTGTTTCTGTTTCAGTTTCAGCTTCTGTTTTGTACTTTTTCGCGCGTTCCATTTGCCTGAGCAGGTGCTTGCGCATACCTTTTGTTTCGCTCTGAAAAGGGCTCTGTGGCACATGTGTTGCCTTCCTTTGTTGCATGTCGCCACGACGCTCTGGCAATGCAAAAGGTTCAAGAGATCGCTGCGGCTGTCCTTGGATTGCGATGAATATCGCTGACGCACTAATCAAATGAGCTCGAGTTGTTAAAAAAAAATTAAATTTCTATACCCTGTAATCACTGAGAGGTGTCGAAAGAGTGTGTATGAGTTTTGTCTGCATATGTTTGAATGAGAGAAGATAGGCAATGCTTAAGAGGAGTGAGAAGGCATTTATTTGTTTTGTGTTAAGAGTATATTTATATAAATGCTCTGATCATTCATGGTAGAAGAAGATTTTCAGATTGGCAGCTAAGCTTGCATCATTTTTGCATAATGAATATAGTTTAAAGAAAATTAATTTTTTCATTAATTACTTACACATTATATTGTTAATTTATTCTATAAATCCCACATACCTAAAATATATATTTTAAAATGTTCATTTAATGTCTTTATTTTATTTAATATTATTTCATATTTATGTATTCCATAGATTCCATAATTATTTAATATATTCTATGATAAAGATCGTTTTATTTATATTTAATATAAATACATTTCTTATACGGACACGTTCTGTTCACAGGGTATTTGCTAGTCAGGCCTTCATAATCAGTCTATTTGTTAAAATATAATATTAAAACTGAGTTTTTACAATTTGTGACCCTGACGAATGGGAGAGGCGCATTTTGCAAACTCATGTCAATGGCCTATATACATATGCTACAATATCAATATACTCTACTCTCTACTATATATGTATTTTGAAATATATTTGTTTATATCTAAAAATAAATAAAAAGACTCTTACACTAAATATAATAATAGATAGTTGAACAATAGTGCAGAGTTTCAAATGAAATACTATTGAAGCCGTAAACTAAACAACTTGCAGCAATCCTCAATATACGTAGACATACATTTATTTAACTGCAAGAGAGTATTGCGCAGTCAAGTTAATGATTGCAACGTGTTTAGTCGCTTATTTCAGCAGATAAAAACCAAAAATTAATGTGACTCATACAAAATATTCGCTGCTGCTGCTGCCCGGTTAGTCAGTCAGAAGAATTTGATCTAGAGAGAGAATATTTTGTTGGGTTTTACGCTGTTATTACGTAAGTTTAGCAAACACAATTCAAATCAAAGATCAAAAGAATATAAATGAATTGGGCAAAATCATGTTTCCAGACTGACAAATTCAGATAAAGAAGAGAATGCACGAAATATGTTAAATGTTATATACATACATGTATATGTATGTATGCATATGTAGCATCAGCTGTGATCGCTGTGATCTGTGATCTGTTAGCATTGGAATTGCTGGAATCGCATTCGAACCTCGAACTGTTTCTATTTATGCCGACAACTGAGGACCCCCGCTGAAGCAACAAGACCAAGACTGTGCGGTGGTTCGTTCAGTTGTGGTTGGTTGTGCTGCGGCGGTGCTGGCAAGGGAAAGCAAAGAGCAAGCAAGTTTCTCAGCTCAATGATCCGATTTTGTGTTTGTTCGTTTTACATATGGTAGATAGTTGAGACAGTGTGTGTGAGAGGGAGAGAGAGAATGACAAAGAGAGAGCCAGAGTCAGGAGTAAGTAAATGTATATTTGAATGCCTCTGGCAGCGCTCACATTAAAGTCGATATTGTAAAAAGAGACTTGGAATGCGTAGAACATAAGACAAATAATGTGTTACACTTCTTACATACTAAGGGCCTCAGACTTGAAACAATTTGTGGCATATTTTAGTTTTTAATTTGTTTTAATTGATTTCTTGCTCTGCATGTTGATTTAGCTCTAGTGCACAACAGATAATTTGTTTAGAAATATTTGTAATGTTTTTAATTTATTTAATTTATTTTTTTAAATAATTTTTTTTCAACAATAAAATATAAATTTATATAATTATAAATATTCTATAATATTTGTAGTTTTCTTGCCTTATAATATCAAATTATAGGTCGTATAAAAGTTCTATATACTATATAAATTAAATTAATTATAAATATATATAATATTTGTAGTTTGCCTGCCTTATAAAATCATATAAAAGTTCTCTATATATGTACATTAATATGCATTTATAATTTTTCAATGTAGATAATTATTTGTTGTTTACTTTTATTATAGATAATTACACATATATTGTTTTTACTTATCGAAAGCTATACAAAATCTAGCTATTAACATTTTCCTTGACTTTGTTCGAATGAAAATGTTATGATGCTCATTAGATGATAATGAGAATGAAAGTTGAGCTTACTCAGTTTGATTGTTTGGTGTGAAATCTGTGTTTAACTCAAAAAGCTTAACCCTAAACGATTACGCGTAGAATATACAGAGATCGACAGACAGATTTGTGTGTAGACATGTAATTTGCATATTACAGAAACTCAGTAACTCTGTAGACGAGGCCAGATGAAGTCATGTATTAAATAACACAAAGTTGAAGTGCTTTGGGCCAGTTAGCATTAGATTTTATGATAGTTTATAAAAGCTCTACATTTGTATTTTACTATTTCTTTTGGCTGTAGTCTAGTTTTACTTAAGCGACGACACATTTGTTGCTCGAGTCGTTTGGTCGTTGTGGTCTCGTGGTTTTGCCACAGTCTTGCCTCGCTTTGTGGATTATGGCATTGAAGTGTCCAATTACGAAAAAAATAAACTCTTAAGTAAGGCTCATTGTAGAACGCAGCAGCAAGCGAAACGAAATTTGATTTGTAAATCTGATCTAAATATGTACAAATTAAGTTTTGTCTTGTTTTAGAGAAAATGCTAATCATCCATAAATTAAAAACCAAAAAAACACAATTTTAATAACAAAACAGAAAAACCGAAAAAAATAAATAAAATAAAAGTAAAAACTTGTTTAGAACTGATGTTCGACAATTTATTCATGAATTCATTTAGCCCGGCATTGTTCGTTTGTCTAAAACAAACTTTTACTTTTCATCATTGTTTGCCATATCTACTTGTTTCTTTATTTGCTTTTTTATTTCGGCTTTTATTTTTTTTTATATTTTGTGAAAGAAATCGTTCGTATTGCAATTAATCTTCAGTCGAGGCGGCCAACCAATTAGGTAACTAAAACCTTATACTCCAGGCCCTCTCTCGGCTCGTGGTTTCTTGTTTGTTTGTGTTTGTGTGTGGGCAGAGAAAGTTTTCTTTATTCCATCTGGTTCTATTCGAATGGGTCAACAGCTTTGGCCACTTGGCAATTTGCATATCATATGGCCACAGCTGCACTCTTCAGTTGCACTCTTGAGTGGTCTTTAGTCAGGTCTAGAAATCGGGCCAACACGATTTTTATTTTGTTTTTTGGGCAATGCTTTTAACAAATAGAATAATATTAATACAAGTTAATTTAAAGGGTTTCGCTGCGGCTTTCAAAATAATATTACAATTAAACATTATTTCTATGTTGAAATTATTTACTTGAATTTATTTTGTTTATTATATATTATTAACTATTTCTATATGAAGAAAAGAGTTCAGGTTACATAGATTGAAAATATATTTAAACAGATTCAGTAAGAGTGTTGTAAGAGTGAGTCTAATCTGACTGATTAGTTTAATTAGTTTACTTTTAAGTTATTCTATTGGTCAATCAGTAAATCCATCCAATCCAAGTCAGTTTGTCATTCCGTCATTTCGTCAGTCTCTCCATCAACACAAATCTTTGATCTATAATGATAGATGATTTCTTTCATTAGAGTCAATGTAAGACTCTAAATACTAGATGTTAATTTTCGCCAGAGCTCGGAATTTTATTTATTTTTATTTTTTTTTTGCATAATGTGCCAAAGGATTAGGCTGTGACCTAACACGAGCAGCTATTGACATTTTTTGCCAGGACATTTTTATGCAAATCAGTCAGTGACACGCACGCAAAATAATGGGGCTGGCTTTCAATAGGGCTCGCGATATGCGATATGGCTGTGGTTGTGGCTGAAAATGTAAATGTGAATATGCAAATGTGAATGAATGTTTGCGAGGGATTCGGCATCGGATTCCGACTAGCCCAACCGACAACATGTTTAACTGCGGGCTTGGCTTTGATGGTGTTCATGGCAGGATATTACTGCACAGAGAGACATCCTCTTACGTAATTACATTTGAAGCTAACGAAACTTAAGATATTGAAATAAATGGGTATATATATTGGAGTAGATTATATTTATCTTATTTGAATAGCTTAACTGCTGCCTTTTGCAAATAGCTATAATTTATAGTGCCATAAAAATACTTAAATTAATTTACGTATCTCTTTCTCTATTCCAGCATCGAATCAATTCGAATTTAAAATGTAACTGCATAATCGAGGCGCTGCTACTGAATCTAGAGCTTTACAAGTCAACTTCATTTTGTGAGGCGCGAGAACAAAAGTTTACATCAGGTGAGTTAAAAAATATTTAATAAATAAAAATATTAGAGACTTTCAAAATCTCTGAAACAGAAAAAAACTAAATAAATTGTTTATAGAAAAAGGTAAAAGACTTATTAAAATAGTTTTTTTTTTCATATATTGATTGCATTGCAAATGAATGCTAGGTAAAATCATTTACATTTGTTGAACAAAACATTAGCAATTATTTTTAATGTATTCTTAAAGTAAAATTCGATCTTCCTTTCGATTCTGATTCAATAAACATATTTGAAAATTTGTTAGATTACAAAGTAAATTTAAAAATTTATTGATTACAAAGTATTTTCTTTTTATTAATGAACATTTATACTTAATTTCAAATTTATTTATAATAAACATAAACGTTTCTTCATGTTATTAGCATAACAAAAGTATATCTTTAAATAAACCCTAGTTTTCATATGACCCTTGGAGCTTATATGCTATTTCTTCATAATTCAACAAAAACAACTTTTGTGATAAAAGTAAAAGCAAAACAATTAAGAATGCTGCAGTGGAGCGTAATCAGCTGCACACTTCAAAAATAGCTGAACAATGGGCCAACTGATAAATGTAAACAGTTATATTCAGCTATCGAGTGAGTCTTAGATACTTTTAAGCCAAGTCTGTCGACTTTAGCTGCTCTACTCTAGCTGTAATATATGGTATATAGGTATAAAATATATATAGGTATAAAATTTCGCTGTAAATATACAAAAGAAGTTGACAGAAAACATAAGAGAAATGCTACAGAAAACCTATATACTCTTATTCCCCAGACGATAATCGAGCATAAAGAACAACAATTTGAGTGTTTCCTTTGCAGCGCGATTGGATAAAGTAAGGCAATTGTTTTTGTTATCAATGAATAACAAGTCTCGGTTCATTGACTCTAGTCAACCATATTTTCTCATTCTTATAAATGAAAAAATGTCTTTGGCTCTAGAGGGAATCAATATTTCTTTGTTGTTTTGTAGAGACATAAACTCCTTTGCCTTATATGGTTATGTTAATGAAGTCGTTGGTTAGGGTCAGAGTTTTTTATATTTTGCATTGACTAGGTCAGTGTATATGTGTAGGTCTAAGCGTTTAACTAGCGGCGAGGACTCTACTTGACGACTGCGCAGTGTGCAATGAGAGCAAGTGAGAGAATGAGAGTGAGATTGAGAGTATGGCAACATTTGAGCTGTGAGTAGCAAAGTAAAGCTGACAGTGTAAAGATGCAAATTTAATTTGAATTAATTTATTATAAACTGTAAAGAGAGAGATTATAAATTTGCACATAGTGCTCCTTTAATTTAGTATGCTTTAAGAATTATCAAGTCAAAACTGCAACTGCGCATGTTTTGTATAGCAACATGCTGCCAGCAACATGTTGCCAGTGGTTGCTCTACAACTGAGCTGATGCAGCGGCTTGGTTTGAGCACAATTTGAATATACATATGTATGCCAGTGCGCATGTTTTGTATAGCAACATTAGCTCAGCAATATGTTGCTGGTAGGCGCTCTGCAATTGCGCTGATGCTGCAGCAGCTCCATGACGCCCACGCGAGAGCAACTGCTTCGGCTACACTCCTTGACCTTGGGCACACATAAAATGTTGCCTCAACTTAATTTTTTTTTGCTGTATGCTGAGTAAGTGTGTGTATGGGCGTGTGTGTGTGTGTGTGTGTGTTGCTGAGGCTGCGAATCCATGAGAACGAGTGCGAAAAAAACGCATTTTAGTCGCATTTTTCGCTGGCAGCCACAAGTTGTGTGAGTTTTCTGTCAAACAGAACTGAACGTTATACGCGTGTTTATTGTGCTTTCATATACAACTACAAAAAATATATATACACATTAATATATAAGTGAAATATTAATGAAACAGCGCACACGCGACCACGATCCCCCAAAGAATTGGCCGCTGTCTGAGCGCATTCCACTGGGTACGTAAATACATATGCATATACATATATATATATAACATTTGCAGTGCGGCCAAAGTGACGCAGTCTCTTGAAAATAAACAAGCAAATCATCAGCATCAGCCACAGCCACAGCAGCATCAGTTTAGGGGCCAAGCATCTTTGATTCTGTGAATCAGCAGCTGCTTCGTCATCGGCGCCACAAAATTGTTGAGAGCAGCAAGTTTGTCCCTTATTTCTCGCTACTCTTTGCAAATTGTTGTTTGTTTATTGATTTTTGGCATTGCTTCAAGCAATGTTTCAAATGATTTTCCATTGCAGAAGCTAGCCCATTTAAATATTCATTATATTTGCTATTTATACATAATATATGTATAAATGTAAATATTTATATGCATAAGAAATTCATGTATATGTATGTATATATTTTGTATGTCTTTGATGTGCCTCAAGTGTAGGAAATCGTTTAAATTTACTTCAGCTTCTATTACAGCTCAAAGGAAAAGTACTGAATAATTTATAAAAGCAAAATGAGCTATTGCTCTGGGCAATGCTAGAATTTTGTATTTTGTTTATTCTTTAGCTAACATTTATATTGAAATATTAGAAATTTTTATGCTGCAACTTGATCTACATAAATTGACTTTTATGAAAATTTACACATAGCGAAAAAGTATAAAAATAATTTCAATTTCCTTGAACTGTATGAATAACAAAAAGAAACATACATCAAATTATTATTGATTTAATTTGTTTAAATATATTTAAAAATTAAAATAAAATTTTAATGATTATAAATAAAGTATTATATAATTAATTATTAAATAAAAGTAGGTTTATTAAATTTAAAAAAAATTAATTAAATAGAATAAATTATTAAATTAAATTAAGTTTATTACATTAATAAGAATAAAGTAAATTATTAAATTAAATTAAATTTATTAACAATTAAGTTTAAATTTTATAAAAGTACATGTTTTTTTTTTATAATTTTATAAATTGAGCACCTATTTTTCAAACTAAACATATTAATAAGAGCATTAAATAATAATAGATTCAATACACTATAATTATTTATTGCTTTAATCAAAATAATGTTCTAAATTTATTTTAATTTGTTTGCTTCTATTATACTTTGTTTAACAAATATATTTTAGTAAGCAAAGCGTATAAAAAATATCTAAAAATATTATAAATAATTTAATTTGTAAATATATTTTCTTTAGCATTCTTTAATAACACAGTTTTTAAGCATGCTATGAAAAAAAGCATAAATAGAAATAAGTTAACTTTTTTTCTGGTTCATTATTAAGCACTCAAAGGCTAAGCAATATGTGCACAAATGTATTTAAATATTTATATTTAATTATATACATTTAAATTGATTGAATTGCATTGCAATTTCAATTCACACCTTGGCACAATTTCAAGCTGTCTTTCAAATATTTTGCATTTTTTTTTGCAAATATCAAAAACAATAGCAACAAAGGAAAAGGAAAAAAATAGTAAACTTTGCAGCATGAAAAACAAATTGTCAAAGAGCTGTAAGTCATTTGAATTAATGGCGCCATTTGAATGAACAATTTGGCGCTAGGGCACTACCAACCGACCGACCGACCAACCGACCGAGCGAGCTAGCCAAGTTATGGGTTGAGGTCTTCAACTGAATTATTGTGTAAACTTGCAATGAGCATGCAATTTGTTTCAGTTTGCTTTATTTTCGCTTTTCGCTGTTTCGCTGTTTCGCTTTTCCAGCTGCTTAACGTCAGATGTCAGGGGCACTTTCCTTTTCAGCTGCGCGTGTTGAGTTTTTCTCTACATTATGCCATTTGGCAATGAGGTTGATGCTGCTCTTTTGTGATGCTGCTGCTGCTGTGGCTGTTGCTGTGTTGGTGTCATTAAGCCAAAAAAGCCACAAGTGTTTATTTACACTGGCTTGAGAACAATTTCGCTGCACTTTATGGCCAAGGCGAACAACGTTCGCTGTTGAATAGGCCAACTTAGTGGCTGCTGGGTAACTTCCTGGCCCATAACGCATTGTTGCCAATTGCCAGTTTGCCGGTTGTTCGTTGTTTTTATTGTTTGCCCTCAACGCCACATCATAATTATGTTGGCAAATTTGTATAATGAGCGAGTGCAATTACCGCGTTAAGGCAAAAGATACAGATGCAAACACACAAACACACACAGACACACTTTTGTTGTTAGTAAGCCTTGTGCATAGTCAAAAAGTTAGTTGTGCCTATGCAAATCTCATGTATAAGTAGTATAATTAAATTTGCTGCTGTTGCGTTTCACGGGCTCTTAACTTTTCAGCCTCTCTCTGTGCATGTGTGTGTGTGTGTGTGTGTGTGTGTGTGTATGTGTGAAATGCAAATGAAAGCCAAAGTTAATTTGTTAGATTTTTCACGTTGCGATTGCGCGCTTACGACCGCAGCCACATGAAAGTGCAACACGTTCAGCTCTGAGTAACTTTTGTGGCTTGTTTTTGGTCTTCTGTAATGCTTCTCTGTAATTAAGTTGATAATCGTAACTGTGTGAATGCGCCGTGCTAATTGCTTTTAGTGCGTCTTTACGATCTACTCCATTGCCATTGCCATTGCGAATGTCTGCCTTTTAATTTCCATAAAGTATGCTCCCTTTCTTGGCGTAGTTGCTTTACCGTATTGCAGCATCAACACATTAAAGTCTCAACTTCAATTAGCAGCTGTAACACGTGCTGCAACTGGTTTATAGCCCATGTGTGTAATGCGAGTTGATTAACAAAAAGTGTTGCATACTTTTGGGCAGTTTGTGAAATTGTTTTGTGCAACGCATAGATGAAGAAAATTAAAGTAATAGCACTTTGTTAATGCCCTATGTTTATTATATTATGTTGATTTAGCTTAGTTATATATATATTATGTACAAATATATCCTAGACAGAAGAATTAGGACTTATTCATTTCTTATGCTGCTTTAGCAGCGGAAACGATAAAAGTTGATCTTTATTTCATTTTCACTAGATGAATATGTAAATGCATAGCTTTATTAATTTTTAGGCTGTATTTATATAATTAAAATATATTTTTGTATTAAAATGTAGGCAGGAATTCGGAATTTCACAAACATTATTAAGCTGTTATGTATAATATATATTTATTTAGAAATAATTGAAAAAATATAATTTTTGTTTTTTGTTTCTTAGAAATTAAATATATTTTCATATATTCATATTCATAAGTATATTGATATATTATATTATATATATTTAAATTCTCTAGTATAGTAGATACATTTATAACAATTTTAAATATTTTACATCTTTATATTTGTATAGCTTTGATTAAGTTTTAAATATATTTTATCTTCATATTTGCATAGCTTTTATTATGACTAATAAATTTGTGCTTTCTTTTTTTTGCTTTTCAGCATGTCTTCCGGCCTGATGTCTTGCGTGCGCGAAAACTCGCCACCGTTGGAGCTGGATCTGAGTGGAGCGGGTCCCTTGTCATTGCCGGAAGGCAATAGCAGAACTCATGGCTATCAGGGACCAACGACATCGACGCCCATTGCCTGTCCGCTGGCCGTAGCAGAGGGCGCAACAGTTGATGCCAACGAATGTTCAACGAATGCGGGTGAGTTGCTGTTAGTCATTTGTTAGAGCATCACTGTGCGTATAGACTTATGTAAGACTGACTATATACATGCATACATATATGCAGACATTGCCTATAGGCAAAACTATGTTTGCAAAAAAAAAAAATAAATAAATAAAAAAATAGTTCGCGACTTTCCCGACAACGACAACAATTGATACAATGCACTGCAATTGTTAATACTCTATGCAGCCAAGGGGTAGCTACGTATTGAGAGAGCTTTGGCTAGGTCTGATCTAACATGGAAACGCATTAGAGCATAGACTAGTCATTGACTGATGTAAGTATGCATATATGTATATGTCTGTCTGGTATTTGCATAATTAGTTCGAGCTGTGAATTTCGTTTTGTTGCAACCGCCTCAAGCATAAAAGAAACACACAAAGCAAACGCAGAGCTATTTATCATCAGGTCATACAGGCTGTGTCTATGCGAGCTTCATGTCAGCTAAGTGGGTATAGGGAATATCTATATATGGATATCGAAGAAAATATCTTCAACTATAAATTTGTATAAAAATCAATTTTCAAAACACATTAGACAGCACATAAATTGCTTTATGAAATCTAGTTTCAGTTTGTTAGTTAGCAACAAGTTTTGATATTAACTGTAAACCCTTTGTTTAACACTGAACAATGGAAATGGCATCTACATCATCGCCCCGACAGCGAATAATGTTTATGTAATTGCGGCGTTGGCATAAAAAACAACTTTCTATCTCGCGTTCTAGACAACTAGCTTTACTATCGCACCACTGGGGCTGGGCAACAATATACAAATTGGAGCCTTTGTTGTTGCTAGACTGCGGGCAAATCAATGACAACAGCAAAACAAGTAAGAGTAAGTCAATCTAGAGAGTGAATTGACTAGTAGATACTCTGACAGAGCTAATTAAGTCAGGTTATAGATATTTCGAAAGCTAATTCCTTTGGCAACTCTTGTAGATTATATGTAACTATAGCTTTTAAGACTTGTAAGATATGTCTAAACAAAATGCAGCTTGATATTGAATATGAATTGATATCATAAATATTAAAATACTATATTCAATATATTTTACAATTACTTCAATATACAATATTTTACTTAATATTTAACTTAAATTAAAATTATTCTACACTGTTAAACTGATTCCACATTTCACCTTAATATCATATATAAAGACATATATTACTTATGATATGCCAGGCAGTCTGTTACATACACAACAGCATAAACATTATACCCAAAATGCAAACGCCATGCTAAATAGTAGTTGCCTATGTACAATTACAGTAGCTGCTAGCTGTTAACATTAATCATTAATGTAATCTAATGCAGAAGGGGTGGGGCTGTTAGTCTAGTCAAAGAAGAACATAACACGCTGTTGGTCTGTTAGGCTGTTAGCAGTTAACAGTGCATGCGAGAAGTGTAGGCGGAGGGGTGACCATGCCATGCCATTAAGCTATGTACAATAACAGTAGCCGCACGCCTTTAGCAGTGCACGTTTATTTATTGTTATGTACTTATGTACTTGGGTATATAGCAAAAAGGCAAAGAGCTAATCAGTTAGCCATTAATAAGCTGGCTAAAACACATTTAGCGATCCGTTCGTTCGATTTCGTTTTCGATTCGTAGCTGAGGGCTTCGGTTCGGCATATTTGCTCGCTTCGTTTCGTTTTCGTTTTTGGTTTGCTTTGTTGTTGTTGTTGTTGCCGTTGCGTCTGTTTATTTCGATTTCGACTGTTTCGCCGCATTCGTATTCACTTGATTCATTAATTCATTCGCTGCTCTCCGCTCCACCTGGGCAGGTGAACAATTCGTAGTACCTGGCGCGTGTCGCACTAATTGCTCCGCTCATAACTAAACTAAATTAAAAACAACAAACAACAAATGAAACATCAACCGAACGCAGCTTGAAAGTGTAATACATATTTGCTAAATCAATATTTGTGAACATCAAATTTCCTAATTCCTGCAAATGCAAATGATTCACTCAAGGAAATTCCCAATAAGAAAGCCACTTCTAATTAGATAAAGTGCATAATTGTGTTTATTTGTTCATATCGTGAAGTGAAGTGAAGTGAAAAGTCATTTACTTACTCGAAATACTCAATATATACACATATATATGTATGTATGTCTAGAAAATATCCATCTCCCCTCTGCAAACATTTCGAACAAAACATCTGCATCTGTTTTTTCGGTGAAATTTCTATTTGAACAGGTAACGAATTTTTTTTTTGTGTTTCGATTCTTTTGTTTTATTTATACAACAAGCGCAAATGCTTAACATATTTTCGTATTTGGGCATTTAAAACAATAAAACAATAAATAAATTACGATTAGTTCGATTACGGGAGCTATAAAAATAAAATTATGATCGCTTAGAGAAATATTTTGAGCAGCAAACGGAAAAAGGCAACAATCAAGCAGAACATTATCACGTCGAATCAATGACAATTGTCCCAAGCGAGTGGAAATTATTTGGGTCAGTTATCATCAAACAATTAAACCGATCAATGAGCACTGCATATGGAAGCGATTAAATGATAACTAAAACGTGGTCTCACATATAAAGAGGTTTTTGCCTAGTTTTGCTATAATTAATATTGATTTGTTAGAAATTCCAATAAGAAATTGTTGAATGGCAAAATGAATCTAATTGGGCGTGTATTGTATAAAATCAATTTGTGCCTAGTTATACTATTATTACTATTACTTATTATTTTTAAGTAATTTCTTATAAAATTCTCACATTTCTTATCAATTAACTGAACTCTCTTCAAGTTCTAATTGGAATGTATACTGATGTAGCAATTGGTCTTCTTTGAGTGATCCTAAAATACGTATACGTAATAATAATACGCTAAATAAACATACTAAAACCTTTGCTTCGAATGTCTCAGTCAATGCTAGTCCAATTGGAAATCAATTGTTAGATGTAGAGAGTCAAGTGTTATTTAATTGATTTTTCCCGTTGTAATCATAATTTTGTTGAAATTAATCAACCATAAAAACATGCATTGCAATTGTAAATCATTGAATTTTCTATATACACATTTCAATTCGATTTTTTCCCAAACTTTATTATATAAGCGCAAACAGCTTCAAGCTTTATGATTGTGAAAAACGTCGTCTTACGTTTGATTTCTTTGTAGCTGATAAGCTACGATGTCAACGCCATGTAGCCAGTTGATTGAAGCCAACTACCTAGCGATTACGTGCAGGTCGTAAATATATATACACACACATTTATATACATATATTTGATATAGATTGGCTGGTCTCTTATCGCAGCCTGATAGTCTCGTCTACTGCTACGTTTATTAATTTTTTTCAATTGCATTTCAGTTTCGGGCATATGAAGTGCATCATAAAACTTGCTCAAATCATTTTACGTAATGTTTCTAAAGAACTGCTTTGCCGCTTTGGCTTCGTCTCTACCTTACGAGCTTTGCCTCTTCTGTCAAGGTTTATTTAGCCAACTTCAACATTTGCATGGCGAAGGCTGCGACATGAGAGTGGCTTGTGCAATTCTTGATATTCTTTAGTTATTTATATATGTATATATGCATGTATATGTGGTGTAAGTGAATTAGGCACTTGTAAAGCGGATAAGCTGCCCACACGCCAATGCCAATTGGGAACGGGTGATGACGCCAATGGCAGCAGGAGGGGCGGGGCGTGGCCTGGCAGTGGGGGCTAGGCCCGTTGCGACGCTGTTGACCTTACTGCCACACAAGCCAAGTCGAAGCATAGTTAGCTGAATAACAAGTAAAGCACACACACACACACACACATACACACATGTTTATATATATAGCCATCTGTCTAGTATCCGCTCACAAACACAGTTAGCAGCAGCAGCAGCAACAAGAGTCTCCAATTACTGCAACTCGCTGTTGGCTTAAAAAAAAAACAGAAAAAATACTGGCAATCATTTAGCCAAGTTGCCAGTTGGCAGTTGGCCGATAGCCGATTGCCCCTATTCAGTTAGCAATTTGCATTTTGCAAACTCAAAAGTGATTAATTAATAAATGCGCCTACTTGCGCAAAGAGCTGTCAGACAGACAGTCGCATTTGACTGGCTCAACGCCTATTCACAGTTTCGATATATAGAATTTGTGTCATCGACAAATTAGTTAACAAACAAAAACAATAATAACACCTACATGCCTCGCTATGTATATAAATTTATATAAATATACTATATATATAACCACTACAGAGAGCAGCATCAACAATTGCCTCATGCTAAGTCGTACAGTGTTTTGATAAATTACCTAAGTCTGGCTAAAATATACAAGTCAGAGTGTCAATAAACAAGTCAGCAATGGGGCATAACAGACTGCGCAATACTCGTTTACAGCACAATGGCAATTTATGGTTGTTTTTGATGAACGAATTATGGTGGAGGCTTTTATAAAAAGATTTTGATTAAACATTTTATAGAATTATAAAACATTCTTTTGGCACAACAAATATACCCTACTTACCTGAGAAAAACAGTGTATGAGAGGCAACTTTGTCATAATACAAGAGATTTATAATTAAATTTGACAACAGATTGAGCATTGGCAATATGTAAGAGTCATGCGGGACTTGACAAAACTATGATTCATCAGAATGATTATTTATATAATATATATAATGCATTAGCTGTGCCTAAAATATAAGCAAATAGTAAATTGAATTTAAATAAATTTAAACAATTAGTTGAATTAAAATACTAAATTATCATTGAAAATTAAACCTTTCATATCAAGCAATTCCAATATATATCTATAATACTAGATATCTACAATTTGCCTTTATCTATTAATGCTTAGGGCTTCGAGCACTCTTATAAAGCTTTACACCTGTAGAATTTGCATTAAAACTACATTTGATGACAAAGTCTATGTAAGCATTTCGGATATACGACTATATCTATATGCATATAAGCCGGCTCAACTTTTGTGTTCGCGTGTCGTCAGCTAGTATGTGCGCGCTGATGCCGGGGTGTATGAATTGGCCCCGAAACGTGACTGACATTTTGTCGATATTTCATAACGGTATCGGTGTGCCATTAAGGGAAATACGCCGCATTTCGCATGTTTGCAATGGACGATTCTTTTACTTCCGGCATTATATATTTCACTTTTTCGTTCTTGTCAATTGGCAATAGAAAGTGTGAAGGTGCGACTAATAGAGCAGCAAGAGTTCGAGTAAGATTACGAGTAGCAGTAGCAGTAAATATAATAAAATAATAATAGTTATATATTCCTAACAGTAGAGTAACAGTGACAATAACATGAACATTTTTAATAATAATAAAAGAAAGAATTATAGTTAAAGTAACAGTAGCTGCAGCAGCGAAAGTAACAATTACATAGTAACAGTAACAAAAACAGCTACAGTAACAATAACTATAGCAGTAACAGTGACTATGATAATTGCTAACAGAAATTATAACAGAAACAGCAAAATGTTAATTAAAACGTTAGCGAGATGTCCCTGTTGAAAGACTCTGTTATTAGTCAAGCGTGGCGAGATGCTTATACATAACATAACATATTCTGTTAACTTATTATACTACAGAATTCAAAATATAAAAGCATGTAGGCGCTTAGTTTAATTAAATATTTAATAAAAGACTTCGAAATGCTTATCATTAAATTTCATTATATATTTTTAAAGACTTTAACAGATGCCTGTCTGAATCGTGGTTTACTGTCATTTAAACTTGAGCTCACAAATTCAAATACATGCGTTTAGACCTTGTTACTTTTAGCTCTATAAATTATGTGAATCGTCCAGTAGAGCGTGCATAATTATTGTGCTTCAAATTTAAGCTTAGCCAAGCTTGTTATAAAACTAAAATATATTTGTATAATGTAAACAATATTCTCGAATTTATGAACTGTAGCTTAAATAAATTTCAACTCTATCTCAAAGTCTTTGTTTTTTGTATGACAGCTGACAGAGTTCTGGTTATTTGATATTTTCTATATATAGTATTAAGGGGGTGCTGGTCCTAAGCAATCATCTGGCAAAGTGACACACGACATACGTGAATTGAGTCATGTTAAAGCCAAATGACATCATAATAATTTGTAACCCTTTTTTTCTGTCTGAGACGAAACAACAAACAGCACGAGCACGCATGAGACTTCTATATACTATGTATATATCTAGTTAATAAACAAATGTAAATGCTATTGGGCACTTCAATTGGTACCTTGCTAACAATAATAACAATCATAATGGGGCTGCGTGAGCGTTATCTAGGTGATTTTTCGCTGATTTCTGTCGATGTCGAAACGTTAATTGACCTATGTAAACAACAGAATAAAGGTGTGAAAAGTGTTATCAGTAATAATACAAATTGAGGTTATTGACAAACGAACTTTATATATAAAAAAAAATGTTATTTTAACTGAAGCGCCTAAGACGCAAATGGCATTAGGGGTATTCAGTTTGGGACAAAAAAAAAATGGTATCATTTGCGATCAACTATTGCTAGATTAGTTACGACCTTGCTAAAGCGTAAGCAGACCTCTGCCAGACCTCTCCCTCTCTTTCTTACTCTCTCTCTCACTCTCTTGCTCTCTTCTTCACACTCTTTGTCTTTATCTCACTTTCATTTAGCGTTCGACTGCTGCCAACACGCTTTTTGGCCTCTGCCTTTGCCTTTGCCTATTTATGGGCATGTTTTGTGCGCTTCGTTTGCCAATTCAATTGTATTTTCCTTATTCTTATCGCGGCCATGACGATGTTGATTTGTGGCAACCAATTGATTGCTCCACCGTTAATCAATTGTGAAAGATATTTAACAATCAATGATGCATATACTATATATATATAGCTGAATTCAACTTGGATATTTACTAAATATAGTTCACATTTTATTATCTTTGATAAGAGCTGCAATGCCAAAAAGTTATAAGTGTGCTTGAGGCACCCGCCTCAACTTCCTATAATTTCTTATTATTGAAGTCGAAGTACAAATATTATCGTCGATTGCGAACCAGCAGGAGAACTGGAATGGGAGTTATGCTAAAATGGATAGTTTGTAGCTTTAAGCAAAAGTACATTAATATATAAAAGCCAATAAGAGGCTGCCGCATTTTTGGAAGATATTTAATATTAGTAGTAAACAACATGTCAAATAATTGTCAAATCTTTTGACACTAAACATTGAAATACTCAATATTGAAACATTATTGAAATTCAACTTTCGGCTGTTTAGGGTGTTAGGTTTCTTGAAAGGTTTAGGGTTAACATTGGCTGAGCCATTCGCAAAATGGCCAACTGATTGTGCAATGTCAATGCAATCTGTAGTTTTAAATGTTTTCTTTTTTTCTTTGTACACTTTTCGGCAGTTGTAAATCGTTAAACACTTTTCTTAAGAACCAAATTGACGAAGTTGCTTTGTCTTCTCCTGCCTCCTCTTGCAGAACATCAGCAGCAGCAGCAGCAGCAGCAGCAGCAGCAGCAGCAGCAGCAGAAACGCCGACGCTTTCATCCGCTGCGAAATTTGCGTCGAATCTTTCGACGTCGCACCATCACTAGCGCAGATACCAGCGCAGCTGGCGGCGGTCAGGCAGCAGTTGGAGTATCGGGATCACTTGCTGGATCTGGATCGTGCAACACTTTGCCGCCACCGGCGAGCAGTTCCAGTGAAAAGAATTTGCGCAGCGTTGCGCTAGGCGGCGGCACAGCAACGGAGGCTGCATCGGCATCCTCGCCAGCATCGCCGCTCACACATCAGCAGCTGCACGAGAGCTATCAGACGCAATCGTTGCCCAAATCCAAGTCCTACGGTGCCCATCGTGATGAGCTGCTGAGCGTGCTGCTGGGCAAGAAGAGAGCGGCAGGCAAGCATACGAACAGCTTGGAGCAGCCAATTCAACAGTCTCACAGCCAGAGTCACACACACACTCACACTCACAACCACACCCACATCCATTCCCAGTCACCGTCTCAGTCCCCGTCAAACTCCCACATGGACGCCATGTACCAAACGCAGCGACCCCAAATGGGCGTGGCCGTCTTCCCGGACGCCATGAGCATGAGCCGCAGTGCGTATTTCGCAGAGAAACAGAGAAGCCATCATCATCATCAGCGCCAGCTACGCAGCGTTGGCGACTCCTCGCAGGATCTCGATCTGGCCGAAGACATTGGCGCCGCGGGCGGTGCACCTGACATGTCCGACAGTCAGCGTAGTCTCAGCGAGGAACGATTGCTGGACGTAGACGTGGACGGGTAAGTTCAACAATTGCGCTGATCCATTCTCTCTAATCACTCACATTTCTTCTTCTTCTTCTTTAGCAGTGATTACACACGTGAAACTCTATCCCAGTCCCATGACAGCGTTTTTTCCGAATCCGCAACAGCCAGCAGCCTTTCCATCGTACTGAGGGTAAGTTCAATCAACTGCAACATATTTATTTTTCGTTAGATTAGATTAGATGGAGGTGCATTAGACATGGTTTTAATTTAATTTATTAGGCACCTGCACTTGAGGCATTTTTTGATTATCAATGCTGTCAAACGCGTGCCAAGCTGGAGATGAGTTAGGCTTTTCCGGTGAACCAATTGAAACTGTCCAAAGTTGAGTTGTGATTGAAGCGAATGAGTATTGAATCATGAGTAGCGTAATATAATGAATAATAGCAATTTGAATATGGAGTTGGAATAATGAATAAAGGTAAATTGATTATTTCAAAGAAATGATCTAGGCATGGCAAAGAAGAAATTGCGTAAAAGATAGAAGATATAGATAGAAAAGGTATAGGAATGAATGGACTGACGAACAGATGGACGGACTGACAGTCAAAAGTTCAGAAATGAGACAGAAAGAGGGGGAGAGAGAGAGAGAGAGAAATTATAAGAGAGATAGAAAGAGAGAGAGAGAGAGAGAGAGAGAGAGAGAGAGAGAGAGATAGATAGAAATCATAAAAGATATATAGAGTGAGAGAGAGAGAGGGCGAGGGAACATAATTGGGCAAGTCAATGAAGTTGATTATATTAAATATGAATAAATAATAATAAATTGAATATGATATGATATGATAAGGAATTAACACATAAACAAATTTAAATAAATACTCCACAGACAAGGAACTATTATAGAAGATATGCAATGAAATGTAAAGCAAATATTGAAACTGATTGACACATTGATCAATTCAGCTAATGAATTTATGAAGCTAAAAATTATTTGGAATATTCATTTACATTTAACTGCATTTACATTAACTGTCTCATATCGTTTCACCATTTTAAGAATACATAAATGATATTGATCATATTTGATGTATATCAAATATTGAACTAAATTCAAATTACATTTTCGATTACTTGCATAATTTCAAGTGGAAATTGCTGAGCAGACGCACTTGCTTCATAAATAGCTTAGCTATCAACACATACTCAATGTGATTAACGCGTCAAGTTATTTTTGGGACGTGCCTATATCGATCGACTCAACTGCCGAATTGCCCTGTTTAAATGGTACGTGACTCAGCAGGCAAACCCCACACACACACGAGAAGCTCAACCCCTGCAATTGCAGGAGGTGATTTAATGGCGCGCCTTGGTGAAGGGTTGTTGTGCCAGCCCCACTTGGCGTACTTCACTTGATTGCTGCTGCTGATTCACATTGACTGAGCATCGTTTCAATTGATTTTAATCAAATTCAATTTGCTTGCATTTTCATATGGAGCAGTTACGATGACCCACGATGGGCTGGCATCAATGCAATTGGTCATCGACCCAGTCAGCATTGTTGTCATATCTGGGAAGTTGTTAAATCTGTGTGGGGAAATTCAATTGAGTTACAGGGTATCATCTGCATAGGGTGTGAGCAGCTGTTATTGAACTATTTATCTGTAGATCTTGCTAAAGTTTTTTGGTATGGAGAAATATTTCCTACTGTCGTGAAATTTGACAGGCAGCTGAATTAGTTGTAATTACAGGGTATAGCTTTTGGTCTCACTCATTAAGAGAGCTCTCTCTTAATATGTGCGGCTTGTGGCCTTCATTGCTTCAATGATATGTGCAGCTATTAAATTAAATTAAATTACAGGGTATCTCTTGAGTAGTTCTCTCTGAATGTGATCCCATGTTGCTTGAGTCTGCTTTTCTTCTTGACTTACAATTGCATAAGCTAAGTTTGGTGTCGACGTCCGCGCCAGTTTCGACTGCATAATCGCTGAGCTGCGGCGTGAAAGAAGAAATGCAGAGGCTGCCCGCACGCGTCGCATCGTCGCAGCGCCACACAGTTGGGGCGCCCGTTGTTGTGTGGCTTTCAGTGCAATAGTCAAATGCCGCCAGCTATTGGACGGTTACTGTTAGTTAGACAACTTGCTTTAGCTTTAGCTGGTGGCCCGATTGCGGGCGGGGACGGGGGCAACTCTGTTTTGGAGCAGCGCGTGGCAAGCAATGTGTGGCTTCTCCCTCGTCTAATGCTTCTTCAATTTCTGGCCAAACAAGTTACTGTGCCTGCAGCTTGCCAGTTCGGTATATTGCATTCGCCCATTGCGCCGGCAGTTTACTGCTTCTTGTTATTCCACTTTTTCCACTTGACTGTCAGCTAGCCGCTTCTCATGCTGCCTTGCTGCCAGCTCTTTCCCACTACACTCTCCTCCCTCTCCCTCTCCCTCTCTCTTGGTACAGTTGTCGGCTTATTTGCCAACCTGGTTAGCAAATCCATTGCATTTCTTTTCTGTTTCTATGCTATTGAACTCCTGCAAAGTTTTCCGCTAAATCAGTTTGCAACGAGACGTCGACAGCGCAGCGCGCAGCTCTATCAATGGCTAAATAAATAGAATTTACAATATAACTAAAGTGAAAAAGTTCAATAGTAGAAGTGTGTGTTCTTTATAGTGTATCTGTGTGTGTGTGTGTGCCTTTTGTTATTCGATTTCAGTTGAAAAGCTCTTCTACTTGAATATTGTGACATCTCTTATCGCTGGCGAGAAAGCTAGATATCTTTGTGGAAATATATTTATATATGATTCGTATGGGCATGATATGTGATATAGAATATTTTCATGTTCCACTGACTAAGGCGTCTTCCCTACATTGTTAGAGTTTTGATAATGCAGATCTATTATAAGAAAGCAGAACTAAGTAGATCTTTCAGCAGAGTATTCTAATTTTCAAAATACAGAAATGTCGAGCTGAAGTGTTAGGAAAATCTTGAATGAATATATGATGATCGATCAAAAAATTGTGATATTGCTCTTACAATATTTATAGAATATTAGAATTATTGAAGACGAAGACTTTTTACGCGCTTCATAATGTTTTGATAATGGAAAGAGAAAGAGATAAAACAAATATTCAGGAGAGAAAGATATAATGAAGAGAGAATGAAAGAAGAAGAAGTAGAAGTAGGGGATGCCAAAAGGTTAATAATATATCATGAATTTTGTGCTGCTTAAACGTCAAATTTATTTATTGAGAATATATAGGTATACCTATAGAGCAGCCTTTATAAAAACTAACAAGGGCTTCGACTATCTGCAACAGAGAGTCTTAGAACTAAGTAAAAAGTATGAAAAGCTTAAGCTTTGAGCGCTGCTAAATAAATGAAATATACATAAATATTCTTACATAGAAGCTGAGATATCTGATCTGATATAATTCATCGTTGCTTTAGGTTCTATAGTAAATAAAATGTATTATGTAAAAAGAAGCAGAAAAAAACATACTATATAGACATATACACAAACACTTTTATCTCAAGCAAACATCATAATTGAACTAATTTACTAGTAAAACCAGATTCTAAAATCAATTAAAGCTAGTCAAGTCTTCAGTTGTTTAGGCTAAAGACTTTTGCTTCCTGTGACTCTTAGAAGTATTTGAGACTGCACAAGACTTGCTAAAACCAGTTTGAACTAAGAGAGAGAGAGAGAGAGAAAAAAGAGACAAGGAGAGAGAGACACCATGGACACCCTCCAAAGTTTCTTTATACATATACAAATAGAAAGAGAAACAAATCTAGTTAATGTCCATAATGGGGACAATTGAACGAGAAACGAGAAGCGAGGCAGTCATTCAATTTTCACTGTATGTCTGAAGAAATGTCCATTTGATGACAGCAATATGGTAACACGGTAACACGCATTGCTAGAGCGAGCGAACGAGGTTGGTTCAGGCTAGGCACAGACATCAACAGCCAGTTAGAAGAAGGGGAAAGACATGGAGCTTGGAGCTTGGAGCTTGGAGCTTGGAGACAGCATGCAACGTCAATTCACACGCTTTACTTTAATTGCCTGGTTATCTTTGGCCTGGCAGAGATGAGAAACTCGATGCACTAAACCAGTTTGCATTTGCCCGTAGCCCGTAGGACTTTTTGCACCAAAATGTCCGTATCAAACGTTCACATCAGCCAATCCAATCCAAAACGACCCACATTCGCAATTTCATATGTATATTTTGTTTCTTCGCTTGGTAAATGTTTCTTCCTGTTTGGTGGGCTCGCATATTGCATAAACATTTGATTTACATACGACTTTGGCATTTTCCGTATGCAGCGAGAGTTACGAGTTTGCATTAGTGAGTGCTAAAAGTGTTTGAACAGGTTGAGAATTGCTAAGCCAAAGGATAAATTATTTGACTTGTCTAGCAGAGTTGGCTGAGGTGAGAAGAAGAATCCATGAGAAATGCGTTTTTAGTTTAGTGTTCTGTTAGAATGTATGTGATATAAGCAGAAGGAGCTGGGATTGTCAAATTGTTAAAAAAAATACAAAATTATCCTAAGTGTGCCAATAATTTTGTTCAGCGAGATTGACGTATTTTTGTCGTTATTTAATTATAGTTAATTATACGTTGAAGATTTTTACAAAATTCTTTTGGTTTCATTTATCACATGCTCTAGCCTATTTAAATAATTTTTTGTTTTACAAAAAAATATTTTCAAAAGACTTAAAAAGTTGATATAAAGCTTAAAAAGCATACTGTGCCAATAATTATGTTCGTCACTGTATTTATTTTTTTAAGCAGTCAGTTGAGTTGATCCATCCATTCATTCTCTTCGCAAGGCTGAGCCTATCTACTAGCCTAATTACTCTTAATTATTCTCTTACTCTTAATTATTCTTACTCTTAATTATTCTTACTTATTCTATATACTTACTCTTACTTATTCTATATATTCTATATATCCTCCTCTGCTCTACATATTTATTGAGGAAATAAACTTAGCTCAGTTTATTATTTAGCATTTGTTTTGCCAAAAATTTGCAGTTGCTTTACACCTGCTGCCCGCTGCCTTTTGGCGCACAGCTGGCTGCTGAGCTGTTGTAATCTATGGCAGTTGGCTAGACTATAGCAGCCGCAACTGGCTAACAGCTAGTTGCATGCTAAGCCAGGCCAATGGCCACGAGTTGGCCCACTCGGTAAGTGTGCCAATAAATCATGAAATGTGACGAGCCAGCGACCATTCAGGTAGCAGCCACAGCCACAATCGCAGCCGCAGCTACCTTTGCTATGTTAAGAATAGCTGTGAATTTCCTATATAGTATATGGAAGGTATTACTCTACTACCTGTGCTCGCGCAGCTATTATAAACAATTTTGATAAAAGTCTCTCAGTTGCAAGAGAATTGGTGCATTGAACTCGCCTTAAAATGTGTTTTAAATTACGTTTAGGCAACGAGTTCTTTAACCTATGAAATCCTAAGATGGAAATCCTTAGAAATATCGATAAAAATAGATTCGAAGTAGACAGCAATTGAGCAGCCTTAAGTGCAGCGTGCTCCCCACGTCATGCTTCAGAGCTGCTGATTAATTCAAGAAGTTGGAGCTGGCGCATAAGGAAGTGTCTATATAAATAGAGAGAGAGAGAGAGGGAGAGCGAGAGAGAGAGAGTGTTGCTATAGCTTTCCCTGTTGCATTTGTTTACTTGAATTGCCTTACCCTTGAAATGCCATTGCCGATGACAATAAACAGATTTCCAGCGCGCTGCCTGCGCGTAGCGCCCAATTATGTTTTCGACTAGGTAAAAATTCGTTGAGATAGATAGCATTTCACAAGCAATGCAATGCAATGCATTGTTATTGCCACATCTGCTGTCGAGGGTGCTGTTTATGCGGCATATGCTGCCATCTGTCCGTCCAACCATCCGATCGTCTGCCTTGCCTGCCTCTGCCTTGCCTTGCCTTGCCTTGCCTAGCCCTGCTTCAGCTTCAGTTGCACATTGCACTTGGTCGCGCTCACATCGTCTCTCAGTCGCTCTGTGTGGACAAGAAAGTGAAATTTTGTTAGATATCGCGTGTGGCTGCCTCGTAACAATAGCCCTTATTAGTTAATTGTCGAGCGTGTTGAAGAAAAAGCTGCATTGCTGTAGCCACTACGGCCGCCTCAGCCCCGCATCATGGTAGCCGGAAGTGCGGGCAGCCGCAACATTCAAAGCAATCCATTTCAGCTTTCGTTTTCGGTAAGGCTCATCACAATATTCGAAACAGAGCTCACAAACTGTAGCTATCTAACAACAAGTAAGGCAAAATCGTCTTTTGACGCCTCGTGCCCCGAGTCGAGGCTGTCGAAATGATTGACTTTAAGCAGAATCCTTTCAAAATGCGCTTGCCAGGATCCGCAGCTGGCGAGAGTCGCCTAAGCCGCAGTTGCCTGCGTGCGCGTCTAGTGTTTCGCTGGAAGAGCTGGGTAAAGCCACGACTTGCATAAATAAAGAAAACAGTTGGAATCAAAAATCAAAAATATATTCCCTATATATATTCCCTATTTAATATGTGGAAACTTCTCTTGCAGGCCGAGCTAACAGATGTTTTGCGCAAGCGTCGAAATAGGCCAGATGCCTCGGATGAGGATCTCGGTCTGCCACGTAGCCCTGTGTCGCCGCAGCGTCATGCGGGCTCTGGGCAAAGCCAAAGCCAAAGCCAAAGCCGCAAGACGGCTGGCTATCAGCCACGTGAGGTGTCCTCCCTGAGCCTGTTGAGCGTGAACAGCACCGATGGCGAGGACAACAGCCAAAGCCATAGACAGCACTCGCTCAGCTCCACGGACAACGTCAGTTCGGTGGTGCTGCGCGAGCATCAGGAGGACGATGATGTGGATGCTGTGGGCATGGAGCGACAGCGGCTCTCACATGCAGCGGCCAGGCATAAAATGGCCATTAGACCCATCAAAAAGGTGCCCACGCGGCAGCATAGACGAACGCTAGAGGTGAGAGGGGAAAAGTCGTAATATATTCAATAATATAAATTTAATAATATTTTCTTTCTAGACTTCAATACCTGAAGCCAATGAGGAGCTTGTTAAGCTGAATCTGACTCAGGCGCCCAATCCCAGTCTGAGGGCTGTTAAGGGTAAGTAACAGTGCCAATTGAGTAACTCTTTAGCTAATGCCTCCTGCTCTCTTTACAGAACTCACAGAACTTAAAACTAAGACGCGCTCTCTACCTCCGGGCAGCTCGCTGTCTGCCACAACCAATGCCACTGCCAGCAGCAGCACCACCAACACCACCAACACCACCACCAACACCACCCACCACTCTAATGTGCGCACCAAGACAATTGAGCAGAAGAACTCAAAGATTACGAATATAAGCAACAGCAGCAGCGAGCGAACAACTTCAACATCCGCATCCACATCCACATCGACATCCACATCCACGTCCTCATCACAAACATTTGGCCTACGTGCGCTCACCTTTAAGGCGGCCAATGCATTGTTCGATGGGCGTGGCGAGTCGTCAACGGATGGCGATGATGTGACCACGGCCACAACAGAATCCAGCGAGCATGGATTTCTGCGTCGTCTCATGCAGCGCAACTCGAAGCGCAGCATTGCCCGGGCCAACGATGGCCTGGAGGATGTGGACACCAGCCAGAATCTGGCCAAGAAATTGCAGATCTCGACCTCGTGCCTCGAGGCAGCCGCACGTGATCCAGTGCCGTTGCCCAGCAAATCGCGCAGCGCCACCTCGCACGAGCAGAACATTCAGGAGACACGACAGATCATCAAGCGCGAGATTCACAACGAGGGCAAGCATGGACTCAATGCCATGGTCAGCAATTATGGTGTCCATCCGCAGCCACCCACCGCCATCAAGCCAAAGTCGGGACCAGCGGCCCGTCAGCGTTATTTGCCCAAGGAGCTGGGCGCAACGTCGACGCCAACGAACGACAGCGATGTGACCAATCTGCTCTCGAAGAGTTCGCGCGGCAACGACACCTTCCAGTCGACGGCTCTGGTGCGTGAGCAGGCGCAATTGAAGGCAGAGGCCAGCACAGGTCACTTTGAGCGCAAGCCGCGCATTGTCGGCTTGAGCGCATTCCAGCAGAAATTGTCGCGCTCCAGCGACTCGATGGGCCAGCACTCGAGCTCCTCGAACTCGCTGGAGACCAGCACGGACGAGCCGTCGCCTTTATACTACGAGGAGAAGCAGCGCAAGACGGTGGAGAAATCGCGCAGTTTTCGCAACTATCAGGAGGATCGCAATGTGGTCAACGATACGGCATCCATGCATAGCAATATGCCCAGCCTGCCAGATCTGTCCATTAGCTTCCGTGTGCCGCCCTCCTACTACAAGCAACAGCAGTCGCCACAGTCGCCCATGTCGCCCATGTCGCCCATGTCGCCAATATCGCCGAATGCCAAGTGCGTTTCGCTGGGCTTCGAGATCAATGACAACAAGCTGCTGCAGGCACGCTCCGAATCCACAGGCAAGTTGCCAAGCAGCCAGGCCAAGGTCTCGCCACAGCGCAACTCCACGTTGCTGGTGCCCAGTCCGGGACCGGCGAACATCTCAGAGATTGAGCAGAATATCGATTTGATTGTCAAGTCGCCGATGGTCAGTTTGTTGCGCAAATCCGGCGCAGTTGGAGAGCAACAGTCGCTGCCGCTGCCACTGCCTCAGTCAAAGTCGCAGTCGCCACAACGACCCAAGGTGCTGGAGCTGAAGCAGACGACAACCGTAGCCATTGGGTCGCCAAGCAAGGATGCAGCCAGTGTCAGTCCATTGGCCAAGAGCTCGAAGCCATTGAGCAGCCCACCAAGCAGCGCGCGCCGCAATTCGAACAATGTGGAACGTGAGCAAGCAGAGCCAGAGTTTATGAAAATCCAGCTGAATCGTGTCGATCCGGCGCATTTGCACAGCAGTAAGGCCAATCACCTGGTGCTGGCCAAGAATGTCAAAATGCCGACTGCCACGCCCACAGAGCGCAGTCAGAGCAGCGATGATCTGACCATGCGTCGTCTCAGTGCCGAGAGCGCGGGCAGCATACAGATAGTCGAGCGCACCCAGAAGTCGCTCAGCAGTGCCAACAGTCCCGCCCAGCCGTCATCCAGTATTAGCCAGCCAGCGCCCGAGCTGCTGGCCAAGCAGCAGCGGGCCATCAGCGCCAATAGCCTGCGCTCCAGCTATGTCAGCAGCAGCAGCAGCAGCAGCTGCTGCAGCGGCGGCAGCAGCAGCGAGGTGCTCATTGCTGTCTCGCCCGCAACAACGCCCAGCACACCAAAGAAGCCGACGGAGTCTGTGGAGCAGGAGAAGGCCAATCGCTTGTCGCTGGAAGAGCGCAAGCGTCTGTTTCTCAATGAGGAGAAGACTCAGGCGGAGCGCAAGCTAACAGAGCTGCGCTACGAGCGCAAGGAACTGCAGCGTAAGCCAGAGGCCACGCCTCCTGTAACAGCAGCGACCACGCCCACCACACCACTAACGCCCAGTGGGCCGGATGCCAGCAATGCCAATGGCAATGGTGTGGTGCTGCGCAAGAAATCCTTTGCCAATGGCAATGCTAATAGCAATGCCAATGCCAATGGCAATGGCAATGGCAATGCGAGCTCAGCGGGACCAGAGGATGCCACGCCAGAGCTGATGAAAGTCTTTGCACGTCGTTCGCTCAAGGTGAAGGATGATGATGTTGTGGCCATGGCACAGGTGGCCGTTGCGAATCACAAGAAGATGTGCAATGGCAGCCAGAGCGTTGATAGCGACAAGGAGAATCAGTCGAATAGCGAGGAGAAGCTGGACAAGCTGACGCCCAACAATGAGCCGACGACAAAGTTGGTTCAAGCCAATAATCTGACGCATGGCCACGCCCAGCCGGCCGGCAACAATCGCAGCACAGTGGCGGACTTTCGCAATCTCAACAACAACAACAACAACAATGTGCAGTCGGCGCCACAGAAGCTGTCCAATCTGCCGCCCATAAAGGTCAGCAATGCGCGCAATTCTACAGTGAACAGCAGCAGCAACAACAACAGCAACAGCAGCAATGCGACTGCGAATGCGAACAAAAACAACATCAATAGCAGAGCCAACAATGTCTGCAGCAAGACATCTAATGAGCGCTATTCGCTGCAGCTGAAGCCAGCAACAACATCAATAACAACTGCTGCAGCAACAGCAGCAACAGCAGCAACAATTGTCGCAACAGATGCAGATGCCACGCCCACCAAGCCCATAGAACGCTCCGCAACAGTGGGCGAATTTAAAGGCATACACCAGCGTCGTGCAGAGTGGGAGCAGCGTGTGAAAGAGGCGCTCAAATAGGCCACTGTTAACGGTTAACAGCAGAGCGAAGAGCGAAGCAAGAATGAGCGCTGTTAGCTAACAGAGGCGCAGTAACTGCTGTTGTTGCTCTGTTATCTCTAGTGATGCTCTCTAGTAGTAATAGTAGTGTAAACGAATGCAAATCTAAAGCAAACAACAACTGAAAATAGCTGAAGAAAAGAAACACATACACAAAAAAAAAAAGAGCATAATAATATTAATAATAATAATGTTAGTAAATATAAACGAGTTGGCTGTTTGAGCCCATCCAAAGAAACGAGTTGCGTCTTCGATCGATCTTCAAAATGATTAGTTTGTGGCTTATAAGTAATATATAGTTTTTTCGTTTCATTTGTGTTTGTGCACGTCAAAATCTAATAAATAAATAAACATATATCAATAAAGAAAAAAAGCAGAAAAACAAATAAAACTAGAGCAGACAACTTGAAGGACTGTGAGTTAATAATAATAGTGATTCCCTATGATATTCTACGAACATCTCTGATTCTGATTTATTGTAAAGCCGATATTCTCTATTATCTCTCTATCTATCTATCTATCCATCTAATGTAAGCAACTTAATGTGTAGACAAATGCGAGCTTTTGAACAGGATCAATATCCGTAACAACTCTAATATCTGTAATAGCATTTAAACTATTATTTTCATAGCAATATATAAAAACAAATTAACAAATATATATATAAATAATTGTGAAATAATTCTTTTTCGGGCTTTGTAAACCTTATGAAAAAAAAAAAAAACTGTTCAAGTTTGTATAAATTCTATATATATATATAAATATATATATGGTTATCAACTATTGAGCGCATATAATATACTTACAAATGATGAGATATATAAATATATATATATGTCTATACAATCAAATTTAATTAACCTGTACGCTCGCGGAGCAAAAATATTTCAACATATACAAATAAAAACGAAATACTTGAATGTTAAACAAAACAAAAATCAATTTACACCAATTGTTTCTTTCTTTTATTAGCTGTTGACTTTAACTCTAAGTTAAGGTCATTTGTTGCTCGTTTATTACAATGCAAGTTTTGTATAGTTATTTAGAGAACTTTATTTGTTTTTATTTCTTTTCTCTTCTTCAATTCAAGCATAAAAGGTAAGTAGTATTAGTAAATTTCTTTATCTAGAATTTAAATCAAGATGAAGAGTTGTTTATATATTTATGAACAATTTGTCCTAATACATCAATTAGCAATGCATTAAATTATAATTCATATCATTGTGCATATATTTAATGATTATTCATTACCAGCTCCGGGTGCCATAATTTATATAACTAATTGATTTTTCTATATATTGTCTGTATATCTGTTTAAGCGTTTGCCTCCATCATAAAATATTGCCAAATTTTCGCGTTCAGTGTTTTGACACGCAAATGATTGTTTTTTCTAAAATTTGGCGCAGGTTTCCAAAAATATAAAATATAAATAAACAAAATTATATGAAATATGCATGAAAATAAATGCAAACCTTGGAAACCTTAGCTGAATAGAATTAAGAGATCTGATTGCATAGTTAGAGTTGATTATGATTTAATAATATTTTTTAATTTATTTAAAATCAGCTTGATCTCTCTCTAGCTATAGGGGAACCTACTATTAATAATTTATTAATAAATTATTAATAATCTATTAATTATTTCAAGTCAATGAGGCACGAGAACTACTCTGTATAAGGGCCAGTCTGGCCCTTCTGGCCCACTCACAATTGCTCATATGCATATATGTATATCATATTTTTAAAATACCTCATTTCATCATATGCTCACTTTTCCTCATATAGTATATATTTAGTGCTCTTTTTCCATACAAAATTTTGCATATTTACAAAAATTGCAATTAAAATAAAAAATCCTTGATGTCTGATCAAATTGCCAAAACTTTGCCATGGAAAAAAGATGCCAACTGCAATGAGTTTAATTATTTTTGTTTTGCAAATATATATATAAATATTATATACACACAAATATGTATATAAATGTATTTATATAAATTTTGTTAAAGAACACAAAATAAATGACGAAAAATTGGAATTCATTAGTGTCAAGCGCTGAATAAATGAGAAAAACATTTGTATAAATAACAATTTGTAGTTGGGCTTATATATTAGTTATATATACATATATACATATTTTATATAGATAGAATTTACGCATTAGGTTTTCTGGGAATAATTTAAATAATTTGATAATGATTCACACAGAGCCCGTCTTGGCCAATTACATGCATAGATAATTAGCCAAGCTGGACTCATCACGCTCATGGCTAAAAGTCAATTCAAGTTCATGTTGGCAAATGTGCTTAATACGTCTTATTCCTGTTTGCTGTTGACAAGAAATGTTGATAGCCAACAAAAAAAGTAAAGCAAAACATAAAGAGACGGACGTTGGGAGCAGCAGCTAGGCGCCGCATGGCCAGCTGATGACCTCATGGATGGCGATTGCCATCCATCGACGATGTCGTCACATCTGTGCTCGCTCGCTCGCATCGCTGAGATTCGACACAACTGCTGGGTGCCTTCATTAGTTTGAGTTTAAATCAAGAACGAGACGGACGGCAGCGATCCGAGAAATCTGTGTGCTTCTAGAATTAAAAATAATACGAATATGCTATCCAAGCACATGGACTAGCCGAGAGTGCGAGCGTGAAGAGTGTCATGTGTAGAAACTACATAGCTAGCTATAGCACAACTCTTTGTAAATAATATATATACTAACTAAAGGAATATAGTATATGGTAAAACGATGCAAACACAAGCTCCAACTCCGAGCACGCCGCCGCCGTCGCGTCGCTCCAATCGGCCGCCGCGCATCAACATTCACAATATCCCGAATAATTATGCAGGGTCGCCGATGCCGCCAAGTGCAATCCCGTCCAGCGCTTTGGCGCCGCACACCTCACAGACTAACTACACGGGTCCCTATTGGCCGCCGGTGTCGAATCCCTTCGGCCCCGGTAACTTCATGACCAAAGGCTACGAGGGTTTCCTTGATCTCACAAAGTCCGGCATGAGTTTCGGCGAGAAGTTCACCTACGGCCTTTACAATAAGTTCAGCAAATGGTCGAGAAACTGGTTCACACACATGTTTCTACTAATTATACTCGCCCTCTATAATATTGGTGGAGCCAAACTGTTTCAAACTGTCGAACGTAAGTGAGAATGGAACTGTGAAACCTCTACTTACAGAACAGTTGTTTTGTGATAGTCAAAGAGATTAATGCTTGGGTGGAATTGAATAAATGATCTATAGTATAGCTGATCTCTGATAGTTATGTATGTAGATGAAAAGACCTTTAACTTCTTAGGTGATCTCTGTTATGCAAACACATGAATGCAAAGAAGTTCTATGATAGTCAAATAGATGAGAGTATAGATAAATATAAAAGAAAAGAATAGAGAGATCTCTCAATCAATCTCTCAACTGGATTGGAATATATTTAACTTTTATATCTGATTATATATGATTAATATTACACAGATAGATCAAAGCATAACAATATGAGAATTTATTGGTATTTAAATAAATCGGAGTACCTAAAAGACCTATAGATCTGAATATCTATAATCGATGTGGTGTGTATAGATCTAGTATAGATGTGAAAATATCAAACCTATATTAATGTTGTCTATAACCAAATCTGTGTTCTTTATATGAAATTGTGAACTTTATACTTAAAACATGAACTTTGATCATATCTGATCTGATCTATTAGAAGATCTGCTAAGATACTCTGATCTACTTGAAGTTAAAAAATCATGTTTACAGTTTAAAGTTCAGCTTAATAGAGGATCTGTGATATTTAAAGAAATCAAAGTAAATATTATCAGTTATAGTCAAATAGAGCAGCGTAGCATATACTTAATAGAAGACCTGAAATGGATTTCACAGTTATAATATTTCATGTATTTCATAGTTAATAGACGATCTCTGATTATCAAACAGAGCAGACAACCAAAATGAATGATCTCGTAATGTATTCCTAATAGATGTTCTCAAATAATTAAAGAAATGAATATAATTTATACTCAATAGATAATCGATGATATTTACAGAGATCAAAGTATCTTCAACTGCATAGATGATCTCTGATATTCATAGTAAAATAAAAAAAATGAACTCTCCCATTCAAATAGATGGATAGCACAAATAGCTAAGTAGGAGATGAGCCAGACACGTCCGCATAAACAATCTTTTCGATGATTTGTTTGCTTATCAAGCACTTAGGCAATTGTTTTGAGAATAGTCTAACCAAACCAGGAACTAAGCAAAATATACAAATATAGCCGTATCCATGGCAACATGCTGGATCGTAAAATTCATACCGGATTCAAATTGAATTCAATGTCTTGGAGCAATATATACATTGGTATATGGATATATACAAAGTTGGGTAATTAAGTCAACGATCGAACAACGAACGATGAAAAGAGTTTAAAACAATGAAATATATTTATACGTAAATTTATATGTATATATGTAGCGATATATGAATCATAGAGTCTAGCCACTAGGGCTAAGAACATTTGTTTGGCATAAACAATTGGCCATGAAGATGATTAATTTTCAACAAGCGCAAGAATTGCAGCTTATCGATCGGGGTGAGAAAATGTTTTCAATATTCGATTTCACTTGAAATTCAAATTTTTATTTATGACTGCAGAGCTGAAGCTAGGAAATGCATTCCGAAATTAAGGATAATTTCTGTAAAATATATAGATTTGAATTGATTGATAATGATTTGATTTGTTGAACATTTTAAAAGATTTATTCCCTTGGCTTGAAATGCCTTGCTAAGATTAGTGTAAAACAAAATTTGTTTTAAATTTTTATATTTTATATTTTGAACCATTAAATGTTTATCTATAACTAACACAATTTGCTGTTTGACAAAACCAAATTTTGTTTGATATATAAAAATAAGCAAATAATTGTATATCAAAATCAATAAGTTCAATGATCTCTATGCATTTATATTTATCTGCAGAGAATATTTAAATTTAATGCCACAAATATATGCACAAGTAGACGTTTTCTATATATACATACATGTGTGTATATATATACGTAATATTCCTGAGGAGCATTAACAACACATTTTTCTTACCTAGAAATTTGTTCAGAAAAACCATTTATTTTGGTTGAAATGCAGCATTACATATCTTTGACCCCATAAATTGAATATCTATATACATATATATGTAAATATTCCTGAAGAGTGGGCGATGTTAAACCGATTGTTTGTCTTCTATATGACATTCTGTAAAACTATAAATTTATAGAGCATGGCGATGATTAGAAATACAAGAAAAATAGGCCCTATCTGTGCAACGTTTATAAATTCTATAAAATATATCAAATTAATAAATTTATGCACTCCCTACTCAATACTTCATTCCATTTATAGAAGGTCCCGCTGAACTGGAAATAAGGACAGCGCAATATCAGAAGCGAGCTTTCTTCAAGGAGCTCTTGGACTTGGCTAACAAAACAATTACATATAATGTAAGCATGCAAATTGACATTTATGAATATTTGTATTAACTTTCAAATGCTTTGCAGAATACAGAACATTGGGATGGTTTTGTAAATAATGTACTTAACTCGAATAAAGCAGCTGTGGAGTCGCTGCTGCGTTCAGATTTGTTACCAGATGAGGAAGCCTTAAGAAATAATCCTTGGTCCTTTTGGAATGCCATGGTCTACAGCTGTACGGTATATACGACAATAGGTGAGTGAAAGTGATATAATGACGGAATTTAATAGAATTATAAATGTTAAGATGAGGTAGAGTAATCCTGTCGGAAGTGATCGACTGTGAGGCCAGATAGACAAATTAATATAGCTAGAATACAGAATAGAATAAAAAACTAAATTTGTATATTAAATTTAAATCTTTTTTTTTTATCGAATGGGCTACCGTTATAGGCATTTGAATAGAGCTTTATCTAAGTAAGATTTAAGAGATTTATAAATATAGACCTTACGTATTTATGGAAAGATGAGGTAAAAACGAACTGAAAGACAGATAAACTGACAAGTTAATAAATGAAAAGTGTGACGAAATAACAAAGGAATAAAGCTGGCGAATGGATAGACAGACAGATGTATAGACAATGGGCTCAAGGATGGGCACTTGGGCGGAGAGACAGACAGCTGAACAGACGATGAAAGACAATGAATAGTTGAATAGAATAGTTGCGATAGACAACTAAAGGACAGACATGAAGGCGGACAGACAAATACCTCGATGAGGTTAGTCAAAGTAACAACGGACAGGTTAATGAATAAGGCTCAACCGATCAAGAATATATGGCGCCAGTCACGTCCTCCATCTACCTATTACACAAATACACACATAAAAGACATTAAAGACACGGATTCGCAATTTAAATGAGTTTTGGATATAAATAAATTTTAGTCATAGGAAATTATCATTAAGAAAAAATTTGTCACAATTATTATATATAGACATTTATTTATTTTACCATTTGCAAGTTGTTCATAATTTAAGAACTATTTAAAAAAAAAACCCCGTCTGAGTTGTCAAGTATTATATTTACATACATTTATATATGTATTAAAAATATTTATTTATATTTTAAAGAACTTGTCAACATTTTCTGCTAAAAGTATGTGACACCAAAAACAAAAAAACAAGAAATGGAAATAGTTTTCGTTGGCGAAAGTACCGCGCATACGCATGTTATTTATATATGTCGGAAAGAATAGAAACTATATATATATCTAAATGAATATTTATGTATATATATTGTCTGTCTCTTGCGTACGCATTTCAAGCAGACTTAAATTGTCTTTAGAATTTTTGGAAAAGTGTCATCGTTCTTAATAAAGATCTCAAAAGCCAACGAAATAAGAGAATGAATAAAGATCCAGACAGTACGAAATTCCAACGAATCATTGCTTTCACTCAATCAAAAAACATATATATTATATTATCATATATATAAATCTGCCTTTCGCTTAGCATTTCATAGGCCAAAAATATATTTTGTAAATTCATATTCATATTTCTTTTTATTGGAATCGCTGGCGCATCAAAATAAACACAGCAAGTGTTTATTGTGAATGCGAACCGTCATCGGCTGGCAAATATATTACGTATACGCCACGTGTGGTCGGAGTGGAGCACGTCTATCAAGTGTGTGCTAATTTCAATACGCAGCCAAAGTATGCGGCCAAATTGCTTGGACATTAAAAATGCCCCAAGCACCGAATCCATTTGGACCATGTTTTTCCGAGTGGGCCAAAAGAAAATTATTTACGAATGTCCGTCCGAGATGGCGTCACAAGTTTCGGTTTCTGTTGCTTGCGAATGAATCGAATGAATTGATAAATTTAAATTTTCAATTTTCATTTGAATTTCACATTTTATGCACAGCCATAGTCATTAGCCATTGGCTATATCTTTCGAGAATTGAGTTCGATTTTATTGAAATTGAAAACAAAAACATTTATGGGGCGCAGAGCTGTGAAGATCGGAAATCGAAAGGCGGAAGGAAATATCAGTCTAGAGCGTGCATGAAATCACGAAGTTTGGAATAAACAATGTGTGTAAAAGACTCGTTAAGATATAAATTATGCTACTATATAAGTGCAGAAAAGTATATAGTATTTATATTTTTTTTAGTTATTTATATTCATATAAAAAGACATATATTACAAAGGTAATGAAAACTTAGGAAGAAAAGGAAATAAAACAGCGAGTGGAGAAGAGCTATGTTATTAACATAGAGATGTTAATAGCATAGCCGGGTGTGAAGAAGGGCTATGTTAACAACATTTAGAACAGTTCCGTTACTTTTGATGTTAACTAACAGACTCAATTGTTGTCACTAACATAGCCGGGTTATGTGGGGGAGGAGGAGTTCCTGTTATTGAGATCTAACATTAGCACTGTCTATTTCCATTACTGCATAAGCATAAATTCTTTAGTAAACGGTTATATTAAATAGAAATATTATTTATTGCCCATACTTCCAGCCGTCTGTAGAGACTCATAATCTTAAACAATATATATATCTATATATATTCATCTTCGTGTTTATCCACCACAGACACATTATTAAAATTTTATTACCACTTAAATGAAAACCGAAAATGTTATTAAATTTTCATTGTTAGTTTACACAGGCCAACATAAAACTGATATTATTTAGTAAACAAACGTGAAATGAATTTTAAGCAGAATATAGCGTAAATATGTATATTTTTAAATATTCATTATGATTATTTTTAATGAATCTATATTTATATATATTTTTTTAGATATTCTTTATGAATATTTTTAGTAATGAATTATTAATGAATCATTTTACAAATTATTATTATAATTATATGTAATTTATTTAATATAAATAAACATTCACATTTAAAATTTATGATTTAAGATTATCTTATTAAAATATCACGCTCTGTATGCATGCGTATACATAATTTTAGCGCTGACTGTTCGCCATTTCGCTGCCAGCATAAATGTCGAAAAGCTTTCAAAGCGCTTTCTAACAGTCGTGGCATAAAAAGTGTGCAGAGTGCTAACAATTGTGTATGAAATGCGAACAACACAAATTGTTATTAGCTGTAAATGTATTTATGATAAAACCAATAAACATATAACCAAACAAATATATGTATATAAATATTTATATATATTTATGCATATGTATGTGTTTATATGGTCAGCCGGATAAACAGCTGATGGCTCCAAGTTGTTCAAGTTTTTATTTGAAAAATGTATACAAGATTTTTTGTATTTTGAATATTTGTTCCGGCTGCTGTTGAGGCAGTTGGAAAGCAGACGACGTCGTAGCCGAGTGCGCGAGCTGTGAATACAATAAACGTGCTCTAGACTAGATTTATTTTCGAATACATAAATCAGAAAAAATATATAAAAATCGTAATATATGCATATGAAAAGAAATATGTAAAATTATATCCACAAGAGTTGTGAGTGCATTCTCGGATATTAATTTATATAGAAGCAGAAATTGCACACAAAAGTGATATAATTACAATTTGAAACAATTTTCCATTTGGTCAGTTGAAAATAAATATGAATGCCTAGTCTCTATGTTAAAAATAGAGCCATGATATAGAGACAAAAGCAAGCGAGACCGACAGAGAGAGCGAGAGAGAGAGAGAGAGAGAGAGAGAGCGAGCAGTGCTAAGAAATTGGCATAATTTTAAGAAACTGGAGCACAAAAAATGGAAAATAATGTGAATAATTATGGAGCTGTGGCAGCATCGAAGTCACGGCATCGTCGTCGCATGCCACGCAATCAGCGGGAACAGACGCCAGATGCCAACAGCAGGCCACCAGTGCAGCTAGAGCGAGATCCCAGCTGGGATCAGGATAGAGCACAGCATGTCTGCATGCAGATACGTGCGCCCGGCACGATGTCCGCCCACGAGAGCAAAATCTTGCGTAGGCGGGACAAGAGCTTTGCGGGTGCTGCGGCGCGCAGTCTGTCGCAGCCGCGGGAGGCCGAGAAGCTGAGCAGTCCGGATGCGCATCAGCTGATCAAGCAGCATCGCAGCCTGTCATCGCCGCGTCACAAGGAGGAGTCCAGCGAGAGCGAGCTGACGGGCAGCTCACAGTCCTACAGGCCGCAGTCGCGGCCAGGCGACGATTCGCTCAGCCGCCTGGAGCAGAATATGCTGCGCTTCGAGGAGGAGCGACGGCGCTTCGAGACAGAGAAACGTCTGTTCGAGCGAGAGCGACGGGAGCACAAGCTGCGCTATCGCCAGCAGCTGGACCACGAGGAGCGCAAACGGCTGCTGCAGAACTATCGCAAGATCAGCGACAGTTTTCAGCTGCCGCAAGACGAGGAGGAGCGTCGTCGTCTGGTGCAGAGTCTGCGCCTGCAGCGCCACGAGTTGCCCTCGGTGCGTCTGCGCAATCGCAGCAGCGGCTACGAGGAGTCCTCCACACAGTTCAGTTCCTCCGATGCGGACACCACTGAGGAGCAGCACACGCGACGCAAGGCGACGGCTCAACCCATGGCTGGATTTATAGCAGCGCCCATACGTGGAGCACCGCCGCCACCGCCAACATCACAGGCACCGCCAAAGCCGCCCGAGCGCCGCTCAGTCAGCCGCAACAATTCGCTCTCTCCCGTGCGTCCACAGCGACGCTCGAAGACGCCTGAGCCGCGCAACAACGAAGCGGAGCATTTGAATCGTAAAACTGAATATGTTGAGGTGGGCGAATCTGTTGTCGATTCTCCAGTCAAGGTGAAGCTCAGCGAGGAGCAGCAGCGCTCAGAGCTGCGACGCGCCTATGTGGAGGCAGCAGAGCGCGCAGCAGCGGCAGAGGCAGCGCTGGCCAGGAGTTTGGCCACAGCCACGCAGGAGAAGGTGAAGCGCAGCAATAGCTTGAGAGCGCCAGAGCCTGAGGCTAAGCCCGAATCCAAGCGCAGCTCCAGCCTAGAGCGGCCAAAGCGAACAAAGCGTGAAGCTAGCCTAGAGAGGCCCAAGAAGCTGGACGAGCAAGTGATAACACCTAAAGACGATGAACAGCCTCAAGTGGAGGAAGCCACAAAGGCAGAACTGCCAAGCCAGCCAGCAGTAGAGAAGCCTCCCTCTCTGCTCAGGCGTCTGGGCAATCTATTTAGGAGTAAGCCAAAACCAAGTATTCCCACAGAGATAACCGTATCGCTCAAGTCGAGAACTCTGCTGGGTCATCTGCGTCTGGAGGCTGCACATGAATGGCGACGCCTCAAGCTGGACTATCCCGTGCGCATGGCCGAGATGAGATTGCTGAGGAATCAATGTATAGCACACTTCATATTATTAATCCTGCTGCTGGGCTTCGGTGGACTGATGTTCCGTTACACGGAGGGCATGTCCGAGGACATTTACAAGTGTGAAGTGCGCAAGGTGAAACGCGACTTTATTGACAATCTCTGGACAGTCAGCCATAACATGAGGTACCTCCTCCTCCCTCTCCTCCCATTTCTGCAATTGCTGCATTTAATCTTTGTTTGATTCGTTGCCAGAGAGGATGACTGGAAGTCCTTGGCACGCCATAAGCTGCGCAACTTCGAGGATGAGCTCAATACGCTGGCCGAGCTGGGCTTGCGTCGCTTCCCAGGGCAAAAGTCCTTTAACTTTGTCAATTGCTTTATATACTGCTGGACTGTGATCACAACCATAGGTAAAAGGGATTGGAGTCAAGGAAGAGAAGATATAAAAGCAATATGGATATTAAAATTTAAGGAAATAATTCCTATCTATGTGCATAAGTTAATACTTAAGATATATTATATTTTATATTTATATTTTATATTTTATATTTTATATTTTATATTTTATATTTTATATTTTATATTTTATATTTTATATTTTATATTATATTTTATATTTATATTTTATATTTATATTTTATATTTTATATTTTATATTTATATTTATATTTTATATTTTATATTTTATATTTTATTTTATATTTATATTTTATATTATATTTTATATTTTATATTTATATTTATATTTTATATTTTATATTTTATATTTTATATTTTATATTTTATATTTTATATTTTATATTTTATATTTTATATTTTATATTTTATATTTTATATTTTATATTTATATTTTATATTTTATATTTTATATTTTATATTTTATATTTATATTTTATATTTTATTTTTATATTTTATATTTTATTTTTATATTTTATATTTCTATTTTTATTTTTTATTAAATTGTATTTTATATATTATTAATCTATTCATCTTCTCATTTCAGGTTACGGTCACATAACACCCAAGACACAAGTGGGACGCTGGCTGACGATCATCTATGCGATCATTGGCATTCCGATGTTCTTGATTGTCCTCGCAGATTTGGGCAAATTGTTTACGCGCAGCGTCAAGTTCCTGTGGGCGTACGTGAGGCGGGTTTATTACACACGCTCGTGTCGTCGAATACGAAGGCAGCAGCAGGTGCGAGATGCAATGACGGGATTCAATACGGTTTACGATCTGGCCATACGACGACCGACCATGTTTTTCGGCATGGCAGAGGCGACGCCAGCAGATCTAGAGTCTCATGGCGAGGGTGATGCGGAAGCGGGTAAATCCATGGGCACCTCTCATCCGGAAACACCCACGTCTCCATATCCGGAAACCTTCGAAGTGGACGATGAATTCAATTTGCCCATATCGGTGGCCACGATGCTACTGATTGCCTACATTCTGTTGGGCAGCGCCGGCTACACGTTCATCGAGAGCGACTGGACGTTCTTTGGCTCGTTCTACTTCGTATTCATCTCGATGTCGACCATTGGCTTTGGCGACCTGGTGCCGGCGAATCCGTTTTACGTGATGGTCAGCATGATATATCTCATCTTCGGCCTCGCGCTGACCTCCATGTTTATCAATGTGGTGCAGATCAAGCTCAGCGATCACTTTAAACGGGCCAGCGCCAAGGTGGGCGCCACCATCGGCATGAATATGGCGAGTGAGTTCGGAGAGGGATCACAGGTGAAGACGCCATCGGAGTTTGCATCGGTGCATGGCTCACGCCTAGGTCCCATCGAAGAGGATAGTCACGAGACGTCCGCCAATGGAGCAGCGAATCCCAATACCAATTCTACGCCACCGCTCACATCGATATTGCGTGCACCGCGTCCCCAGTCTCCAGCAACGGTTCCACTAGATACACCGCCTCCATTGTTACCCAGACAACAGCAACAACAACCGCCGCCGCCTCCACCACCATCCGAAGGAGAAGCAAAGAAGAAGTATAGATTTTTCTAAAGATAGAGATTGACTTTTCTAAACTGATCACGAGAGTCTTATATATAACCTAAAAATGACAAGAAAAAAAAAACTGCATACGAATTATTTAATTACAATATGAATATCTATTTATTTGCTTATCTAATTTATAATTTAGTATAATATTATTTATAAATAAAAGAAAATATCCGTTGAGATTTTGACTATGAATATATATTTTTTCAAATCTAAATTATTATATATATTTTTTTTAATTTTCATCAACAAATTGCCTAAATCTATTCCATTTAAGGATTTGCATATAAAGGAATCCATTTTAACACTTCTATAATTAAATCTGAATTTTTTAGTACCCTGTATGTAAATACCAGTTGACAATTTCCTAGAGGAGATAATCTTAAATATGACATTTATGATACGAATAATGCTGAAATGTATCTCAACTGAAGTAAGCAGCTTTTACAGTTGGCAAGCCAAGACGATTTGCATGAGATACTTGTGTGAAATGACATTCATGCACACGCACACATACACACACAACTACTCGCACAAAAATTCCATAGTTCCCCCCGAATATGTTGATAGGAAGCAATGCACATCTGCCAGGCCGGAGCCAATCTGATGTGAGTAGCGTCGCCCCTGCCTGTGCGTGCGTTGAGTGCGTCGTGCAAGAGTAAAGGAAGTGCGACGGCGACTGGAGTGCTTGCTGCTTGCTGAGGGAGACAGGGTGAGGATGAGTGTGTGAGAGAGAGAGTGTGTGTGAGAGGAGAGTGCTACTCAACTCTCTTTCCCATTCCTCCCTTGCGAAGCGTACGACGGCAGCGGTTGATGTGGCGAAGTCCTGTCGAGCCATTCGGCTCTGACTTTCGTTCCATTGCCAGAACGTTCCACACACACACACGCTGCTGCAGCTGGTGTGGCCCACTACGACAACTGGTTCGTCAGTTGTTGTTTTGAAGCGTTCGCGTTTGGTTTTGCTAACGGAGAAGCCGTCGCGTTCACCAAAGCAAAAGACGCGCCAAAAAATTATCGCTTCGAACGTGTGTGTGTGCGGTAGTGGATATGCATATATACACACACATACAAACATACACATGAATTTTGTATGCATGTATTTTGTATTTTTGCAACGTCTTGTGAAATAGTGCAAATATGTAAATACCAATTGAACAGTTGCCATAGAAATGTTTGAGAATTATGCGACTGGTGCCAAAGTCAAATTAAAACTCATCGAATCGGCGACCACAACAAACCGAACATAAGTTGATCGCATGCCGAAGAGCAGCAACTGCCGGTGCCGGTACAATTAATTAGTATTTTCTATACATACGTACATAGTATATACTGAAATAAATACAAACACGTGTATGTACATATGTTTGCAAATGTAAATTCGTTGTCGTGTGTGCTTTAGACAGAGAAGAGACAACACACACAACTACTAAAAACTGCAACTGTAAACAAAGCAACAACAAGCAACAGCAACAACAACAGCGCCAGACAACCAGGTGCGCTTATAATTGTGTACCCACTATACAACAAAAATGTTGAAAAGGGTATATTTAGTTGAGCAAATTTATGTATGTGACAAGCAGCAAAAGATAACTGTGAATATGTATGTGTGAGATTTTTGGATAATTGATGTGTGTGATCCTCTCTCTCTCTCTCTTCTCGTTCCGCTCTCACATTAATATTGATATGATTTAAGTAAAGGGTATTTGCTAATCAGCCATATGGGATTAGAACACTCTGCTGCAGCTGCTGTTGTTGTTGCTGTAGGTTTTTGCTATAGTTGCTCGAGCTACTTTTCTGCCAGACGAGCCTTCGCTTTCGTTTTTTGGTTTTTTGTTTTGCTGCATTCATTTGCTTTCAAATAAATTTCCTTTTCAACAAACGGTGCACGGCAGCTGTCAGCATCAAATACAGTCATAACACATACTCAACTGGCACACATATGTATGCATCTGTACATATGTATGCATGTCAAACACATAACGCAATACTCACATTCACACACACATATACACACACACACACATACTAAATGCATTTCATTTTATTTTGTTCCCTGATTTGGCATAGCTGAGCATTAGAGAAAAGAACAAGCTCTTAGCGTACGATCGGCTTATGCCAGTGTGTTTGACAAGGACAGCAATATCAATCATTTCTAACCCATATCTGTGTATTTGACAGGGACAACAATAGGAATTATCGCGAATAACAAAGTGAAAATAAACGTGTACAAAGCAACAACAAATTCGTTCGTTCGTACTGCAAGAAAGCTAAACTCAAAATGTCTGCAATTAGCAGCCGCAATCAAAAAATGGAACAACAGGTAGGTGTAAAAACCCCAAACAATCTATTGATTTTTACATGCAAATGCGAAAATGCTGAGCATTTTACTTTGTATGCAAATGTTATAAAAACTGTGTTTAGTGATCAACGTGTAAGCTTAGCTTAGCTCAGGTGAATAATTTGTATATTTAACTTGTATGATGAAAGTGCTAAATGTAATGTATTTTTTGTTTATGCTAAATGCGGAAAAATGCGGAAAAGCTTGTCAATAAATACATACACATATGTATAAAATTCTTGAACTATATTCTTACAACTATATATATTTTTTAAGCTCTTTTAAATATTCCTGTATATATGCATAGGTGTCGAACACCCTCTGGGAGCATAATCATAACATGTGCTTATAACACCACAAAGCTCTCATACGATTCTTTGCTTAGGGTCTCAGCTGTCGCAGCTGGTCTCTTGTTGCTTAGAAAAAAAAAGATATCAAACCTAATCAAATCACAAAAACTCGAACAAAATCCATGCTGACAGTTTGCCCCCATTGCTCGCTATCAATGCTCAGAGCTTCAACTGTTTGCCTTTGGCTTTGCCATTGCCATTGGCTTTGGCTTTGCCATTTGCTAGTTGAATGAAATTCCCAAGTGCAGCAATTGCTATTGATTGGGTAATCAGTCAACCTGAAGTGAATGAGAAATAAAAGTAAGTTTCCAATTAGGATTAAAACAAGGCTGCTTTAAAGTCAATTCTATGCTACTGAGGACAAGCAAACAGAAGATAATGAACTGCTGCAGTTGACAAATTTAGATTACAATTTAAACGTTTCTTAAATTAAAATAAACACAACGACAATCAGCAAACAAAACAAGTTAAATAAAAAATGTATTTACAGCACTTAGCATAAATCAGCAGCAACATTTTCTGGCACAATGCTGTCCTGTCGTATAATTCATTGTTAAAATACACAAAGGATTAATAAAAAAAATAAAAAAAAAACAATGCAAAATAAAAACGAAACAAAATAAAGGCAAAGAAATAAAATTTCAGGACAGTTGCCCAAAAGCGGCAGAGAAAAGTTGAATAGTTGTTGTTATGCCCCAGCTGTAACCAGGGGCAACTATCCTGGTAATAAAACACACACACACACACAGAGAGACACACACATATGCATATATATCTATATATATTGACAAATATGAACAAGTATTTGAAGCTTTTGTTTTTTCGCTTTTTGTTTGGTAGTACTATCGATTGCATTTGTAATTCAAGCCAAAAAAAAAAAAGCAATAAGTAACCAAATTATTTACAAAGCGCAAACAGCTCTCGACTTATCAAGTGCATGTGCTCAGTGGGTGGCTCTAGAGCGGGTGTCAAGGACCTCACGCTGTAGCTGAGTGTCTGTGTGTGTGTGTGTGTGAGAAAAAGTCTGTGGTTACTTAATTTGGCTGTCACAAGGCAACAAGACAAGACGGCCCAGCTAGCCATAGGCCACGCCTAACACATTCAACACGTTCGCCCCCTCGATACACCCCAAAGAACACCCAGCTCAACCCCCTTGGCGAGCGGAAATGACGCATCGCCCAGACTTTTGTTTTTAGCTGCCTATGTGGCAGCTCTTCTTTCATTTATTTTACGGAGTTGCTTTTATGACTCGATTGTAATGGAAAGCGTGTTGGCATTGCAGGTTCTTGACCCATGACTACTTAAATATATATATATATAGAGTATATTGTACTTTATTTATATATATATATATTCGGCAAGCTTGCAAATAATCTTATTGAAATTGAATTCCAAACTCGAGGCTAGCGGCTAGGCATGCTCATTGTCCTAGATTACATTTCATTGAACGGCGATTGAATTTGAGATGAATCCTTGAAGTTCATTTGATTTTCTAGTTGAATTCAGCTGGAATAAATAATAGGTATCGCATTATTATATTATTATTTATATACACCTCATTTGCATGCTAAGCTCATTTAAGATATTCCATTTATTTTAGTAAGACAAAATTTCTCATTAAATTCAACTCAATTTCTTGGTCAACTTCAATTTTACTTTTACTTTTTTGCACATACTTGCTATAAACTTGAATTTAATGCTATTTACTCTGGAATATGATAATTTTTAAATTACAAATTTTAAAAAATTCTTGCGAAAGTTCAAAGTTTGCTCAGAGTTTTTATTTGATACAAGAATTTTGGGCGTTTCTTCGATTAGCATACAGTCAATAGACAGTCAAGGCAACTGTATGGATCTGCCCTCGTAGCTGCTGCTGTTTGTTGGCAAACTTTTTGGCCAACAATTTGTGGCAAAAAGCCGTGACATGCACACAAACAGCAGCATCATGGAAATCCTAACAAGCTGCGCGCAAAAGAAACATAAACAGCAGGATACCCTCAGCAGACATAGTAGACAGCAACATAATAGCTGTCTCATTGTCTGTCTCGCTTCATGTCTCTCTCTGTCTCTATCTCTGTCTGTAATATGCGCACATTTGACGTAATATGCAATTTATGCAATGCGAAGCCGATGTCCTGCGGTCTGCGCTCATTTCAATTGCAGATTTTCCATTCCTCAATTGCAATTTGACAGCGCAAACCAAACGCCGCCGGCTTCACTTCAATTCAAATGGCTGACGCGAAACTTGTACTCACTGTATATAAGCTAAGCTAGATAAAGAGCGAACATTTAATCATTCAGATATAGAAAAAATATAAAATATAGCTAGCAAATAGAATAGAACTTAAACTATTTTGATTGGAAATCTTATCCAAAAATATTATTTATATTAATAATATTCTTAAATGAGTTTTAGCAGAATAAATAATTAACTCAAAAGGAGCTCAAGTTTCCCGTGATGTATTAAAAAAACGATCTAATGTATCCTTATTATAGATATTTAAATATAATCTCTATTATAATCTCTATCTACAATATTTAGTCAAAAGTATTAATTTCAAAATAAAAATATATAAAAAAAAGATATATATAGATACAAATATATATTTATAATAAGCAATATATAAAAAATAATAAATATTACTATTGAATAAATTTTATTAAATATTCATTTAATAACAAATTTAGTGCAATACATGTTTGTAATAAATTTTATATATATTTTAAATTATTTTAAAATCTACTAAGGCTTTACGAGGAATCACAGAATTTACCAGACGTCTACATTAATATATAATATCTTAATTTATTTATTTTTATATTTGATATATTGACTTACCCAATGCTCTGTTTACATACAAAGTTAATTAACCGTAACTCTCTAAATTCTTTAGAAACTATTTGGCAAAGTATAATATTATCTTTGTATTTAATTGTGATTTATATAACAACAATAACAACAAAATAATATACCCTTTATACTTACATAAAGAGCCTAAACAGCTCAATATAAGGCAACGCAAAAATAAACTTTTATCTTATGAACAAAAAAAGTTTTCTTGCTATGCAAAATATGTGAATTTAATGAAAAGAATTTATTCAAAATGTGAAGTGAGCTAGATTTTCTTTTATAAATATATATATAAAACTATATACAGTATATAATATATGAATATATATAAAACATATGCCTTATACTTATGCAGAATATATTTAGCTCAAACCTTATATATTATATGTGTAATTATGATGTTTTTTTTATTTTAATATCAAACTTTTTGTATACTTAGAATTTAGTAACTATTTCAGATTTTAGTCTGCTTTTCATATATATATGAGTAAATCATAAGTAAAATAATTTGAAATCTCTTTAAAATTCTTGTCAGTTTCACTTGAGAATCCAATTAGACTTTGTATTTCTTTTAAGTCACATTGTAGCACAAACTCTTAATTGCATTTTCTGGCTTTGTTCTGCACTTGACTAACTAGCTAAGATGTAATTAAGAGCATGTAGCTCGAAGCCACATTTGATTAATTAGAAGTACACCAAAATAAATGTATCTATGTGGAACACGCTAAAACTGTCATTTAATTGAATTATGCAAGAGAATAATAAGCAGGAAAATCTCTGAAAAAGCATGTGCAGGAAAATCTGTGGAAAACATGAAAAGCATGTACGTGGCAATTCGATTATTTAATCTATGCTAATTACATTTATTTGTGTGGAAGGACCAAAAAAAAATAAACACATATATTTATAAGTGCTTCATTAGTATTTTATTACATTTTGATTGCAAAATAATTGCACGAAAGCGATTAAAGCGCTTTAACAATTAGTGGCAATTGCAGTAGCCATGGAAATTGCATGAAAACTAATGGAAAATTATTAAAAATAATAATAATAATAATAACTGAATAAAATTCGTAATACAAACGGTTCGAACTGCGACTGAAATTGGTGTGAAAATCCGAAATGTATTAAGCGCCACAGAAATACCGGGAAAATCCAGCTTAAGTGCACTGTGATGGTCACTAATTGGGTCAGGGATTAGAGGTGGAATCTTTTGGTAAAAAAAAATGAAAAAAAAAGTGTGTTAAATCAACGTGAACAGCAGCAGGGGAACACTTAACGTGGCTGCTTAAGTTTTCGCCACAATTAGCTGGCTGAAGAGCAACAATCAGAACGAGCCACAAATTAGAAAAATAAAACACAAGGCGAGGAGCCCCGCTCCCTCTCTCTCTCTCTCTCTTTGGTTGGCAAAAAGTTACGCCCAGCAAAGTGTAACAAAAGATGGGCTGTGCTAACCCACAGAGAATCCGAGAAACTGGCTACGAAGCTATGGAGAAAAACCTGCTGAAATTTTGTGCCATTTCACGCGAATTAATTGTTGCTGGCAATCAAAACAAACGCAGCAGGCCGAGGGAGCAGCAACTTTTCAGATATATATATGTATGTATATACACCATTTACCTCATGCTAATTATAATATTTGCACTTGCCTGAAATTCAAAGAATAAAATGAAAACCGGTAAAACGTTTCCCTCTAGCAGCAGCTAATGGATATTTAAGAGCAGCTTTACGCAACTTTGGGGCTTAAAACGCACCCACGCCCAATGGATATTAATTCTTTAATATTTTTGAGAGAGAGAGAGAGAGAGAGGGAGAGAACAGACTGCATAATACTCGCTAGGGATAGCAGATGAAAATTAGCTACTGCTATAGTGCTATACATATATTTGTTTGTATGTAGATTGGTGCAGTTGCTGAAGCTGATGATGCCTGGATTGAAAACTGTTAAAGATATTGTTAATTTGAGTTATGTTTTATCATGCATACACACCTATTGACACTTAACAATATTAAATACAATTTGCAGCTTTTAGAGAATGTAAATAATTAAAAAGCAAAACCTCAGACACCTTTTGCACGCATTTTGCACACATTTTGTAAATGTTTTCAATTTCGTGCTATTATTATAAATTATTGAAGTGTCAACAAAGCTGTCTAAAATTGCAGCAGATATTTAATTAATTAATTATATTTAAAGCTTAATAGGCAACAGAACAGACACAACTTTATGTGCGAATATCTTTATATATAAATTCCATAATCTAGCTAAAACTTGTTTCATTAAAATGTCTGAGTGCAGCGCCAAAAAGTCGGCAGCAATAAATTTTTTTATTGCCAATTTTATTTATTTGTCTTTTTTGTCGGACGATATTTCGAAAATAGCTCAAATGACTAATTTTAATAGCGGTCAGAGCTTTTACGATAAGTAATAATAATGATAAATATACGCAGTTTCCACAAATTATGTATACCAAGAAATCCACCTTGTCACTAAATGATGATTGATGTGCAACGCCAAAGACTCGAGTTTATTTTTGAAGGCAAAAATGTAAATATCTGACCAATATAAAAAACATAAAGCTTGTCATAAATCTATCACTTAGTGAAGTGAGCCACTATGCAGAGCACTTGTGAAATGAAGGAGAATAAGAAAAATACAAGTAAGTGCTAAAGGAATGTGGAATGCTGCTCGAAAAGGTAGATTTGAAAGGGAGCATAAAGAATTGTTGTATCTGTATATGTATGACAGACATTTGGAAATAAACGAAGCTGTGATGTAGATGTACTAAAGATGTATTAAAGAACAGAAAAATTTCGCTATACAATGCTGCTCAACTAAATAGGTTCTCCAAATATGTAAGTCTCTTTCACTCACACTTTAATAAAATCCCAGAGAGCAACCGATTACATTCGTTCTTCAACGAACAGCAAGGAGAGAACAAAGCAATCGGAGAGAAACCGTTTTTGTTGCTCTCGTTTTGCGGGATCTTTTGAGCATGTATTGGTGCGTAAGCGGCGGAAGCAATGTATGAATGTGTAAGTGAGAGCGAAGTTCGTTTGCATAGACTTCTCTCTGCTCACCTACTGAATATCGTTGTGCGTACGCCAGTCCTATCGATGATCGGGAAAAGAGCAAGACACGAACAGCTCAACGCAAAGCCGAAGGCTATTGCCGAACATTCATTTCATAGTAATGATATTTTAAATTTGTTAGTTACAGAAGCACACACTAATCTCCCATCGCAATGTGAGTGAGCAAAGTGAGCTGCTGCAACACTTTCATACATCGCATCTTGCTGCTCTGTGATGAATATAGCAGATTAAGAGGTGTGCCAAGTTGACGCTCGACATGAAAAGAGACTGCGAAATGCGACATTAGCTGTGGGCAGGCACTCTGCACTGTCAGGCGAACACGCCCAATTCAGGAACAGTTATTTTTTTTCTTCTGTTAAGCCAGACACTCGTCGTTCGCTTAGACACTTCAGCAACTGGCGCCAGGTGCTCGCAAAATAAAAAAAGAGAGACTGTTTGCCTTAGCGCTGAAAAGTGATTTTGTAATAAAGCAAAGTGAGATAAGCACAGGACAGAGAGACAGACAGACAGGCAGACAGACATACAGAGGCGTGCACAAAGTGACAGAGTGAGCGCAGCCATTGCCATTGCCATTGCCATTGCCACTGGCAGTTCGAGCGGGCCAACGTGACGTATGAGCGATATTAAATAATCCGTAATATTAACGCTTGGCCTGGTAGCCCACTTGTCGTTCAGTTGATTTTAAATGAATTTGTTCCGACAAATCAACGCAACTGAATTATGATAAGGCACCGTTGGGGAATAAGCAGAAGCCTAGAAACCAACCCGCTGCCCAAATTGAGGGCAACGAGGTATGAGTAATCGACTAGGCCATGGACAGAGCCCACATGCCACGAAACGTGAAATCGCACAACAAGTATAGAAATATAATCAATAGGGGCCTAGTACAAACAGTTGTACAGCTGGGCCAGATGATTACTACTACAACTACTACCTTACCTTACCTTACCTTACCTTACCTTACCTTAACTGGCTTTCACCTTAATAACAAGACCCCACCACAGCAGTGAATTGCCATGGGTCAAGCTACTAACGTATTCTTCGAGCAAAAACTTTTCATTGACCAAGTCCGGTGGTTCAAGACCTTCAGGTGTTCAGCCGCATTGTCCTCGTTCATCAAACTACACAAATCGAAGACTCAACGAACCTTTGAATATTTGGTGTAGGGAATTATTAATGTGGAGCAGCGTGTGTGGGCGCTCTAATAGACCACACTCAGTAATTGAGTGAATAGATATATAAGATAGAAAAGTGATTCATTCGGAAATTCCTATGGGAACTTGAGGCATAGTTAACCATCAATGAATGGTAACATGTGCTTTATTAACATAAACTTTTTATTAATTTAATTAAATATTGTTTTTAGAGGCTACGAAATAAATGCTTATTATTGCTTTTAATTTACTTTTTTTTTTTTTGAACTAGTTTTAATATTTCATTATGAATAGAATTACATCAGAGCAAAGCTAACAAATTGTAGAATTTTGTATTAATATTTATTGCATTATATATTAAAAGTGTTTATAATTTATCAAGATAAATTAATCAATTCAGCTATAGCTATATAAAAATTCTTTCAGTTAAACAAATAGTTTTTTCAAGAAATTTCTAGAAATAATATTAAAACTGATTAATATTTATGTTTTATTTTATTTATATTATTATTTCATATATGCATGCATAATTTGTAATATATTATGCATAAATATATTATATGAATTGTAGTAAATTTTTTAAATTTATGAAAAATAAATGTATAACATTTTAAATTAAATGAAACAAGCTGCAGCTATAGCTGCTGGCGCAAATTTACAACATTTGCCAAATTGCTTAAAGTAACATCACTTAAATTCACATTTAATCTTTAACTGACAGCGCTTTTCAACAATTTTTGATAGCCAGCTAAGCTATTAAGTTAGCTGGCATTAAAAGTAACTAAAATGCTGCACAGATTAAGCAAAACATGCAATAAATCAAAGTAAACAAACTGAGCTTGTCTTCCAGCAACGCCCAGAAAGCATTCATAATTTATGGTCGATGGTAAACTTTTGAGATATTTAATAGATTCAAGATAAGAGAGTTGAAGTAAATTAAAATTAAAGAGAAAAAATAGAGGCAGTAAAAGTGAACAAAGCACAATGAAATAATGCAGGTATCGACAGAGAGAGAGAGCTAGAAGTAGAAAGTTTTTTACTGAACATTAACAGAACTTGGGCAAACAATAATTTCATTCCCTCTCTCCCTACTCTGCTCACATATGCCATCAAGCCTTGGAAACTCATTAGAGCGCCAGCAACTGCTTGGTATCCTTAGCCAAAGACCTAGAGGACATACATATTCGTTTGTCATTGTCAGCGACATTGATTCATATATTTTTTCATTCATTCTGGCAATGGTCATCAATATGCGTGGCAGCACGACGTGTTTGGTTGGCCTTTTAATCATGAGCTGGTGCTGACCCAACAACGTCTATGTTATGGATTAGTATTGTTAATAAAAGGCTCCAATCCAATCCCACCTATGTCCTTGCACCTGCATTGCATTGGGCTGGCGGGACTGGGGACTGGCCTTTGTTCTGTATTTTATCGATTATATGTCGCGTTTGTGCTACTTATTTGTTTTGAGAATGGAAACAACATGTATTTCTAACCAGCTACAGCTAACTGCAGATACATGTACACATGTGTATGTATGCTTGCTTGTGGTTCGCCCATTAATCTAAAGACCCATCCACGCACACGCCCGGCGTATACTTGATGGCAATTAAATTGCTTTGCCCCCATGCCGAAGCGCACTGATAACTGCTTTTTCCCCTGACACAAACACACGTATTTAATATGCACGGCCATTGTCCTGTTTCCTTTACTTTTTTTACTGTTTTTTTTTTTTTTTTTTTTTTTTTTTGCTGTAGGTAAACCATAAAATACTCAACTGACATTGCAATTAACGACAGGTGAATGTCGTGGGACTATTAATTACATTCGAAGTCTTGACTTGTGACATTACAAATAGCATTAATGTCGCTCGATCTGTGTGTGGGTTTTTCATTTTCCAAATGGATTTAATCATTTTCGTTTGGCAATCGATTTCAATTTAAGTAAGACCATAATTATTTCATTTATTGACTCAGGTACAGTTTTCGATAACATTTATATTTATGGTTTTAATTGGTTTTTTATTATTCATGAATATACATATATAAGCTACAATTGCATATATACATAAATATACATACATATATATTATTGAGTATCGAATATCGATTTCGATAACAATGTCATACATTTTCCTGCAACATTCGCTTAGTATGTTTACGACCTGGCCTGACAAGGAATAATCTATATAAAGTCAATGGAATATGCAAATTCAGCTACAATTGAAGCTAAGCATGATAATACATAATAAATCATAAGGCTAACAAGGTTGCTTGAAATATATTAAATATATGAAATAATAGAAACATTGCTGAGCGAAAATCAGGTAAACATAATAATTATAAAGAAAATCAATCGATAACCAAGCCGATAACATTTTCTTTGCTACGTATTCTCTCTTCTGGCATGCCCTCAATTCAATTTGAGCAGCATTTGCATGGCAATAAGTAATATTGAAAATATAAACAAAGCAATATCGATGCCGATGCCGATAACAGCTCGGCAGTTATGCAATCGGCTTTTATTCAATTGTTTTTTTAGTAACTAGGTCACTGGGCAAGAGATTTGCATGACAATGAATAATAAATATAAAGACGGCAATGCAGTTTGTTAATTGAATCGAATATCGATTCCGATAACATTTCTACAGCGTGTTGCGTGTTGCGATGCACAGCACTGCGCTTTTGTCATATACAATTTGCATGACTTAATCAAATTGCAATATTTGCTTTTGGAACACACTCGCACACACACTTCTTTAGAGTGTAGAAATAAAATGCAAACACACGCTGGCTGACTGGATACCTATTCATTCAAGGACACAACTGTCGATTGGAAACAATTCCAAATGTGATATTGCCGTGCCATTGGCACACACACTCAAACATACACATCCTTGAGCACCAAAGCCAAATAATACAATTGCATTCGCTCTCAAAGGATATATATGTACGTATATCAATGCGCGGGGGTTTTCGCTTAACGTTAAATTTAGTTTTTTAGTCAAAAAATACGAAATTGAACTGCAAATGATATCGCTGAAAACATTCAATGCAATTTAAATGTTTCATTGCCTTTTGGCACAATCAAAACAACTAAATAAATGCCATGACAACACGGCACGGAAGCCATCTACGACTTTGCGCCCGTAAGGACACACCCTTCGGTTCGGGGGCTAAGAGAAAGTACGTATCTACCCTTGCTGACAGCAAGTGCAACAAGGCTAACAGCAACAACAACAACGACAACAACAACAACAACTGTAACTAGTTAATGTTGCTGCAACCGCACACTTTAAGCAATTTTTATTGATAAAACTTTTATTATGACTGATGTTGGGGCCAAGGCGACGACGCGTTGCGACGTCAGCATTTGCACACACACACACAGGTAAACACTCACACACACACACACACACAGGGATGACTGTGGCAGAGTGATAAAGTGCGTGTTTAGACAACTTTGTTATGCATGCAAAAAGACTGTTGAGATAATAAATAAATCAAAAGTGCTCTAGTTGCAGCAGGAACTGACAGAGAAATACCCTGAACTAAAGCGAAATGAAGCTAGGTTTAAAGTTTACGTAATTGTAAGCAATATTTGGTGGCAACAATAATAATAATAATAATAAGTTACACGACTTCTTGATTAAATATATATTAAAAATATTAAATCAATAGCTGCCAGCCTTGAGCATAATGAGAGATGTTTAAAAGATCTGGTATTATTATAAAGAAAAGAGATTTTTAAACATTTATATATAATTATATTTAAATTAGATATTTATATTAAAAGTATGAGATTTGGTAGGCATTTTAAAGTTTTTATAATATAACTAAACATAAATGTGGCATTTTAAAGTCTTTATAATATAGCTAAACATATATATTTCATATGTACCACAAAATTTCCAGATATATATATATATATTTGATATATAAAACTCTCTCCTCAAAAACAACCTAAGTAATATAAGAGCCAAATCGATATTCTTAAGCAAACCCCTTTGACCTTCACGAGATCAACCGATGAATATTATACTCACTTGATCTCGCTCTAAGCAATTGCCTTCGTTTCTTTTCGTTTTCGGCTTTCGGTTGAGCGCTTTGCGTTGAGCTGTTCGTGTGCTGCTCTTTTCCCGAACATCGTTTAGGGAGCTATACGATTGACGCTCGCACAATAATATTCAGTAAGTGAGCAGAGAGACTCATGCAGTCTATGCAAACGTTCTTCACTCTCACATACACATGCAGGCTTTGCATAGCGAACACAGCTCCCGCTTACAATACCCATATATAGTCAGAAGACTTTTTACTTCGTAAAACTCAATCAAACGATCCAGAAAAACGAGAGCGAATGAAAAGGTTCGTTGAAGAACGAACGCAATCGATTGCTCTCTGAGTTTTTTCTCATGTGCTCATGTACATATATGCAGCATTTGCGAGCTCAGTGCATAGTTGAAATGTAATAAATATTTTGCTCATACACAACAAGCAACACACACACATTTCAATACGCCCAACAACACTTGACTATAGGGTATAGAAACGCCATGCGCATATAAATTTAGCAGGAAACCACACTAATTAGGCACTTGATATGGCTTGTTGACAGTCTTGGTCTTTTTGTTTTTTCTTGCCTCGTAATTAACTGTTCTTGGAACTCTTCGTAAAGCCAATTGACGTAATTAAAGAAAAGTAGAAAATTCCAAATTGTCTGCAGTTGTCACTGGTTCGAAGGAATAGGAAAAGGAGAGCCTTGCCAGAGCCTTGCCAGAGCCTTGCCGGAGGATGTCTAGAATGTGTAGCAATAATAGCCAAGACGTTGACAAGGACAAGGACATAAGCTGGATCTAAGCTGGCCGACAAAAAAGTTTGCGGCCCACAACTACAACACTCCATGGACCTGTTGACGGCTTTAAATTATTCACAAGGCAACGGACCACAGAGACTTGTGCAAACGGTGTCCAAGTAAGACATTTTAGCTGTTGTATCGTGTCTCAATTAGCGTAATTAAATGCTAATTTGAACAATCAAATGAGAGCGTCGGCCAGTAGCAACATCTCATCTCTGCATCCACTTGCCCCGTTGTTGCACGTAAATTATGGAAATGCCCCTGGGGTCGGCTTACCCAACCGTCCGTATCCGTGCTTTGATGGCCGGAGCTCTGATGACATGCAATTGTATTACGCATACGTCCTCCCCAAGGAACCGGAGTGCGTAAATATTAAATCGCATCAGCTTAAATCACGACACAGAGCATTTCAACATTCAATCCGGCCAAAGGATAACCGTTGACAAACTCTTCAATTTCATCATATCCGTTCAGGCATTTAACAAAGGGCTACAAAAAAACTTGTTCAACTGCTGTAAATGCAAGCCCAACTGAAAAGCTCTGTGAATATTTTATATGAAAAGCAAGTGAAAAAGGCGAGCAAATGCAGCAACTAGTTAGCATTAAGGGACTCTGACTAAGCGGATTAAATACAAAGGTTTAACAATGTCCAAATGTCAAGCTGCAAGCAGCTCAATTTAAAGTATACTTCGATGAAGCTCCATGCAATTGCATTTGTTTCTTGGGAGTGCACGACTAGGAAATACCCTGAATAAACTATATAATAATAAAGTGTATAAAAATAAATAAAGTATAATAAAGTATAGTATATGTGAGTGAGGGAACAAAGCTTAAAGGTATCTTAGAAAGAAATACTAACTGTACAAATATATTGCATTTATATTTAAAATATGTATATGTATGTTGTTAGAGAAATTTTTCAATCTATATATTGAAAAGTAAAAGTGAGGGAGTAAATAAAAATTTAGAAGCATAAACTTGAAATACATCGAGAGTAAAGCAGCGAAGCTTGGCACAAGTTAGAGTTTATTGGAGCTCCCGACTACGAAATATCCTGTCTAAAACATAGCTAAATATAGTAATACTTATATGAGCAAAAGTCCAACTCTCTCTTTGCAAAAATAAATTTCAGCTTCAGCTTTATTATTATCTTCCATAAGTTAATAAAGAATTCATATTACAAATTAAACTAAAACTCAATATATTTCTTAATGAATAATAATTAAATTAGTTAACATTAATTTTTAAAAAATATGTAACATTTTTTTCATTTTTAATAATAATTAAATAAACTTAATATTATTTATTATTATTTCTTTTAAACAATTTTTCGTAAATATAAATACCAAAATATCTTTTAGCTTTATAAGGTCAGGGTTTATTACACAAAAATGAAATTCCAAACAAATGCATCTGAGCTAGTCAAAAAGGTAAAAGTCAGCTAAAATGCAGCTAAGTAGCAATACAAAGCACCAAACATGAAAAAAAAGCACAAAAAATATTATAGAATTCTATAACAAGAGAGAGGGAGAGAGAGAGAAAGAGGGAGATAGAAGGGGAGAAATGTAGTTTCAATAATCCCGTCAATATTGCAATAGAAAATATGAAAGGATATGCACACACGAATATCGTAGTCGTATATGGTTGCACACACACTCTCTCACACACACACTCACATGCATAATCCTTGCTCTTTTTTTTTTGTGGTATTTCAACGAAACTTTAAGGCTCTCAAAGGAAATTGCAGCAACTGCGGTTCTTTCAGCCATTTCCTCTATTGAAGAAGAAGCAGAAATAAAATGCAGGTTAAACAACGAGTTAAAATGTATTTTCTCTTCTCTATCGCAACGTTGCAGTTGCCGCAGAAAAATAAAATAAAATAAAATAAAATAAATGTTCTGCAACGTCTCAGCGAATGTTGAGCCATTAATTAAAATATTTTGCCACAAAACTTTAAAGTTTCCCTCAAGTTTCGGAAGGTTCTTCTTTTTGGGTTTTTTTTTATGCTTGGTCCAAACTTTTCCCGAAAAACTATTGCAACAGCCGTGGCACGTGCTAACAATGCAGCATGAGCAGCGCCAATATCCTTTCTCAGCATTTTAATTGTAATTGTTAAAAGTTTGTTATTCAGCGAACAGCTGATTAATCGTATAATCTTCATATATATTATAATGAAGAATTATTATCTTAATATACTTTGCTGACAAATGAAGATTTATTGAAATTTTAAAAGCATTTTGAGGAAGAGAGTAGTTCGAAGAGTTCCAGGACATTTCATAACTTGAATATGAAACTGAAACTCTTTAATAATTTTGTTTTAATATCTCGCATAAAAAATGCTCTCACCTAAGCTGAACAAGAGCCTCATTTCCTTCTTCGTCTGTGTGTCATGTCTTTCTTCATCTCTCCCTCTCTCTCTCTCTCTCTTTCTCCTTCATACTTTTTTACTTACATATGCATCAATCAATCTTCAATTTTTTTGTCGAATAACCATAATTGAAATTCGAGATATTCTTTGCAAATTTAAGCTCAAATTCTGATTTATTAAACTCAGCTGTTCAAATTACAGCTGATCATAAATTTATAATCGTTTTCGCTTCACATTTTTGGCTGTACATTGTTTGCCCATTGCCGAGACAATCATTCACTCAGTCTGCAGACAGCATTTAATATACATACATATATATTTATATATTTGTATATTTTGTGACTAAATTGGAAGACATCAGAGCCCAGACCGAATTTATGTTCTCGCTCAGGCTATCTTTTTGTTGTCTTAGCAGCAAGTCATTTAATGTATTTTCGCTTTCGTTATTGTCGCTGTTCAGTCGTAACCTCCTGCTCCTGCTGCTCCTCCTGCTGCTGCTGCTGTTACTCCCTCGACCTGTTTGTCGAATCATATTAAATATTTGTATATTCGACTCGAAGCCTTCACTGCTTTCGCCTTGTTTACTGCCTGTTTGCTGTGCTTTAGCCTTTGGGCCTTAGCCTGGACTCTGTTAGCTGTAGAGAAAATGTATTTGCATAAGGGGCCTGAACTCGCGCATAAAGTTTTGCCTGTGCTTTTACTGTTTGACTTTGGCCTTATTGAACTGCCCGACATCCTGATGAAGCAGTCAAGTTGAAGTCTGACCTCTCTTTAATAAACATATTGTGAAGCGAGTGCGAAAAGAGTGAAATTCATGGTACGAACCTTTGTTATTTAGCTCTCACACACACATACAGAGTGAGAAAGAGCTATGAATACACTCACACACACATGTGTGTGTGCTTGTATGTGTGAACATAACAAAGGCTGCCTTTTGCCCCAGGCTGAGTTACTTTGGGTCGTTTGTGGCGCGTTTGTTTTGTCACATGCCCCCGCACGTCACTTGCCACGCTTGCCACATGCCACAGCATACTTTGAGGCGTTCGCAGCATCCAATGCCGTTGCCGTCGCCGTCGCTGTTGCCGCCGCAGTTGTTATTCGAAATTTGCATACAGAGTGTAGACGCAATTGTGCCACTTAGGCCACTACAAAACGCTACTAATTTCTCCCCAAGGGCCCGAACACGCCTCTCCAATATTTTGTGCGCCAATTTCCAGCGCTCGAACATCAAGTGGCATTCTCTCACAGTTATTTCTCTAATGCCAGGTAGATTTGAGCGGCTTAAGAGGCCTGTCAACAGCAGCAGCAACAGCTCAAGGTAGATCATCATCAAAGTTTTCACCTTTTTTTTCTGTTGCTGTTGCTTAAAGATAAATAATAAAAGAAGAACTTAATGCCAAAAATCCGCAAGACGCAAAGCCACAGCAATGTCCTGATTTACAGTTTGTGCACAGGTTGCAGCAAAGTATGAAAAGGAGTATGAACCAAAAAGGGGGCGATGGGAAAGCATTCGTCTTTACTGCAACACATATGCGAGTATTTTCACATGCGAATTTGCAGCTTCTTGATGAGTCGCTGTCCTCATCTCCGCTCAAACATAAAGCCGGATATTAAACGTAGCATTTCTTGGTATGCTTTGGAAAGTCACAATTTGTTGACTCTCTCACACTCAGCTACTTTGTACTAGGCTGGCAGATAGACACGGGCTTAGCAGACCTCAGCAGGAGTCGATTGTTGGAGGAGGAGTTTGCTTTGCTAGAGAGAAAATAATTGAAAGAAATGAGTTGAATTTTTGTTATTGTTCAAATTGCTCAATAAATATGTTAGGCATTCATATTAGAATATATGTGAAAGAGGGAGAGAGAGGGGTGGAGGGAGGGAGAGAGAGAGAGAGAGAGAGAGAGAGAGAGAGAGAGAGAGAGAGAGAGAGAGAGCGTGTAAGTAAAAGAAATTTTAGTTTGAGTTGAGTTGAATTCTAAACACTTATTAAATCTGATAATAAATAGTACATGGAAAAAAGACAGAGAGAGAGAGAGATAGAGTATCATGAATACCCCTAATAATAATTTAATAATAATAAATTAAGTACTCTGATTTTGAGACATATTCTTCAATAATATAATAATCAAATTATATATATATATAAAAATATATGTCAAATGAAAATAAATATTAAATTATAATTTTCAAAATAAATAATATTAAAATTTAAATAAAATAATAATAACAATTATATATACAAAAAATATATAAAATCAAAATAAATATAAAATTAGCATTTTAAAAATAAATAACATTCAAATTTAAATAAAATAAGAACAATTATATATTTACAAAAAATATATAAAATTTAAATAAATATAAAATTAACGTTATGCACATTATTAGCTTATCATTTAAATTTATTTTCATTTGTGTTGCAGTTTAAATTTAATTTATTATTATTTATTACTATTAACATGTTTAATATGCTTGGCTTAACTTTAATATATTCTTTGATTTTTGGCTCTGGCATTTGATTGGCAAACGTTTTTTTTTTTTTTTTTGCTGCAGTCAATAAAGTATTTTGCATAGAATTTCTTATTTCCTAGAAAATTGCAAATTGATTTTCTGACTCTGCTTTACAGCTTTTTTATGTTCAGTGGGAAAGTAAACTAGAATTTTTATTGCTCTACCCAAAGCAAAAATGATTGAAACATAAATTTCAAACTATGAAAGCTAATAATTTCAGTTTATCATATATATATATATATATATATATATATATATATATATATATATATATATATATATATATATATATATATATATATATATCATAAATATGCTCATTAAATATGCACAGTTGATGAATATTTTATTTAGATTTATTATGTGCAGAGCTCAGCCCATTTGCGTGCGAGGCTTAAGAAAGTGAAATCCCCAGTTGGCTCAGCCAGACAACAGAATTCTTTATGCAGTCAGCTTTTTTCCAGTAAAATCTACATACATTATATATATACTGAAATTTAAAATAATTTAAATTCAATATAAATTATAAATTATATATATATATATCTTTATATTTTCATTTCTATTATTATTTATTCAAGCTGCAAATTGATTTTGGTTTTCCGACTAAATTGAAAGTTTTAAATCTCTTTAAATTTTAATAAATTTCATTGCAGCTACAATTAAATTTAAATATATTTTAAATAGAAAGAGTTTTTAATTAAATATTTAAATAATATTACCAAAACTCTGTGCAAACTCTGGCTATGCCTGTCGTTGCAGGACGTGGGAGGACAATGTGTGTTAAGGCATTGGCTCAATGAAGCGACAACTAAATGGTAGCCAACAAAAAAGGCCAACAATGGGACACACACACACACACGCAACGGGTCGAGTCAAAGCCAAAAGGTGTAACTAACAAAAACCTGATAATAGTTTGCACCCAACCAGACAGACAGCCAGGCAGCCGTTCATTCAGGCAGCCATCCGTCCAGCTATCCATTTAGCCGTAGCCTTCTTTTTTTCTATCTACGCAAATCCATAGAAAAGTTGAACGCTTTTCGTTGAGTTTGGCTTTCGGGTCATGTTTGTCGTCGTCCATTGACCAGTCAAATCGATGAGTACTTTTCCAAGCCATTGGGCATTTGATTTTATGGCTAATGCCTGCGCATCAGTCGATTCGGTATTTAATAGTTGGCCAACAGTTCGTAGACCATTTGCTTGATTCAATTTAAATTGAAAATGGTACTAAATACATTTTCGGTGCGCCAGCTCCCTAACATCGTTGTCTGTTTCTGTTTCTGTGTCTCCTTGCCCCAAACTAATCCGATGTAATACATGAAAATACTGTTTAATCCTGCATGGCTAAACAGCGGCACAGCAAGAAAAAGGTCCTTTTAACAGGCTGTTGTTGCCAAATTGTAATGTGGCTCACAATAAAACAAGTACAAGAAATAACTGCTTTATAAAGCCTGCACAGCAGATACCCTGTAAGATTTGTAAATTTGTATAAAGTTGAAGAGGAAAGCGGACAACTGCAACGTAGTAGAGCTCTTCATTGTCTGACTACGAAATACCCAGCAATATAATAATTCATTTCTAAATGTATTAGAGCATACTCTCCATCAAAGTCTGTCTCTTACAGGGTATAAGGCTACACAGTGTGAGCCATTGCAATCGCATGTGTTGCTTCTGTTTTAGTGCTGCTGACATTATCAATTTTGCTGTGCTGTGCCACGCTGCGTATGAGTAATCATTTTATTGCGCGACCCCTAAATGTTGGTTAAGCCAGGCACAGTTATAAGTCGGCTCATTCAAGCATATGCTGCATGAGTGTGGGCGAGGACGTGTCTGGGTGTGGACGTGTGAGTCTGTAGGTGTGCATGGGTGCACGTGCTTTTTATGAGCCACTGTGCGGTAGAGCTCTTTCATTTTACGCCAAATTTGTCCGCCTAAATTAATATAAACGCGTTAAGGCAAATTCTAAAAGAAAAAGCTCAGAATGCTGCTCTTAACCGACTGCATAATACTCGCTTATATTTGGAATTTAAGAGCGAAATTATTTAAAGTTTTTAATTATTTAATTGATAAGTTTAGCTGCAGAGCTCGAAGTAGCTAGAATTTTAGATAGACTGGCATAACTTAAAATATAAATATAAAAAAATATAAATAAATTATGAGAAAGGAAATGTGTTTGATTATAAATAAAATAAATTACGAAAATATAATAAATAACCAACAAAACTTGTCCATCATACCATTAGCCCTATACCAAAAACTATATATTTCACAATTGACTTCACTGTTTATTCCTTCATATATTGAAAAACCGAAGCTAAGCTACTCCTTTTCAGTTATCGAACAAGTATTAGTATTGCTCTTCGTGTTCCATATGAGACCATAAATTTTGGTTATTCGCAAACAGGAATTTATGCGCAACATTGAATTTAATAACCCCAATCAAATATGCAGCCTTACACACACGGGACACTCTGCCAAGGCGCGGAAACAAAGGCAAACAAAATCTTAATTTGCAAATTATAAACCATATTTACCTAACTCTGATTTGATTTTAGCTATAGATAGGCAAAAGTTAGAATAGAAAATAAAAATATATAAATAAAAATAAATAATAATAAATAAAATAAAAAATCTATAAAATTATTGATAAAAAATATTAATAATTAAAAAAAAAATAAAAAAAAGGTTGAAAAATTCGTTATCCTAAATAACAATAATAAATTAGAATAATATTTATATATTTTTTCACTCATTTTCAAATTACAATTTATTATGAATATTTATTTAAAATTTTTTTTATAAAAATTAAAAATAAAAAAAGTTTAACAATTTACTTTTCCTTAATAATAATATTTATTTATTTTTTCAATCATTTTAAAATTACAATATATTATGAATATTTATTTATAATTTTTTAATTTGTAAAAAAAAAAATAAAAATAAAAAAATGTATAATAATATATTTTTCCTTAATAAGAATAATAATATTTATTTATTTATTTTTTTTTTAGACTCATTTTAATAATACAATTCATTGTGATAACAATTCTGAAAAATTCAAATAAAATTCTTTGCCTGGTTCAGACTTATGCAAATTAGTTCCCACAGAGTGTGAGCGGCGCAGACAGATAAAGAGAATGAGAGAGGGAGAGAGGGAGAGTGCTTGTTACGAAATATATGTAATTGCAGATAAATTACAAAGCCGTTGACAAAAACTTTCGCCATTCGAAAAAACCCAAAGAGGGGCACGATAAAAAAAAAACGAGCAAACGAGGCGGCAATTGAGACTAGTAGAACACACACACACAGAGACAAGTGCACTCAGGCAGGTGTGTCTGTGTGTGTGTGTGTGTTTGCTGTGTGTATAGGGCGACGTACTCGTTCGTACCCCTATCAAGGCGACGCTTTTGCGCAGCACTCAAAAACAAATTCATTAAAATTGCGCTAATACGGCGTTTGGATTTGGTTTCCGAATTGAATTTGGTTTGACTTTTTGTGCCGTTGCCCAGAGCCGTTGCCTAAATTGATGACGTAGCTGGCGTGACAGCAGAGCTTTAAATGAAACACTTGTACGCTGACATATCTGTAGCCGTAGCCGTAGCCGTAGCCGCAGCAGCAGTCGTAGCTGAGCGGCACGTGCGAAACGAGCCGGACGGCCGTAGTCGAACAGCAGAAGAAGAGAATTTGCACTCGTGCTGATAGCGCTCTAACAATATATGTGCTAAAGAAGATGTTGTAAATCTCTCGCGAGCGCCATTTGCTCTGATAAGTGAGTGGATTGTGGGTGCAATACACACACACACACACATGTTCACACGTTCAAGTACTTAGACACTTCATTGGCAGGTTGGGGCGATAGTCGCAGCGCGTTTGTCGCAGAGGTCAGATCGCTTGGAATATCGTTCACGTGTGTTTCATGTCCCTGCTGAAGACATTTGTGGCACTGGCCATCGCCTGGCTGAGCGTGACAGCCCACTGTGATAGTGATTCGTATTACGAGAAATTCTATGCCACACGCCGTTATGTGCCGCTCAAGCGCAACGCGCCGCTGAGGTTTAACTTCACGTTGACGCTGTCCCCGGCGGATGAGCTGGCGTCACATGAACGACCCGCACTCGTTGGCAATCTGGCTGTGCTGGGCGGCTGGCAGGCGGATCGTGCTGTCCTGCTGAATCGCACGGCCGTGCACAATGTGTGGATGGGAACGGTGCTGTTGCCGCAGAATAGCAGCGTGGAGTATCGATACTTTGTGGCCGCCGTGGGACGTGCCGGCGGCATTCTGGTGCGTCGCTGGGAATCGCACGTCTTTGCGCACGCCTTCAACACAACGAAGCTGCCGGGCAATCGCAGCGATGTGCTGGGCAGCATCAATGGCCAGCGACAGCTGAGCCGCGGCTGGCTGCAAAGCTCCGGCTCCATAGTGCAGTTCAAGGTGTTCCGCAAGGCCTTGCAGCTGGAGGAGCAGACGATGCCAAGTGAAGCGAAGTTGAGGCTGCGCGTGCAGCCCGTGCATCCGGACAATCTGTCGCCCATTCTGAGCTCCGCCACGGCCAATGTGGAATTCGCACGCATGGTCTATGCAGAGAGCAAACTGCGAGCACAGCCGGAATATGGAGTTGCCTATAATTCCAGCAATGATCTGCTCATGTTCCATGTGACGGTGGAGCAACTGCAGCAGGTGGCCTATCGCCTGGATGTCTATGGCGAGCAGCAGGATCTGGTGCGTCTGCTGGGCTACGCGCACCTGCAGCCCTCCACTCTCACGGGCAGCGAGGGCAACGTGACTCTGCAGCTAATATCCCCGCTCTGGCTGCGCGTCATAGGCGAACTGCAGTTGCAGTACCTCGTGGTGCGTCCCATGGCCAATGGCAGCACGGATTTCCGTACGAGCTTCGTCAACTATTGGCGCGCCAATTGGACGGCACTGGAGATTGGCCATCGTGGTCTGGGCAAGAGCCTGACCCTGCCCCCAACAACAGCTGCGCCGCTCATCGAGAACACGCTCTCCTCCCTGCTGGGCGCTGCCGAGCTTGGCGCCGATATGATCGAGTTCGATGTGCAGCTGACCAGCGATTTGGTGCCCATCATTCATCACGATTACTCGATACGCGTCTGCATTGACTCCAAGAAGCCGACGAGCAAGAACGACCTGACCGAGGTGCTCATCAAGGACATCACCTACGAGCAGCTGAAGCAGCTGAAGACCTATCAGATTGTGAACAACAAGATCGTCGAGTATCCGGCGCACAGCAACGTCGAGGTGGTGGAGCACCGTCTCTTTCCCACGCTGCAGGATCTTTTCGAGCGGGCGAATCCCATTGCCGGCTTCGACATCGAGATCAAGTGGCCTCAGCTAAAGTCCAACGGGCTCAACGAGAGCGAGCAGACGATAGACAAGAATGTGTTCGTGGATCGCATTCTGGAGGTGGTGCAGCAGCATGGCTGTGGGCGTCTCAACATCCTCAAGAGCTTCGATGCGGATATCTGCACAATGCTGCGTTTCAAGCAGAACATGTATCCGGTGCTCTTTCTGAGCAGCAGCAAGGAGAATGCCTTTGCCGATCCGCGCACCAGCAACGTGGAGCAGAGCATCAACTTTGCCCAGGCCATGGATCTGGCTGGCATTGTGCCCAATGCGGTCTTCTTCAAGGCCGATCCCACACTGGTGCAGCGGGCCAAGGCACAGTTGCCGCTGCTGCTGCTCTGGGGCGGCGATCTGAAGGATCGTAGCTCGATCGATTGGTTCCTATCGCTGGGACCCACTGGCGTCATCTATGATCGCATGGACCTCTGGCTGCCGCCGCTCAGGACAGGCGTCTTCGAGGCCGAGCCGGATTTGCCCCAATTCTTTCAAATACAGTGTGCACCCGCTACGAAGCAACACGCCGCCAATGCCACCATCGAAAGTATTCTGAGCAATGTTAATGTTCTATAGATTCTATTTTAAGTACTCGCTGTACTTTAATGCCAAGCAATAAACGTACCATCTATCAAAAATGTTAAAGAAGAAGAAGACAAAAAAGACCTCCTTTCTCTGTTTTTTTTTTTTTTATTTTTTTCTTTACTGTTTTTCACTGTGAAACGTGTTCATTTCCCCGACAGCTTCCTGATTGCGCTACGTGTCCGCGAGCATCTGTTCGCTATTCTATTCACGCTTCAATAAAAAAAGAGCGAGCAAAAACATTTTGCAGTCGCAGCAGCAACGACTGCGCCATACGCGCTCAAAATTAAATAGGTGGGAAAATAAAATTTGGGCGGAATTTGAGAAGCTTTTTTAGTATTGAAGAGTTCAAAAACTTTGAATTTATAATTGAAAGAGTTATGCAACATTATATGCAGCATTATAGTCAAAGAGCATGGATTTAGTAATATTCACTAAAAAATTAAATAAAAAAAAAAGTGGCAGACCGATGATAAGTACAAAGTCGTGTTGTATTTCCTCGACTTTATTAAATGAAAAAAACTGTGTCTTTTTCTTCGTAGTTCAATGTGTAGTGTCCAGCAAAGAAAGTAGGAAGAGTAATCCCCGATTGCGAACCAGTAGGAGAACTGGAGTCGGAGTTATGTTATTAACAGAGCATAATACTGTCAATAGCATAGCATGTCGACGTGAGGGAGCAGCAGCTCCTGTTAATGCAATCTGACATTAACAAATAAATAAAAATAAATAAATAATAATAAAAATATTTACTTATTAAAATATTTAAAAAATTCGAATAATATATATCTATAACAGTTCAAAGGCCATATACATTTCTTAATAATTAATCAAATTTCTGCAGCTTCATATATGAAAGAGATTAGCTAAACGAGATTGCAAGAGTTTCCAGAAGTTTAATATATGTAAATAATAAACTAACATAACATAAGCTTTCACTTCTTCAACCAATATACCCCTTTTCACGCTCAGTTGAGTAAACATAAAAAAAGGATTTCAAATTTCTTCACTGCCAATTGCCTTTTCCTGCAGCAGCAAAAAAATGTGCGAGAGAGAGAGAGAGAGAGAGAGAGAGAGAGAAATCCTTTTAAAAGATAACATTTTGCAGCTAAAAGGATGTGGAATACTAAAGCATTGTCAGCAGCTGAATAATAGTTCATAAAATGACAAATGCCAAAATGACATTAAATTCACATTCTTAAGTAAAAGTTGCTGTCAGGGCCAGAGACTAAAGCAGAGTGGAAGATGGCTCAAGTCGTTACGACTTTAACAATTCAAGTGACTGTGGCTGTGCATGGAAATAAATCTAATATAATGATTTACTTTTGCATATGTAATCATATAAACAATGCAATTTATTTAGCGGCTGAACTTGAAATTGAAATGTTAAATGAAATCATTGCCATGTCAGCTCATGTCACAGCGAGTCATGCGGAAGGGGCCAGGGGTCAAGTTTGGTCAAGCGAAGGCGTTGCGAATTGCGCTGCACTGATTCAATGTGATGCAACTGCAACTGCAATTTTCCCATAGGCAACAGCAGCAGCGACAGCATCCGCAGTTGCATAACCATGTAGGTGAGTGTCGAGCATTTGGATTAATATGCCAAGGCCCCTGCAGCTCATATTACACCAGATCTCAATTGGGAAGCACACACACACACACACATACACACACAGCGAAAACTAACTTATTCACTTGCATTTGGCATCCAACTGGCAATCTAATTAGATTTGTATTTATGCAAATGAATTTGCTAGCTAAAAGTAAGAAAATTGTGCTGGACAATTAGATTCGAGCAAATATAATTTAATCCAGAAATATATTAAGTATAATTACAACGAGCAATCAACTTCTAAGCACGTTCTATTGCCTCTATAAGAAATAAATATTTATTGCTCATGCATATATATTTTGTTACACTGGCAGAAATAAAGTGTAACTTTGTCACATGTGTTTAAGCATTATGAGCTAATAATTGGCATGCACAGATATGGCTAAAAAACGTGTTTACTAAAATTGCTGAATAATTATTATAAATAAAATAGAAATTATCAGAAATATGCATTCGTTGTGCCATAAAGATATTGAAATATTTGTGCGCTTATCGCCATAGCCGTTAGACGTCTGATTATAGTAATCCATATAGCTAATTGTTTATAAAGACATTGAAGGCAAAACATTGTTAACATTCGAGATTCAATTAAGTTTATATTTGCAATAATAAATGTGTAGATAATAAATTGATATTGTCGACAAATAACATTCATAATAGACTTAAGACTTACCAAAAAATGACAATTGAATGAATATATAAATATAGAAATATATATAATTTATATATTTATCTATAAAATAAATATATCATATAATCCATATATCATTTATATCACATATAAGAGCTAAAAATATTATTAAATATAGCCAGCCATCTCCACACTTCATTAATTGCAATAGCTTGTCTTACTATACTCCCTCTCTCTCTCTCTCTCTCTCTCTCTTGAATTTCGATACGAAAAAATATTGAATGATTCATGAAATATGAAATCAAAAAGTTTTACTTTTGTCTGTTTTTGTTTTTTTGCAATACATTCATACATTGACTTTTGCCCGCCGATGCACAATGCATGAGAGAACTGACGAAAACAAAAATCAAATCCTCTATATTTGCCAGCAATATAACTTTTATTAAACATGTGAAACAGCTCAGCTGCATACATGTATGCAATAAATAAATAATGTTTCAAACAAATGTTGAAAATGTATAGCAAACTTTTGATTGAAAACTCGAAGCAGAAAAAATTGTAGAGAAGCATCAAGAGAAGAATAGAGAACACACATAGCCATAGGGCATATGCTAACGAATAATATAGTTACATATATACATGAATAGATAAAAAAAACCTATGAAGTTAAAATGTATGCAAATATATGTAAATTGTGAAACATAAATATATGTAAAGAAAAGTGGGAAGTGTAAAGCAGAAATATTCTTGCCTGCTTATCTCAGAGCAGACTCAGAATTTGTATGTCAAGTCTTGCATAGAGATTAAGCTGACTCTGAGTCCAAGCCTGAGCCAAGGGCAGAAGCAGAGATCGAAGCAGAGATCGAAGCAGAGGCTGAAGCTGAGTCTGCGTCGAAGCTGCAGCCAAGGGCTGAAGCAGAGGTCGAAGCAGAGGCTGAAGCTGAGTCTGAGCCCAAGCCTCAGCCAATTGCAGATTCAGAAGAAGCAGCAGAGGCAGAGGCAGAGGCAGAATCTGAATATGAGTCGAAGCTGCAGCCAATGGCAGAAGAAGAGATCCAAGCAGAGGCTGAAGCTGAGTCTGAGTCCCAGCGTCAGCCAATGGCAGATTCAGAAGAAGCACCACAGGCAGAGGCAGAGGCAGAGGCAGAAGCAGAGGCAGAATCTGAGTCTGAGTCGAAGCTTCAGCCAATTGCAGATTCAGAAGAAGCAGCACAGGCAGAAGCAGAGGCAGAATCTGAGTCTGAGTCGAAGCTTCAGACAATGGCAGAAGCAGAGGTCGAAGCAGAGGCTGAAGCAGAGTCTGAGTCCAAGCCTCAGCCAATGGCAGAAGCAGAGGCCGAAGCAGAGGCTGAAGCAGAGACCGAAGCAGAGGCTGAATCTGAGTCTGAGTCGAAGCTTCAGACAATGGCAGAAGCAGAGGTCGAAGCAGAGGCTGAAGCAGAGTCTGAGTCCAAGCGTCAGCCAATGGCAGAAGCAGAGGTCGAAGCAGAGGCTGAAGCTGAGTCTGAGTCCCAGCGTCAGCCAATGGCAGATTCAGAAGAAGCAGCACAGGCAGAGGCAGAGGCAGAGGCAGAATCTGAGTCTGAGTCGAAGCTTCAGCCAATGGCAGAAGCAGAGATCGAAGCAGAGGATGAAGCTGAGTCTGAGTCAGAAGAAGCAGCAGAGGCAGAGGCAGAAGAAGAATCTGATTCTGAGTCGAAGCTTCAGCCAATGGCAGAAGCAGAGATCGAAGCAGAGGCAGAATCTGAGTCTGAGTCGAAGCTTCAGCCAATTGCAGATTCAGAAGAAGCAGCACAGGCAGAAGCAGAGGCAGAATCTGAGTCTGAGTCGAAGCTTCAGACAATGGCAGAAGCAGAGGTCGAAGCAGAGGCTGAAGCAGAGTCTGAGTCCAAGCCTCAGCCAATGGCAGAAGCAGAGGTCGAAGCAGAGGCTGAAGCTGAGTCTGAGTCCCAGCGTCAGCCAATGGCAGATTCAGAAGAAGCAGCACAGGCAGAGGCAGAGGCAGAGGCAGAATCTGAGTCTGAGTCGAAGCTTCAGCCAATGGCAGAAGCAGAGATCGAAGCAGAGGATGAAGCTGAGTCTGAGTCAGAAGAAGCAGCAGAGGCAGAGGCAGAAGCAGAATCTGATTCTGAGTCGAAGCTTCAGCCAATGGCAGAAGCAGAGATCGAAGCAGAGGCAGAATCTGACTCTGAGTCCAAGCCTCAGCCAATTGCAGATTCAGAAGAAGCAGCACAGGCAGAGGCAGAGGCAGAATCTGAGTCTGAGTCCAAGCCTCAGCCAATGGCAGAAGTAGAGGTCGAAGCGGAGACTGAATTTGAGTCTGACTCAAGCCATCAATTGCAGATTCAGAAGAAACAGCACAAGCCGAAGCAGAGTCTGATTCGAAGCCTCAGCCAATTGCAGATTCAGAAGAAGCAGCACAGGCAGAAGCAGCACAGGCAGAAGCAGAGGCAAAAGCAGAGGCAGAGGCAGAGGCAGAATCTGAGTCTGAGTCGAAGCTTCAGCCAATGGCAGAAGCAGAGTTCGAAGCAGAGGCAGAATCTGAGTCTGAGTCCAAGGCTCAGCCAATTGCAGATTCAGAAAAAGCAGAACAGAAGCAGAGGCAGAAGCAGAGACTGAAGCCATAACATTTGATTATTAATAAACATTTTTGAATAATTGCTTACAGCGTCAGCTGATGGACGCCTACATACGCCAGAAGCGCGCCTCGCCTGGCATGGTGCAGGCCAGCGATCTGCAGATGAGCCGCCCGATGTCCGGCATGCGTAGCAATAGCCGTGAGCTACACGCATACGATGGGCCCATGCAGTTCATTGGGTCGCCACACAATCCAGATCAGATCTTGAGCAATACAAGCACAACAGGTGTTCATCTAACCAGCAGCCTCAACTCGAGTCGCAACAACTCGAACAACTTGCGCAGCCTTAGCACAATCAATCAAGAAGGTGAGCTGTTAAGAAATCAGCTGAATGAACATATGTATATAACTCTTATCCATTGCAGACTTAATTGAGGAAATCTCGTCGCATGAGCTGGAGGACGATGAGAGCAGTCCGGTGACAGTAGTGGAGCAACCGATTCAGCCACACTCAGCCAACTCGATGCAGTCACAGCGCATGCGCAGTGGCCAGCAATCGTTCAGCGAGGCACTGGACGAAGATGATTATGCCAATCGCAACATATCGGGCGTGGCTGCAGTGCGTCCTGCGGCCATGGCCTCGCCCTACAAGGACAGCGCCGCCATCGAGGGCAGCAACGGCACGGCCAATGGCAGCGGCAGCATCGGCGGCAATGGAGAATCTGAAGGCGATGTCATTGGCAATATCGATCAGTTCGTTATGCAGCCGGCACCGCAGGGTGTGCTCTACAAGTGCCGCATTACGCGTGATCGCAAGGGCATGGATCGCGGCCTGTTTCCCATTTACTATCTGCATCTGGAGCGAGACTATGGCAAGAAGATCTTTCTGCTGGGTGGTGAGTGAGAGGAAGATAGAGAGAGATCTCTGCTCTAACAAGGATTCAGCTTAGCAAAAGTCTAACTACTTCACTCTTTTTTACAGGTCGCAAGAGAAAGAAGAGCAAAACATCCAACTATATTGTTAGCTGCGATCCCACCGATCTGTCGCGCAATGCGGATGGTTTCTGCGGCAAGCTGCGCTCCAATGTGTTCGGCACATCCTTCACGGTGTTTGACAATGGCAACAAGGAGAGCACTGACAGTCCACGACTCGATCTGGCAGTTATTATATATGTATGTTAAATCAATTAACAAAGTTGTTTATTATTAATTTCTGTAATTATTTCATTTATTTATAGGACACAAACATTCTGGGTTTCAAGGGACCGCGCAATATGACTGTGATACTGCCGGGTATGACTGAGGATGATCAGCGTGTCAAGATCAGCTCAGCGGATCCCAAGCAGCAAGGCATACTCGATTTGTGGAAGATGAAGGTAAGTTCAGCATAAACTTTTAACATTCCAATATTCACATTTTCCCTTTTACTCCACCTAGAACATGGACAACATTGTGGAGCTGCACAATAAGACGCCAGTGTGGAACGATGAGACCCAATCGTATGTGCTTAATTTTCATGGTCGTGTCACGCAAGCCTCGGTGAAGAACTTTCAATTGGTGCACGACTCAGATCCCGAGTATATAGTCATGCAATTCGGACGCACATCCGAGGACGTATTCACCATGGACTATCGCTATCCACTGTGCGCCATGCAAGCCTTTGCCATAGCTCTGAGTAGCTTCGATGGCAAAATTGCCTGCGAGTGAAGCAGAATGTGTACCTTGATGTCTTGGCATTGATTAAGAAAGCAGTTATGCATGCCTTATTATGCTCGACTATGCATACCCTAACTCTAATTAAATGCAGTCGTCTAGAATGTAAGAAATAGCAAAACAAGAATGCTGAGAGAGGCAGAGAGCGGAAAAAACTCTTTATCAGACATAAGCTATATAGTATAACAAATGTAATACAGAGTATTAAATATTATTTTGCCCAACATACCCTACAAAGACCAACACTATTCCATTCTACAAGTTTTTTCCCCATTTTCAACACTTTTACTTGATCAAAATGCTTCAAACTTTTCACTTTAAACTACATTCTATGTACTTAAGCATTTTCTGTACAAAAGATTCACTTATTCATTTATATAAATTGAGTATTATTTGATTATTGAAAAACATATATAGTCTATAAATCTAGTCAGTCGAAGTGCGCGTCAATTTAGATTTGTCTATTGCATGAATGCGACACAGTAGGCAACAAATCACATATTTCTATATCAATATATATAGATAAATAAATAAACAAACATATTTATTGTAAATTAACATATATATATAAAAAGTCTACTCACCGATTTTGTAATGAAACCCAAGAAAACAACAACACTACGTCTATCTATATGTTTTTGTTTATCACACACAAATTACAAAAAAAAAAAATCATAAACAAATCAAAAGGAAACAAAAAGCAAACATTTTCAAAAATACTAAAAAATCGATTTTCTAATTTGCATACAGATCGAAATGAATATATATATATCATATATATACAAAACTATTTATATTGATGTATCTAGATCTAAAGGAAATTACTATTAGTGCATAAGAGAGCATTACTATTTGTGCCGAGCTCTTATTATAATTAATGAACAATTATTTTTCAAAACAACTATTTATGTATATCAAATTAAATAAAATATATAAAAAAGGAAATAAAATAAAAATAGAAACTATTTAAAAATTAAATTGATTTGAAATTTATATAACTCACTAATTATATTTTTAAAAATTTGAACTGCATCGAAAACATATTTACCTGAATGTTAGATGAGGACCAGGAGAATATAACAATTAGTATAAATTTAATTTATGTTGCAAAATAAATTTAAATTCTTAGAAAGATAACAGAACATCTACCTATAAATAGTTATTTAATAGACAAAAATCTAAAGCATATATAATTCATATTTAGAGCATTAGGAATTTGCCTTTTTTAATTTCCAATGCAATTAATAACAAGCAGCAAATAAATAAATACATAGTCAAGTATAGTTATAGTTTATTTAGTGCCCATTAAGTACAGTTTCATTTGTGTATAATAAATGCATTATTTCGGTAGTACGTCTTTTGATTAGAAACAGTTTGGTGCTATATACAAAAGAAGATCAGGTTTCAATTACGTACTTTGTTTTACAAAGAATTGTTCACGTGTATATTCATATTCAAACGAGATTCAATGTTCAGTGTTCAATATGCAATATGCTTATGGAATGTACAATTTGTTCACTAAATCATTCAGCAAAATGCTGGAATGATCTAATGAATGCCAACTTAGAGAGGCTATGAACGTGTGCGAGATTCGTGCGCGCCTTGGTCATTGGGCAACCTGAATTCGTCTGGGTCGTAGTCCTTGTAAGCTAACTGTCGCTCAGGCGACGTATCAGGTAACTTGTTAATTTTCTGCAGACGTGAGATTACAATTTGCAGATGTCGTCCGATGTAATCCTCATTGGGTGCCAGCCACTGAGCAAACTGCAGACAGGCCTTGGCCTTGGCCATCCACTTGCGCTCCACGAAAACCACGCAGAGATTGTGCAGGCCTTGAGTATTGTGGGGATCGTGCTGCAGTATGCTGCGATAGCACTTCTCTGCCGCATCAAGATCTTTCATGTGATTGATGTAGATGTCGCCAAGCAGAATGAGACCCTTTACATGCGTGGGATGATGGCGTATCAATTGATTGAGAAACGGAACCGCGTCTAGAGGTCGCTTGGAGTCCGCCAGCAGCAGAGCGAGATTAAAGAGAGCGCTACGAAAATCTGATTTTAAGTGTATGGCACGCTTAAAGAATTGCTCAGCTTCATCAAAGCTGGACTCATCCATGGCTAGCATGCCGAGATTAAAGTAGATCTTCTCATTGTTCGCATCCCTTGTCAGCACCTTGTAGAGGCGGGCGCGCGACAATTGACGCGCCTCCTCGCCGCCCAGCTCTTGCAGAAGTATAGCCGAATTGAGCAGAGCCTGCTCGTGCTCCGGATACAATTCGATGGCTTTATTGAAGTATACATGAGCTTGTTGACTCTTGCCCTGCTCCAGAAACACGACGCCCAAATTGTAATATATATCCGCATTTTCGCTATCATATAAAAGCGCCTGCTCATAAACCTCCTGTGCTTGAGCGGTACGATTGAGTTTCATGAGAATGTCGCCTCGATTTATATAGGCCTGCAAACAGAAGAATAATATAATTAAATTCAAATCTTTCTTAAGAGTAAACTTTGTCAACTGCTGACCTGCACATAATCACTGCGCATGCTAATTGCCTGACGGTAAAGATGATCGGCCTCCTCTAGCCTCGTTTGATTTTTCGATATCAGATTGGCAAGGTTGATGAAAACATTCAGATGATTGGGCGCGATTCGTGCATGATAGCTAACGCCAGCCTTGGCCTGTGGGAACAGCGCCTTGGCGCGCATATATGCCTGTTCTGCCTCGGCATAGCGCTTCAGGTTGTTGTAGGTGCGGCCGACGTTGATGTGGGCGCCAATGTCATCTGTTTGTATTTTCACGGCCTGCTGAAAGTAGAGCAACGCCTCGTCGTAAAGCCCCTCATTCTCCAGCGCGTGACCCACGTTATTATACAGTTTGGCATTGCGTTGATTCACGTGCACACCGGACATGAACAGCGAGTACTCTGTACGCCAATCCCAGTTGCGCTGCTGTGTCTTCAGCCCATGCGCCAGCAGCAGGGCAACAAGTGCTGCCTGTGCCAGTCGTCGCCACTGACCGTGGCAGCGCTGCTGCAACTGATGATAGCCATAAGCAACAAGTAGACAGTAGCCCATGGATGGCATGTACAGAATGCGCTCGGCTACCACAAAGCCAACCGGAAAAAACAAATTCGAAGCGGGCAGAAACGGCAGCACCATCCAGCCTAGGCACATGAGCAGCGTACGTGACTGGGATAAATTGCGAGAGAAACAAGCCTTTGCCACCAACGCGCCCAAGCCCAAAAATGTACACAAGGTAGCCAGGTTTCGTGAATCAGTGAATCCATCCAGCAGCGGCACGGTGCCTGTAATAGAAGATTGCTTGAGAAGACATTCAAATAATTCAATTTACTGTAAATGCTCACCCATTGTCCAATCGCAGCAGAGCAGCAATGGACACAGCAACAGCCAGCAGTTTAGATAGATGAGATAGGCATAGGTCAGCTGGCGCACAGGCGTCTCGGCTGCCGAGGCCGGATTGTCGAAGCGCGTGAAGATGGGCAATTGAGAGCCCATCACGTAGACACGTCCGACCAGCAATGCGACTGTGATAGTGACCAGGAAAGCCAAACGCTTCCACAATGTGGACGACCAGCGTTTTGTAGTCGCGTGGCTCGTTTTCGACGGCGGCTGCTCCTCAAACATACGCAGCACAAGATGGCACAGCTGCAACGGCCGTTGCTGCTGCACCACGAACAGCTCGTAAACAGCACAAATGCCAGCTACCGTGATGCCCTGCTCTTTGCACAGCATGGAGGCCAGCAGGCAACTGCCAAAGCAAAGGCAAAGCGCCGGCCAGTTCGTGCGTCGCGGCGAGCCATTCGTTGCATGCGCATAGCTGAGAAAGGCGCCCAGGTAGCATATGGAAGAGAGCAATTCAGCGCGGCCTACGACGCCAGTAACGGCCTCGGTGTGCACCGGATGCGTCGCGAATAGGAGCGAGGCGACAAAGGCGCATGTGTTGAGGGAGGAGGACGCCGACGTGGAGGACGACCCTTCATTACTGCCAATTGCACACTGGCGCAGTATGAGGCGACAGACACGACGCCACAGCAGGCAAACGACAATGTGCAGCAGCAGGTTGACGAGATGATAGCCGAACGGCTCCAGTGCATGCAGCAAGTAGTTAAAGCGGAACGTCAGCACGGTCAGCGGCCTGTACGACTTGTGCGAGTGCTCTTTGCGCATCGGCGTGCCCCAGAAATCGTTGAGGAACACATTACTCAGCGGCGTGCTCGGACGCAAATCCTTGTTATCCCGAATAGCGCTGATGTCGTCAAACACCAGGTCGCATTGCGTGCTATTGTAATAGCAGACCACACAAACCACACAGATGCAGAGGAATTCGAGCAAATTGCGTTGCGACGAGCTGCTTCCAGCTCTCACTCTCTCCCGCTCCCGCTCCCGCTCCCGCTCCCGCTCCCGATTGCATACGGTTGCAGTTGTGGCATGGTGTTGTTGTTGTTGTTGTTGCTGCTGCTGCTGTTGGAGCTGATGATGGTGTTGGTTGGGGTTCGTTGACATTTTTGACTTTCGGCTTCTGCCCACTAACCTTTCCCGTTACTTTCCAGTCAGTACAGAACTTTAGTTCATGTATCCCATAATTACTTTAACTTAGCCCAATGGAATGCGTTTGCTTTTCTACAGTTAACGTCTATGGATGGGTGTACATATATAAATTTGTTTTGTAAAATATGTAGAAGCTCTACATTGCCTGTAAAGCAGAGAAAATTGTAATTAATTAGTTAATTAGGTATTTGTATTATCCATATAAATATGTATAGGAATGTAGTTTTCAATCTTTCGTATACAGGTTTTAATCAGTTAATTCGTTTTAGCTATAGAGATATATAGATAAAACTATTTTAGAACTTGTACTGCTCTTTTTTTCAATAACATTAATTTCATGTATATAAAAGTCTTATAAAGTATAAGTGCTATACATTTTTGATATAAATTTTAATTTAATCATTGATTTTGCCCATAGAAATTTATAGTTCAAATTATTGTTTAATAGTTTTGAATGTATTTTTACGACTAATTTTTTTTTAATTTTTGGCAAACACTTTTTAATTGACAATCATTTGTAATATAAATTTGAAATAGTTTCTTTTTTATATGGATATGACAATATGTTTGCAATTGCATCCTCATTTTAGTTATATAGAAAGGTATATAAAAGTAATTTTATTTTATATAAAATTATCTTTTAATTTCTAAATTACCTTTAAGCAGCTCACTCACAATATTATTTTAAGATTTTTAAACGTTCTAAATTTTTTTTATTAAATTTACTTGGTTTTAGGAAAAAAAAACCTGGATGTATGAAAAAATCAATGCGCAACAAAGTAACTTCGTCCCGGTTACTGTCCTCAATACCGACTGCATAGGCCAGAGTCCCGAAGTTAACAAAGTTGTAAGCGTCTCCACAATATCAACGGCGACGACGATGACGGCAACGGCAACCGGCAAAAGTTGCACGAAGAGAACATTGCACAGTCAGCAAACAGAGTCGAAGCTTGGAGTATGCGAAAGGAAATGGGTGTGTTTTTGTTTGTTTTATAAATATTATGAAAGATGACATTACTGGCCGAGGCTCAGGCAGTGGCGGAAGCAGAGGCAGAGACAATAGCGGCAAACAGGCAGAGACTGAGGCACATCGGCATGCGGATGCAACATTATTGCTTCACATGCGCTGACCGAGAGACAGCAACAAAGTTGCACTCAATGTCATCGATTTCGTGCTGCCAGTCAAAACAAACCACCACCAAGTAACCGTTACGACCGTCCTGGAGAGTCGCACTGAAAGAGAGAGCGAGCGAGCGAGAGAGTGCGATGTAGTGATGAGAGCAACTTTGTTGCACGACCGACATTTAACAGCGAGCCCGAAGGACGCACGTGCAGGCAAATGCTTGTTGATTTCCCGCCAATAGATGCGCAGGCGCATTCGAAATCCTTGCACTTTCGTTTTGCGGCAAGGAACAACAACAACCACAAGGGGCATACTCTCAGCGGCGCTCTCAACAGAATTTTAGTGCTGTGTTTTTGTAAAATTACTTTGACCGAGATCCTTGCATTGCGCCGCCTTCTCGTCGTTGCCAGTAGCCAGGCATCCACCCCCTGTGGTACGCACGTCATCTCATTTATTCGACGCCATTACATTGGCGTCCAGGCGCCGTGCACACACTACTGTCAGCTACAACAACAAAACACACAATATGTACACACATATAGCCCCTCTACATTAGCCAACTTTGTTGCAAATTTCAATTATTACAATGTTGTCAGTTATTGTAAGGGAACTGCCGGCACATTTCAATTTGTTTACTTTGGTGTTTACGTACCGTATTTATTGAGTGATTTATGGAGGTAGTTGCATATAAATTAAATAGTTACATTTTAACACAAAACACACACAGCTTTTGGCCAGGTTACTTGCAATATGCCATTCACGTTGCCGCGTATACATATCGATAGCAGCCGATGAGTGTATAAACTATCGGCAAGGCGAAGTAAATTATCGAAACCAAAGACAATGCCACAACCCTGAAAATAGCCGCAACGTTGTGGGTAAAAGTGGATGCGGAAAGAAAAACATTTTTTCATTAGATAGAAAATAATAAACGTATTAAAACAATGTCAACGGAAGACTTCTATTTGCGCTACTACGTTGGCCACAAGGGAAAGTTCGGGCACGAGTTCCTCGAGTTTGAGTTCCGGCCCGATGGAAAACTGCGCTATGCCAACAATTCCAACTATAAAAATGACACCATGATCCGCAAAGAAGCATTTGTCCATCAATCTGTAATGGAAGAGCTAAAGCGCATCATAATCGACTCGGAAATTATGCAGGAAGATGATCTGCCTTGGCCCCCACCAGATCGCGTTGGCCGACAGGTAAGTGAAAGGTTTTGCTTCTGGCAAATGCCGCCAATATGCATTTGCACACATGTACGCACATACATTCATGTATTAATTATGTCAATTTCATTAAAGGAACTGGAAATTGTGATTGGCGACGAGCACATATCCTTTACCACCTCAAAAACTGGCTCGCTGGTCGATGTCAATCGATCCAAGGATCCAGAAGGTTTGCGCTGCTTCTACTATTTGGTACAGGATCTAAAGTGTTTGGTCTTCTCGCTCATCGGTCTGCATTTCAAAATTAAACCCATCTAAAACTGTTGCCAAAACAGTCTGCAAACTCATTTATATATTCTATACATAAGCTTAATTAGCAGTCTCATTAAATTTTGTAATAATTTACTACAAATCAATTGCATATGTATTATTTTGTATGTATATGTATGGTAAATAAAATGAAATTATAGAGCTGTAAGCAAATTACCTGAAGTGAAATTATATATATTTTTGTATATTTATCAGAAACAAAATGCCATAATAATATGAATCCATCCCAATTACTTCATGTTGAATTATAAAGGCAAGCTGCATAGTTTTCTATAAATTATAGCAGTTGATATGAATCCATGGCTAGTTGTAATATCATTTATTAAACATATAACATATTAATATTTATAAATACAAAATATTGAATTGCTTTACATTTGTACAAATATTTCAATACTTAATAATGGGTATTTATAAAAAAAAAACACATTCTAAAGCATCTTACAATATTTATATATAGATAGAGTTATGCTAAGCTGTTACAATGATGTCATTTCATATGACATCAAATATACATACTATATTTGCTTTATACATTGAAGAGAAGCTCATGATTTCATTAATAACTTATATATCAAACTAGGCTATAAGGCAAGTCACTAAGAGGGATAGAGAAAAGAAAACCGATTTTCATGACAATTTTGTGTAGCTTCACGAAGCGCTTGGAGATTCGCAAATTTGAAATGTTTCATATATGCTTACTAAATTCAGTCTTTGGGGTTACTTAGCAGTTATAAATTAACCTACGGCACTGCGCTCGTAAAATGCACATTTAAACTAGGCTAAAGAAAGCTCTTGTAGAGCCGAATCCGTAGATCTCAGAGTCATAACTGTGGCTGCTGATGCAAGGCGAGTGTTGCGGCGATATTTGTGCTGGCCCGCTCCAGATAGCTGCCGGGCATGGGGCCTAATCCTGGCATTTCCAATTGCTGATGCTGTTGTTGGTGTTGTTGCTGGAGATGTTGGTGTTGCTGGTGCTGTTGCTGTTGTTGTTGTGGAGCTTTGAGTAAACTGGGAGATGCCTGCAGTGGCGTATTAGAGCCCATTCCCGCACTACTGCCTCCTGGACTAGGCCCGCCCTCTTTGAGCGGACAGCCTATGGTGAGGCGCACATGCAATCCAGATTCCTTTATAAGATTCACGACATCGCCATGCGACATGCCCGCAATGTCAATGCGGTTAACGGCAACAATTCTATCGCCCACTTTTAGCTCGCCACAGCGATCAGCCGGACTGCCAGGTATTAGTTTGCCTGAGAAGCGAATTAAAAATATAAAATCAATCGAATCTCTAAATAAACACAAACTTTATCTTACCAATTGTGGAACCATAGTAATGATTCGATGAGGATATTATGACAAAGCCAAATCCCTCATTCTCATGCCGACTGACAATCACATCATAGGGATAGCGTCGCAGCTGCTGCAGCGGCGCTTGTTGCAGCAGCGGAGCTCGTCGCCTACGCAATATCATTGTCACCTGACCACGCACGGCTGACTCACCTACCAGCGAGACAACTTTATGATGCGAAGAGTTTAGCTGCGGCAATAAAGAAACGTATTTTATTATGCAGCCATAACAAAAGCAATCGCATCAACTTACCACATTGATGCCATCGATGCTGAGGATCTCATCGCCGGTGGCAATCCGATGATCGTTATCCGCTGCCCCGCCCGGCACTATGTGGCCCACAGTCACCTGGGAGCCCTCCTCTGTGCCACCGACGATGCGAAAGCCAAAGCCCATAGCCTGGCGTTCTAGCGTCACCTCGGTCAGCTCACACTGCTCGGCATCCTCTGAGGCGTCCAGCAGAGCACCATTACGCCAGCTGGGCGAATGTTGCAGCTGCAGCTGCTGTTGTGGCGGATCCAAGTTGGCGAATCCCACACGCCGCCTATCGCTCAGCAGCTCATTGACGCGACGCTGCATTCGCTCGTTCTGAATGTGCGCCGCTTGCAACGGCGAATACTGCCCGGTGGCCGACGAGACTGGCGGCTGCTGCTGCATGTAGTATCCCAGTTGCGATGACTGCTGTGGTCGTTGGTAACGCTGCGCCTGACAATCGTAGCAATAGCAGGATTCGTGATGACCCAGTGGCAGTGGCAACGGCTGCATGCTGGGCGGCAAGCCGTAAATGGGATTGTAATTGCCACCATCGCCCACATCAACGTCGACGCTGCTCTGCAAGGTGGCCTCAGCCAGGCGCTCGCTTAGTCGACTGACCATCTTGGGATATGGATCCATAAACGGAATATCGTCCAGCTCCTGCAGACTATTATTTGACTTGCCTGACGACGATTGCAGGTGCAGTGCTTTGTTCTCACCCGTCGCTCCCGCATCCGCTTGCTGCAATTCGTTGTTTGGCGTCAAGACACGAGCACGTCGCGTGTCCACTAAAGGTGTCTTGGGCCGCATGGGCAGCACCTCTTTGGGCTGAGTGCTGTACAGATCAGCGGTGGGTGTTTTACTACGAAACAGTCCAGCTCCTGTGCCGCCCACAAAATTCTTGCGCAGATTGGCCACGTTGCCCACGCCTTGGCCCACACTCGATTGCTCAGGCGGCGTGCGCTGTATCTTGAGGGTGGTGGGCGTGGTTTGGCTGCACTCCTTGAGCAACTCCACCACATAGAAGTGGGGCTTGTTGCGCACATTGATGCCGTTTATCTCGAGCAGCACATCGCCTTCTAGCAGCTGAGTACAGCAGTTGCGATCGAGGATTTTCTTCACAATTTGCCCGCAAGCGGAGTCAGCGATGGTGAAGCCAAAGCCCAAGGCACCTTTCATAAGGGAAAATGTATAAATCTCTGGCTTTTTCATCAGGATGAAACCACTTCCAGCCGCTTTGCTAACGCCTTCGCCAGACAAATCAAGAAAATTGTAATTCCCATCCATATTCAGATCGACATTCAAGCGACGCTGCTTTTCCGAATCACAGGGCAAAACATCCACGGCCATGGTGGTCACAACCTCAGTGTTCGGATCATTCGGATCAAAGGGCAGTGGATAGCCGCGACACACCTCCAGCGCTGCCGTCTCCCCAGGCAAAATAGACTGAAATATGTTGACCATGTCATGGTGCGTGTAGCCCAGCACACAAGTATCATTCACATAGACCAGCACATCGCCCGTCTGTAGCTGCCCGTCCAGCCAGGCGGGACCATTGGGCACCACCGTCTTGATTTGCAGAAACTCCTCCACATCGCTGCCATTGCTGCCATCGCTACCAACAATTGTGAAGCCCAATCCGCGCGTCGACTTCAGCAGCGTCGTATTTATGCGCTGGCCCTGCAGCTCCGCCGGATTGCGTGTGAATTTATATGGCAGTTTGGCTGCATTGCCTGCCATTGGCATTGGCGCCGCTGGCAACGGCGTTTGCCTGGCATTCGCTGCTTCCTGCGCTGCCGTCGGCGTCTTTGAGCGTTGCTGTGATGGCGCTAGCTGTTGCTGCTGTTGCTGCTGTTGTTGTTGCTGCTGCTGCTTTTGTTGTTGTTGCAGCTGCAGTTGCTCTTGCTGCTGCTGGCGTTGTTCAGCCGCACGACGTTTCGCCTCAAGCACCGGATTTTCATACTGAGTGCGACGATTCACATGATCAATAAAGTACATGCCATACATTGAGTCCTCAATCTTCTCCCAGCCATAGGGCAACTCATCCTCGCAGCAATCCTCTAGCGATTTCTTCTGATATTTGGACAGACGCGGATCCAGCCAGTGCGAGGTGCCCGTATTATGGCTATAAATAAAAGTAACATTGTATGAATGCATTAAAAACTTCTCGACTCTTGCACTCACTCTATAAAGTACAGCTCGCCACGCTCCGTATAGGCAGTCTCCCATTTGGGCGGCAGTGGTCCTAGGCCATCGCCAGGATCCTCGCGATTCACCTGATTCATATCTGGTGCACCGCATTCACTGCCCATGCTGCTGTCTCGGCCTGTCTCGCCATTGTAATACGGACTTTGCAAAAGATTTTCTGCAAGGAAAATAACAAGTTTTATAATTAATTACATAAGTCTTTGAGTTATCCTTAATTTCCTGCTCTCCCTCTCACAATCAATGAACCATCCATCGCCTGACCTCAAACCGGATATGTGCAATTAGCTCTTGCTTGACTGATTTGTCACTCTACGGGTCTAGCGTTTACTCATTTAAGGTCGGGCATGCCCGCGCCAAATCGGTAAACAGGTGTGCATCCAGCCGAGAATAGTTTGGCCAGGTCCCTTTGCATGGGCCATTCCTATTCCCATTGCAGCGCTTTTTGTTGTCAGCGTTGAGTGTTGAATGAACCGTAACATGTTCTATGTCACCCAACCAACCAACAACAACAACAACAACAAACAAGTGCATTTATTATTAACCACAAATCGAGTCGAAAGAGTGGTCTGCAGAAGGCTTACTTGAACGCTTCTGACCCAGTTCGTAACCCTCTTGTTTACATGTGAAAAACAAAAATTCTTGAAGGATGCAATTACATGTTGTAATGAAGGACATTGGCTAATATTCAGGTGCAGCCAGATTAGATGTATATGAGAATAAAAACATTCTGTTTGTTATATTATTTTATATTATGCAAAGTCTCATAGAATAGTAAACAAACAAGATGCCAGATTCGTATAAATTTCTAGCTTTAATAGCTTAAACTATGCACTAATCATCCAATCAATGTCTTCAGTCATTCAATCAATTAGTTATCTACTTATCTCAATTAACACCTCAAAAGAAACTAGAAGTCTTTGATGAAATGAAAGTCTCAAATCTTTTGTTTACAATCCAGAGAGTTATAAACTATTCAAATTCTGCGCTTAACATATATTTATTTATACAACTCATTATGCTGTCTACCTTCGAGCTCAATCTGATGCTACAAATTTACATCGATGCTCATTAAAAACAGCAAACAGCAGCGCCTAACTGTGCTCGGGCAAAGCTGGCTAAGAGAAGCGCTTCGGTCCGTTCATCGTTAGCCCATATATAGAAAAGGTCTATATATGCACATATCCACATACATACATACATATATCCATGTAAGTTTAAGTCTATAAGCATAGTTCTCAGACATCTTCAAAGATAGCAGAACTCATCTAAACTGAATTGCAGTCGTCGAGCGGCCCACACAGAGCAAAAACAAAATCAAATATCAGAAAAAATGAATCATTTGCATAGAGCAATATAAATATTTACAAATGTACGTGTGTATGCATATGTGTATGTATATGTATGTATATAAGGGCTGGAGCTCTGATCAATTAGAGAGCAGGCATATGGTCTCATGTTCGATTCATGTTCGAGCTCCAGCCAGCGCCCAGCGCCCAGCGCCCAGCGCCCAGCTAGTGCCCCTTCAATGGGCGCTTTTTACTGCCTAACGCAAATAGAAGTTGTGCCATGTAGCATAGTGTGCGTGTGTGTGTGTGTGTTTATGGATGCTGCATAATCCAGAAAGTGTGAACGAACGAGCCCAAACTACGGAAGTTGTTGGTGCTGTTTTCTTCTTGTTTTGCTATGATTCTGTGTGGCACAGTTTGCTTTAACAGTTGCTACTCCGCCCCGTTCCCGTGCTCAATTCCCTTTTTGCCCACGCCTCTGCCTCTCCTTTTACGCTGCTCTCCTCTCTCTCTCTCTCTCTTGCTCTCTATCAAACACAACTTCACTTGTCTGTGTCGACTGCTTGTGTAAATATTTGTAGAGCGAGCGAGCTGAAGCTATTTGATCACCAGATGTGGCACAGCAAAAATACAGTTCTTTTGAATACACAGAGCACGGTTTTCTATAGGTGAGTACAGAGTTCTCGACATATACTGCAATTTGTTCAATGTACTACATACATACATATTTGTATATACGAATATGTATGTCGTTATGCATATAATGTGACCTTATCTATGCAAAACATTTCTTATCATTATTTGTTTTAGATAAGCGCAAAGTAATTGAAAAACTTGCAAGAAAATGCTCATTTGACATTATGTTTTTGAGAAGGTATGGAACATATATAGTTAATTTTATGTATTATAGATATATATATCAAGATTTTTTTTTTTACAATTTGTGGTTAATATATATACAGAAAAGGGAGAATTATAAAGTTCAAACAATTAATGAAATTTTCATATAATCTTTACTTTAAGAAAAAATATTTTAAAAATGTTTAAAAATTTGTATTTAACGTAAAATTCGTTAATTAATTAATTAATTCTTCAATATTTATTCTTTACTATATTAATTATTTCTTAATATTTTCATTTACAGTCCAGTTGAAAATTAAGACTTGGCTGCTCAGCTCAAGCAAATTAAAGACGCTCAAAAATATGCAATTTGCAATCTAAGGCCTCTTCATTCAACGAATCATTAGCTCAAAGTACGACTTCTCGCTTTAGATATCAATTTAACAATCCCTTCTTCATTTGCTCAGCTGCATGCAGAGAACACAGAGAGACTGAACACAGGCTGAAGCGTTCAGGGAGCGCAATATTTCCGCTCTTCAAAATTCTACATCAAATACCTCTCTTACAACCTACAATTGCTTATTACTACATAATCAAATAGAAATGAGTTCAAAACTTGCATAGTATTGTTGATATTATTGGGGCCACCTTTTCTTTCTATAATAAATGCTTTAAAGCTCAAACTTGTTTTCTAACAAATTAAATAAATTAATATACATACATAATAAATATGTATATCCATATATTTTCCATATATAATTCCAACAAATCTTGCCTCCACATTCATAGCTAACATAAAGAGTTCTAACTCTTTGAGCTAACATTAAGACGTGCAACTTTTCTTTTCATTGCAAAGCCAATGAACTCCATATCTAGCCATAGTTCAGTTCTTGGGTCTTTGATGGAGCACGCCCCATCTTCATATTGGGCGGACACAAATGCTAAGCTAGCAGATCGCCAAGATGTTTATATTTAGTTCTGGCCTGTGCAGACTTTTAGAGCTTGAGAATGCATTGTTGTTAGGCTAACAATGCGAAACATGTTGGGAACAGCTCATATCTCTGCGTAGCTCCGTTCGCATCGCTTTTGCTCCATCAAACTCTTTCTTTTCTTTTCGATTTAGTTTTTTCATTTTTTTGCAATTAGCCAACATTTTTTGCGTGATTATCGTTGTCAATCATGAACGATATAGAGGAAATTTCAGACCAAACCTCTTATTATGAGTAATGGATATTGTTTGATTATCACAAACAAAGGCAATTATCATTAGTTGAAGAGCATCGCATAGCGAATACCCTTAATTTTTGCAAAGAATGTAGAGTAAATGATGAATATTTGATGAATAAATTATTTGTTCAAGCAGTATTCGAATGAAGATTGTCTAGACTTTTAGATTTATTAAAACAAAAAAAAAACAAAAATTAAATTTAAAATTCTATAAAAAATTTAAGGAAAATTCGGCAAATTTTCTTTTCAATTTTGCTTTCACTTTATATACAAATCTTTATGATAAACAATTTATAGAAATCTCAAAGTAAATAAAAACTTTCCATTAAAATCAATGCCAATAGAAAATTTATATTTATCTTTACATATCTATATCGTTGCCCCTGGCTATCACATTCCATAAGCCAATTGAAATGCCCACTTCATACCCTATATCAAAAAACACTCATCGTCTCTGATCTGCAGAGATTGAGCATGGTGGAATCACACAAGCCAAGAGCATGACTCACACTCAACGAAGACGCAGCCGAGCCAGGCCAAGCTGAGCATATAAAACAAAGCAGGAAAAAAAGAAACACAATGAGAAATACGCTTTCAGGTAAGCAACGCATTATATTGAGACACTCAGACAGGGGTGGATCAAGAAATGCACTTTACAAGCCTCAAAACCTCAAACTGCTGAGGAGGGTCAATGACAGTGACACATGAAGCTGAAAGCATTTCTCAAAATTAACATAGAAATAGTAAAGAGCGAGAGAGAGAGAGAGAGAGAGAGAGAGAGAGAGAGAGAGAGAGAAAGGAAGTGAATAAAAAGAAGTGTACTTAAAAGATGTTTAAAATGCATTTTTAATAGCGTAGGATGAATCTAGAAACTTTTTATATATAAATATATACTTGATTGAAACTGTTGTTCAACTTTGTGCAAAAGACTTTCATTGATTACGAATAGAATTAATACAAAAATAATAATAATAAAATATATATAAGTCATAGATAAACTCTATTCTAAACGAAACAATTCTTTGCTAGCTTCTTATTGTCAACAAGCCTGAGAGACTTAATTCTAATTGAAATATTTTCCAGTCTTGGTCAAATAAATTGCTCAACGGCCTACAAATCAATTAAGCATTCAAGCCATGGAAGTCAGTCGCTTTCTAGTAAGAAATGTCTAGCCTAGCCTAGTCTAGCCCGGCCAAGCCTAGACTTTTTGTATACTGGTCAAAGTATATGTATTGCTGCAGTCATGAACTCTCGCTGCACATAAATAATGAATGTCATTGAGGCATGGAGCATGTGGAGCAATGTGCAACACTTCAGCACTGACTTCAGTCCTCAGACTCTTTTTTGTTCTCGAACAGCAGCGGGTGGCAGCTGAAGCATTAAGATGGTGCATGGATTCATTATTGTCGTGGCGAATGTGGAATTGTGGCTCCTAGCATAATGATGGCATCTAATTGGCTTTGCTGCTTCGTTAACCTGGCTTGCACACGCCACAAGCAGCTAACCAAGAACCCTGTTCAGAGCCCGAACCCCTTTCTTTGTGCATGTCACAATGTTGTCATAATCAAGAAATTAATAATCGCATCATATGACGCGAATGGCGAGCATGGCAGAGGGGGAGTCGGAGTGGAAGTTGAAGTCGGCGTTGGCTCTGCTAATTGCCAAAGACATGACGCGTAAATGATAAGGTAAGAGCACACACACACACACACACTCGCACTCACACAGACACATTGAGGTGTTTCCTCGTGGGTGACCATGATGAGCGAGTTCATTGCCATTTCAGCTGTTAAGAGACCAAGTTCACACATTTAACTGCTTGAACAAAACGCGCTAATAAATAAATTTCATGGATTTCATAAGTTTCATAAACTACATCTGATCTTGCCAAATTTAGAGCCCACATAACAATGCTAACTTAAGACATAAAACACCTGCTTGGAAAAAGATAAAAATACAAATTTTAAAAACCCATAAACTAAGTCAAGCTAAAAACATTTAACATTCACAACTGCTGCTCCGTTTAGGAAATGTCGCTTAGCCAACTTCCGAAAGCGATTATTATATCTTGTTGAATGAAATACAATTTTTGATGGTCTATTTAGGGTCTTGGTTGGGGCTGGCGCTTCAGACCGATTGCTCACTCTTTCATATTGTATGTGTCGTATTTAAACTATAAATATCAATTTTCCACTTCACATGCATAAGCGGACTAATGCCAGCCACGCCCACACGCCCACAACTAAACAACTTTGAACTCGATCAAACTTGTGGGCAGCCCCCACACACAGCAGGCGGCATGTGGGTCGATTTACCTCTGCAAGTCTCATGAATGAATGTGGTTTAGACTATATACTACAATTTACTACGAAAACAAGCAAAAGAGAGAGAGAGAGAGAGAGAGAGAGAGAGAGAGAGAGAGACACATACATCATGTGGATGACAAGTGTTTGGGTAGATGGCTGCAAGTGGTTTAAGCGGCATTTGAGCTCGCATTTCAGAGTGCATCAAATGCCACAGTAAACTCTCAAGTGCAGAGACAAAATAAGTGAATATTGAGTATCAAATTGCATGAGCAAAAGTTATTCTATATTCAATTACAAAATAAGCATATATCAATAGAGAGTATCTGACTAAAAGATACTCTGCAAATGCAGTTAATATTTATATTTCTGTATTCTGTTTCTTACTACTTATGACACCTTCAGATACCCTTTAAAGGGAGACACATGTAGTTATGAATAAGCAAACACAAGTTGCTATTAACAAACTTGTGTATTTATTTTCATAACATTTCTGTAGTTAATTTAACTCTTGGAACTTGGATATGTTATTCAAAAGCTTATTGAATAAATTCCAAAGTTGTGAGAGCTTTAAGATAGAAGCTAACGTATAACAAAGATAATGGAATTACATTAAAATTCGTCTCTAATTTCTCTAACTATAATGTTCTTTGACAGAAGTCCATATTAGAAACATACAGACAAATAGACGAAGCGAGTATTCATGCTGCTGTTAATATATCGATTCATTTAACAACTTCATTAGAACTTCCACGTTGCATTCACACATATATGATATGTGAATACCAAGTGAAGCTCTAATGAATAGTCTTCAATTATATTATACATAAAGACAAATGAATCGACTGCATAATACTCTTAAACAGCTTAAAAATAACTAAAATATGATGAAATATGAAATAATGATATTTGATTATTTATGGATCTATTTACAGAGCAGTGCTATATAAATTTAGATACGCTGCTTGTCAATTCTAGCTCCAATACTAACAAAAAATCTAGAAACTACCCAACTAAAATTTATATATATTTATATTTTAACATTATAAACTATTGGACGACAAATCTCTAGCCAAGCCAGCATACTCCTTTCACTGGCTGAACGAGTATAAAGAAACAAAGTCTTGGCTTGGCTTGTTGACTGTTTAGAGTCTCTATAGAGCCAGAAGACCCACAAGCAGAAGTGAGAAACGGGTTCAACTTACAACCGAATCCATTGTCTTAAGTTTTTTCAGTTGAGCATAAGCAGGTGAGGTGTAAACAATTGGCACGTGTCTGTTTAGACAACAAAAAGTACAAAGCACAAGTAAATCAATTGAACTCTTCAGCCCCGCTGTGCACTGAAGTCTTACACATAATTTTGTCTACATAATGAGAGGCACTCTTAAAGCAATTACAAGTGCAACCGAAACCGAAACTGAAACTGAAACTGAAATAGAAACAGATAAACATATAACCCGCACCACAAAAATTAAAGTGTGGGTGAAGAACTCATGTTGGCCATGTGAGCGGAATGATTGCCATGCCCAGCCTCAGCCTGATTGCCTGCCTGGACAGCATGTGGTGTTTCTTTTTATTTCAACAACTTGGAGTTTCTGCCCCAACAGCAAACTGACCTCAATTTAGTCTGTTTTGCCCTAAAATACACACACATACATACATACATGCACACATACATACGTTGACACACTTTAATCATTAATTCAAAGCCTCCAGTTGCAGTTGCAGATCGTAAGTCAACTAATCTTGCGCTCGAATGGGAACAGCATTGACATGTTTTTTCTTGTTGAAAACTAAAGCACATAGAATTCTACATTAGCCAACAAAACACAATTTCTCTTTGGATTCGACTAGGCAGCAACGTAATCAAGAGCGATGTATATTGACTGCTAATCAATTTGTTTATATAAATGTATTTGATTACATTTTTGGATTAGATCAAATTAGCTGCAGTCAGCTCTATTTTTTTAAAGTGAGAATTAAATTTGAAATTGTTTATATAACAAAAGATTAGTCGTTAATTAAGGAAACTAATATATATTATCTAAATTAAAATCAGAATAGGCAAAATAGTTTAGCTAGATGTCTTTCCCGTATTCTAATGCCTGTCAAGGTCTACTAACCAAGAATTTTAGCTCTTACTCAGATGATATTCAATATAAGAGCTAAAAATTATTTGCTTTTTCCTGCTCAGTATGAAATTGTTTAACAATTATATACTACTTCAATTATTTATATATTTTCTTGGTCTTAGTTTACCATATTTCTTATTTATATACATTTTTGTTCACAATGTTGGGCATTTCAAGTATAAAAGGTCATACATTCAGTTTCGAAACTAATTTTGATTTAATTCACAGTAAAGCATGAATGCAAATGCTTAAAAATGCAATTCACTTTGACTACATTTTGCCTTGACTATGGCCTTCAGACGGAAACAAGTATATAAAGGGAAGAGAGGGTATCTTCTGGTTGGGCACTCTTAATTATTTATATATAATCCCATAACCTATACACATACATAGTACATATTTGTCTACATGCAGATTAATCAAATTGAATTGAGTCCGCTCAATGTGTCCATGTCTTTGTCTATTTCTTTGTCAATTAATCTCTCCCAGTTCTGTCTTTTTGCTGCAAGCAATATCCTATATATATCAGAATTAGCTGGATCGAACTGCTTTATACTTTAAATGCTTTGAAGATGTATGCACAAACAACAAATATATATAGTTGTTTCAGCTGTTTGATTCTACTTTATTGCTTCTGGTAAACAACAACTAATTAATATTGATCTCGGACAGAATTTTCTCATTTTTATTTCATTCTTATTTTATCTGGGATAGGTTTTTTTCTAAATTTAATTTATTTTTATTTTTGTTCGATTGTCTTTTCAAAATTATTTATTTATTTTTTATTTTATTTGTATTTATTTTTTCCCATATTTATTTAATTCATATTTTATGTTGAATGGGATTTTTCCTAAATTTAATTTATTTTATTATTTTATTTGTATTTTTTTTTTTTTTTTTTTTTTTTTTTTTTAATCGAAAGTCAATCTCAATTATAATTCTTTATTTTTTTTTATATATTTTTTTTATTTTATATTATATTATAATGTGTATTAAAATTGATTTATTTTATATGTCCTCAGCCTTCATTATTCTAATCAAACGACATTTGTTGCTTTCGAAATACTTTATCTAAAAAACTAGATTAATTAAGAATTCAATTGACCAATTTCAACTCTATTTAATTCTTAATTCCTTGAAATTCTTAAGAAAACAGAAAAGTCGCAAGTCTCAATGTTTGTAATTACCATGAGATCTTTATCACAGACAAATTTAAAAAAATTCAAGTTTAAATATTCTCAATTAATTAAATCAAAGTCGCAAATACAATATGATCTCTATCGTAGGCAAATGAATTAAATTTAATAGATTTATCTGCAGCGTAATTAACTTAAGGTAAATTAGAAAACCCTGATATCAGATGGCAGCTGGCAATTAACTAATACTAAGCACTGAAATCTAAAATCTCTATCAAATTTTCAGATATTCATGGCAATTCTGGACTTACCTTTGCTGCCTTTCAGAATGCTGCTGGGATGTCCAACTGGGCGTCCACTTGTGGCATTGCCATTGACTGCTCCATTCCCGATGAATTGCTGATGATGACCAGATATCTGGCTGTTCAGCGATGAGGTGCCGCCCAGAGAGGCAACATCTTCGCGTGAGGCGTGCAGCGATGCGGACGTAGACTTCTTAATAGCAGGTGGTGGCAAACCCAGAGGTGGACCAGCAATTGCTGTGGCTATGGCAGTTGTTGTTGTTGTTGTTGTTCCGCCTGCTGTTGCTGTTGCTGGCTTGTGCATTGGAGCCATTGCATAACTGTTGCTGTCACCGTTGCCAACAGCAGCAGCAGCATCTAGATCCAAGTCGCTGGAATCGTTGCAATTGAATTTCTTGACATGGTTAGCTCGGCCATTACTTCCGTTGGCAAGGTTAGAATTTAGACTTGAGTTTCCGTTAAATGTTGCAAAACTGGTTGATGCAATGCTGGACGCGATTGCTCCAACAGCAGCACCAGCTGCTACCGTTGTCGCTGCTGCTGCCGCCGAGCTGACAACAGGATGTGGATGCGAATGTGGATGTGAATGCTGGTGGGAAGCATTTAGTACAACCGACGCCGGCGCCAACTGTTGTTGCTGTTGATAGTAATGGTTGTTGAACTGCTGCTGCTGCTGCTGCTGCTGCTGCTGTGACTGCTGCTGCTGCGGCTGCTGTTGTTGATGTTGATGTTGGTGTTGATGCATTAGGTAATCGTTTGTAGCTGGCGTTGCTGTTGAACTAGCTGGCATTGCCTTAGCCAACAATGCTGAAGATTTAGCCGCTGCGCTTGCTGACCCCGCACCACCGGCACCCGCAGCCGCCGCCGCTGCTGCCGTCGACGTCGTCGTTGTAGTCGCTGTTATTATTGGCATCTTCTTCTCACGTTGCTGTCGTCGAAAATAAACTTGTTTGCTCCTCAGTCTCGACTAACTGTTTGCCATTGCGCGTTTAATAATTTTATATTTATTCGATTCGTATTTAATTTATGAAGTGTTTTCTCTAGTCTTCTTTGCTAATTATTATCGCGTGTTCGCTATGTCATTGGGCATTAGTTATTCCACAAGCACATTCGACATCATCCGCGCTTTATCTAATGTGCATTGAGAAAGCGTTGCCTAAAACTGAACAGAAATTAAATAAGTCAGACGAGATGTGTGAGAGAAAACGAGAGAGAGAGACTAGAAGATATTCAGTATTCAATTGTCATAGATTCATCAGCTGACTTGATTACAAAATGAAAAACTTTAAGGCACATTTGGAGCGATTCCTAAACATTGAATTCAGATTCTTAGAGCCGGATAAAAGAAGTCAAATAAAAGGATAATCTAAAGGGAAATAAAGACCAATATATCCTTAAAGACAAACAACAATCTAAATCCATATAAATACATATCCTGTATTCCATTTCTATATAATTTTCCAAAATTCCAATATACAAAAATCTTTTCAAGTCGATAAACGAAGTCTTCATTAGTTTTTAATAGAAATTTTAATTAGAATATTTATCATTGGCTATATAATCCGGTTCTTAACAATCTGATTAGATTATTATGAATATTATGAATAGTTAGATAAATGAACTAGAGCTGCATATAAGCATATAAGATAGATTGAAGATGAATTAGCTAGATAAACAAATTCACTAAATCTTGAACAATATGATATACTCTACTGATTAGCAAAATTAGCTAGATATATGAACATTTTAATAATAAATTAATGCATAGAATATTATTTCTATAAAGCATGTAAAAGCCGATCTTCCATAGATGTACATATGTACATAAATATATATTTTCATCTAAAAGCTATAGTACTTTTTTGTTTATATTAATCTAATTTCTTCTAGGAATTTTTTTTTTTTTTTTACTTTTTTGGGAATTGCTTTTAAGTTTAGTTTTGCTTCTATTTAATTATTTTTTATTCTATTTATTTTGTATATTAGAAATTTAACTTCCCCAACTAAAAATGTATTTAAATTCAAGTTTATAAACAAAATCATTTGCATACAAACAAATTCAAATTTATTTTCCTTAAACAAAAATTGTTGACTCATCGCAAAAAAAAGAAAGAATAAAAAAAAATTATGAGTTCGGTTGCGGGCATGAGTAAAAAGAAAATTAACTGTGCGAAAAAAGGGGCAACAAGCACGGCAATAACATTAAATTCCTCAAGCGAAAAATTTACTCCAATAATAAAAAAAAAAAAAAAAACCAAGCACAAACACACACATGCTAAGACGGTCCTCTATATAGAGGGAGCTGCGGCAACAATCACCAGCTAAGATGCCAGCAGCAGCAGTAGCAGCAGGCAACAAAAACAAAGAGAACAACAACAAAGATGGAGAAACAAGTTTTGAGACCATGCCACCAGATCGACCAGTCAGACTTGATGCCACAAACAACAACAACAACAAGCGGAGCAAAGGCAAAGGTAACCCCCACATAAACTAAGCATACACACATATATACATATACACATACTTTTCTGTGTGTGTGTGTGTTTTGCTGGCATCTGCACTTGCCACGGGACGCAGGATGGGCAAAGCGACAACAATGCACTGGGAAAACGAGTCGTTTATGCCGCGAGACGCGCATAGTAGTGTGGCATAGCCTGCGGTCAAGAGTCGGCACGCTCTCTATATGGATCGTTGCACGTTGCACGTTGCGCCGCCACCTGTCGAAAAAAAATATCAACAACAAAAAGGCGAAAAGCGCACGTAGCGACCACAGAGCAAAAGATTGAGAGAGCATGAGAGAGATGAAGGGCGAAGAGCTGCCAGTTGCAATTGCAGTTACTTTTAACCGGCAATAATTTCACTTCACGGTTAAATTTCACCATTACCGTTTTTTAATTATAATTGTCTTTTACTTTTTCTTTGTTTAAATCACGTTAGGTGTTTTAATGTTGACAGGTCAAAAAGTTTTGCACAATTTCTTGTTTCTTTGTTTTTTTTTTGCTAATTGTGCGCATTTGAAATTTTCCGCAATTATGCTTATGTATGTGTGTGTGTGTGTTTGTGTAAGTGCGTGTGCGTGGGTAAAAACTTCAAGTTCAAGGTAAAAGTAGCGTAATACCAGTTTTTCGATCACATATCTAATCTACTTTCTATGATAGGCCACTCTCAACTCTGGAATGCTATTCGTAAGGTAAACAATTTCCCATAGTTGTAGAGATCCAACAACAATAATAACAAACACTTTCATTTTTCGCACCTCTTTGTTTGTGATTCAATTTGTGTGTTTAGATTGATCGACAATCCATCAATGTGCGATCGGCTGTATCACAACAAACGCAGGAGCAGCCAAGCCGCTGCCACTTTCCATTTCGGAGCGAGAAAAACCGCAAACGCGTTTTCAAAACTGCGCAACACGCACACTATCACAGCATCAACACACATGCAAACACTCTCTCACACACACATACAATTATTTGTAAGATGATATTATGGATATGCTTGAACTTGTTATTGCTTTGGTACCTCTCAAAAAACACGCTAAAGAAGCGCGTTGCACCTGCGCCGAAGATAGTTAATTTTTGTTAAATATAGTCGTGAGTTGCTTTGATTTTATCCAATTCGCACATACTTTTTATATAATTGTTAACAAATACAAAATGTGTATTTTGTATCTCACAACGATTTATTTTTTCCCGCTGGAAAATCTCTCGAAAGTAAGAACACGCGCGGCTCAACCGAATCAAACGAAATCTCAATTACAACTAAACGATATTTGGCTTCAAGTACTATCGATAATAGTTGCGCGTATACCTGTTGCCCAGCAAAACGCTCGCGCTTGAGTGAAATTAAATGAGTTAACAGTAAATAGATACATTACAAATTAAGTTAATCGATATGTACAGCAGGTGCTCATCCATTTGTTTTACATTGACAAAATTGTGTTTGTAAATTTAAAACAACCTCAGCTGCATCAGAAATTTAATAAGTATTCACATACGAATGCAGCTGTCTTATTCAATGTATCGATACATTTTCAATTATCGGTGTCCATTCACATTCCATTGGTAATCGACATTCACTATCTTTTCATTTAATCTTTTCAAAAATAAGTAACGGAAAACACAGCAAGCAGGTAAGAAATGTTAAATATATAGTTTATTATATTTTACACTTGGAATAGGACGTAGGAGTGCAATAACATTCTTATCAATTTTTTACATTCATTTTTTAATGCAAAATTTACTGTATAGCTAAACAAATTCTTATAAAATATTCTTTTATTATTCACAAATTTACCGTAAAATATGGAAGTGGGCAGTAAGTTGCGAATACAGTTTAATATGCTGCCCAGATAACTCTAACAGCTATTGACAGTCCCACTTACAAATGAACTCGAAGTTCGCATATCAGAAGCATTCTGTATTTTCGATCATCACGGCGATAAATACATCGACACTAGAAATGTGGGCAATGTGCTACGATTTTTGGGTTGTGTCCCTTCAGAAAAGGAAGTAAACGAAATTATTGCAGCAACGGAGTCCGCGGATAATCCTGGCGAAACACATTTGCCAAAATTTATGGCTCATGTTTCTGTATTGCTTATGAATCGAAAGTAAGATTTTTTTTTATTTGCACTAAAAATGGAATAAAATTGAATATAAATATATTACAGAATGGAACCCGCAAGCCCAGAAAAGCTCTTATCAGCATTTGAAGTTTTGGATCCAGAAAATAAACGTTTCCTCACAAAAGAATACTTTGGAAAATTAATGGAAGAAGAAGCTGAGAAATTCTCAAAAGCTGAACTGCAAACTATGTGGCCAGTAGCAATAGATCCGATCACAGGGAATATACCCTACCTATTTTATATAAATCAATTAAAGGTAATTAAGTATATATGGACAAACTATAAATTATTAATTACTATTTCACTAGCACAAAACCACAATTTATGATGTTGCGGATGTGATAAGAGAGGAGCTCGCTGCCAATGAGAAAGAAAAGAAGAAGGAGCGATCGCCGATGCCTCAAATGTTTGGTCTTTAGGATATGAAAGTATAAATCAGATGTAATTTCAATATTTTGGATACAAATTAATCGTGTTGCAAATTGAATAGTGTTACAAATCCAAATTAATGTTTATAATTTATGATATATATGCTAAGTTAAAAAATATGAAATTTGTTTTAAATGGCATTTTGCGTTTACTGAAAGACTATTTTTATCTTTCAATTTTTAATTATGCTCTTACTTTTTTATTGTAATTTACTATTTGTGATTTTAAATTGTAATTGATTAGTTTAAAAATATGCCTTGCGCATTAATGAGCAGAAATTCTGTTAATAACATAACGTATCACTGCTAACACACAAATGTTAACTAACATTTTCTTTGTCATTCTCTGCTTCTTTCCAATCGTTTTTATTCGACGAGCCAGTGGAAAATAGCCACGTCAGCTTTTTACGACAACCCATCCAGAAAAGTCCACGACATCTTTGACGAGACGTTGGGTGCGCAGCATTGCAAGCAAATTGAGGAAAATTACGTGAGATTGGGCTGACTAAACCTGGGCAATGAAGAAATCTAAACAGGCAACTTATACAAAAAACGTAGCAGAAGCAGCAAAAGTAAAAACAGCGCTGCTCATGAATTAAGTTCCGGGTTCAGCAAATCAGATAAAATTCAAACGTGCTCGCGAATATATCACGTCAAATTGTGAGCTCCAATCAAAAATGAAAATTTAATTAGCAATTTCTATTGAATTGCTATCAATTATTAATTGCAACCACAACAAACACACACAACAAACAAAATATGGCACCAGTAAACGGAGTGCTTTTATCCAAATGTGTGCCACTTGGCTCTAATTTGAATTTAAACACATTGCCCAAGCTACGACCCGCACCCTTATCAGCAACTGCGGTGCTGCTAAAGGGCGGGTCGTCGCCGTCCAGTTCGGGATATTCATCCTCTTCGAACAGTGTCGCCGACGAGGAGCCCGCATCGATGGCTTCAAGTCCGACGGGGCCAACAAAGGCCAAGAAGCGTCGTCTGGATCATTTGTCATGGGAGGAGAAGGTGCAGAGAAAGTAAGTTAAATCCAGTTGGAGCAAGCGTCCATTACTTATATAAAATCTACGTTATAGGAAGCTAAAGAATCGCGTTGCCGCCCAAACCAGTCGCGATAGGAAGAAGGCGCGCATGGAGGAAATGGAATTCGAAATCAAAGAGTTGACCGAGAAAACGGAAATATTGCAAAACAAATGCGAGAGTCTACAGAGCATCAATGAATCGCTAATGGCCAAGAATCAGAAGCTCGATGCCGAGATGGAAGAAATGCGTCAGGAGCTGGCCGAAATGAAGCAGCATGCCAAAAATTACAAAAACAACAACACCAATAGCAACAGCAGCCATAGCAACATAGCTGGCATCCAAGCAAGCGCTGAGGGCTGTGTGCCCACACTCACTGGATCTGCAGCATCCAATGCTGACCCTCTGCAGCAGGGTACACAAGTGGACACACAGTCGTCAGCGCGTGCCTGGATGACATCACGAATGTTGCAACAGCAGCTGAAGCAGAGCAACACAACGGCCTCACTCTGGAGAATTGTGGCGCTCTGCCTTCTATACAAGACATGCTGCTCGTCGACGACGAAGAATTCGATGCGCGACGACTTGAAGAGCTGGCCGAGAGTCTCCTCGCAGATATCACAGCAGACCTGGAAGCAGGCGGTAGCGCATGCCACCAAGCTGCTGCCCAAGATGCAGGCGACTCAGAGCGACTGTCTGGATCAGTGGTGGGGACCACAGCAGAGTGCATGGAATCCAGCGGGCATAGAACTGATGGCCTAATTGATCAGACCAACGCGCAAACCGTTACGAGCACCAACAACAACAGATTGCCTACACAGGTGTCAACGATAAATGGAAACATACAAAAGAAAGCAACAGCGACAACAACAACAGCAACACCAACAACAACGAAGACAATTTCAGCAGCTGCATTCCTGCAGAGTGCCACACCGGATACGGTTTATGGCACATACGATGCAAAGACCAATTCCATCACAATTGTCATGGACGGCGATGCAGTGCCTGTGAATGAGGCCGTTGAGGTGATCTATGGTGAGGGCGTCACTGCTGGCGATGAGAGCACAACAGACGCCATCATGAAGTGCCCATTGCCAGCAACGTCGCCCTCACAGGTCTACCTCAATGTGATCAACGCCACCGATGACTCGGACGATGAAGCGACCAGCCATCTAAATTTTGAGCCCATTGAGGAGTTCCTGTGTCCACGGGTGAAAGCCATCTCACCGCTAGCCAAATCACCTGCACTCTCTATGCATTCGGCCACATCGGATCATGGCTATGAGTCAGTGATTGGTTCTCCAGCTTCGACGACTCTTTCGCAGTTGGACAGTGACATTACGTTGCCGGCAGAAGATGAAGAATTTCCCTGGGAGAGCAATTTCGATGAACTATTTCCCAGTTTAATCTAAGCTCAACTCGGCAGAGAGGCTTAATTGTTAATTTTTCAAATTGAAAAACCTATTGGGATCATCCAATTCTCTCTGATATATCTATCTCTCTATAAACATTGTTAATTTATGTTTAATTTTATATGTGGCTGGCCGCCTTCATTATTAAGTGTTTAGCTCGTAGTTCGCTGTTGCAGCTGCTTAAATTGTACAGAATTTATCAACGATATTGATAAGATGCTAAGGCTATTTGTAAGTTTCTATTTATATTTAACACCTGTCATTCACATAGGCTAATTTTAAATTTTGTAATTGTTTGTAATCATTTAATTGTTGTGCTCAAAACAAATACCCAAGACCATGCAAGTGTATATGAATATTCAAAATATAGAAAGAAAAAAACAAGGGAAATTTTTTGTTTTTATTTTTCGAAATTATCTGAGAAAATTTTTATTTTTTACTCTATAATTTTATATATATATATTTAATTTATTACATAATATTATCTGTCAGTTTTATATATCTGTATTTATAAATTGTACTTGTTTTAAATTAATTATTTTTTTGAAGTACGCAGTTATGAAATTGCCGATAATCAAAATCGCGCCACATTTTGATGACGTCACTGCGTAAATGAAGAAATACGTCATACCATAGCTGCCACCTCTGCGTAAAGATACAACATATGAAACAAATGACATAATTATGAGAGTATTATAACAATACTGTGTTGTTTAGTATAAATAAGAAAACAAATATTTTTAAAAATAACAAATATATTTATCTCCACCCATACCCCTCTTTTTTTAACATCAGATGTTTTAGTATAACAGTTATTTGTATAACAGTAAAATATGCAATTTTTCTAACAGGTAGGGAGAGAGAGTAAGATCTCAGCGTTTTGCAATTAGAGTGTATTTTTATGCAATAAATGAATGTTAGAAAAATATTAAAAAGAAAACAAATGTGCAAAACAAAATGGCAAAGGAACAGACGCATATGTAAACAAAGCGCAAAGTTGCAATCTGTTAGCTATCGATAAAACATAAACAAGAATAAAAAGTGCTAATTGATAAATTATGGATAACAAAGCAGAAAACAAAAGTGCAATAAACCTGGAGACAACGGAGAACTTAAATACAACAGTGGAAGAGCCAGCAGCTGCCATGCCTTCCAAAACATTAAATGCAGAGGATGAAAATAATGTAAATATTTCACCCGGCGTCGGCGGCGGCGGCAGCGTCGGTAAAGTAACAAAAAAAAAGAACAAAGCAAAAGCCCGAAATGCTGTGGCTGTCAATGATTTGGATACGGAGCTGAAGAAGCTCACCCAGCGGCGCATCAATGTGGCCGGAGCACCAAAAATGCCACTGAACTCGTATGTGCGATTTATGAACGATCGGCGGGAGCAGCTGCGTCGCGAGCATCCGAATCGCACAGCTTTGGAGCATACGAAAATGATTGGCGAGGAGTGGCACCAATTGACGGATGAACGAAAGGCACCATATCTGGAGGCAGCAGCTAAGGATAAGGCATTGTAAATTGAATATGAGAATTTTTTTCATACAATACAATATGTATATCATCCAACACTCATACAATGTTTTCAAAATTTCAGATATCAGGAACAAATGCACAAATTCCTGAAGGAACATCCCGAAATAGTGGCAACCGAACTGGCCAAAGCGAAGAAGGTATTCGATAACAAAAATGCCAGCACACCCAAGGAAAAGGCGGCTAGCAATAGCAACAACAACAACAACAATAGCAGTAGCGGCGGCATTGACGCTCCCGCCGCCTCCACAGCTGCTGCCACAAAGAAAACAATTGCAAAACACAGTGGAGGAGTGAACAAGCAGCAGCAGAGCACGCCAACACCAGATCCGGATGATATACCACTCGCCCATGTAAAGCGTACACCGACACCACCTGCACTTAGCTCCTGCGCTCCAGCCGCCCAACGTCCGTGCATAGCAGGCGAGATACCCATCTACACGAACGAGTTCATCGAACACAATCGCAGCACAGAGAATGAGCTGCGTACGTTGCGCAAGACCAAAACGGATCTGGAGCAGCAGAATGCCGTGCTGGAACAACATGTGGATAACACAAAGGCTGGGCATGCGAAAATCATGGCCGAAGTGTCGGAGCTGAAGGAGGAGAATGCACGTCTGGCGACATACACAAAGAATCTGCGACAGAAACTCGTTGCAACGTTAAGTGGCATCTCGCTGCCAGCCGTGCATCCCAGCGGACTGAACGTGGACAGCGTGGACAAGTACATACATCACCTGGCCGAAATGATCAGCAACAGCTCAACGGCAGGTGACCAGCAGAACAATGCCATGCTGCTAAAGGTGGCGGATCTATTGTGCAAAATGGATACGTCATCCCTACAGAAACCATGAAAACAACAGCGAATCGGGGCGGGATTCAGCGTGGCGAAGATGCCTCTCTTTTAGTTTTAAGTACAATTATATATACATATACATATATGTTCGTTTGTGTGCGCGTTTAGTTTGTGTCAGCATTTATAAGAGTAAACCTAGTGAATCAAACCAAAGTCTTCACAAATACTTCATTAATTTAAACAAAAGAAAAAAACAAAAATTAAGCCTATAATCAAGTTACGATCTCTCCATACCGCGAATCTCGTCATCTTCATAATCGCAGCTCTCAATGCTGCGTGATGATGCGCTGCCAATGCTGCGAAAAGACCCAATTCTTGGCGAACGATAAACGGGACGCTGCCTCTGGGATTGGGCTGTGTCACCATCACCAAGCAGCCGACGTCGCAGCCACACCTTCCGTATCAAATAGTAGAGTCCAAATATTGTCGGCAGAACCATCAGCGGATGGCAGGCAATGCGCAGCACCAACAGGAAACTTGACATCATCAGGTTAATTAGATTCTCTGTGGAATGGACTATCAAATTGGCAAAAGGCTGGGATGTGGAATGGATTGTGGTTTGGGGCGGGGCGAGTGCATTTCATCCTTACCTTCGATCAGCCAAACTGTGGCGAATGTGGCAAAAATGGCAGTGGAAACCGCCTGCAGCAAATAGTAAATCATTTTGAATATGGAGACTGGGATACTTTAGTCTGACGTTAGACTGGCAGTTGTTGTGTATTGAGACTGATGTGAATCTAGCTCACATGTGTGTGTGGACGATGGGCTACTCAGTTGACAGCTGTGGGCATTAAAATAGTACTGAACACTAAATGTTAAACAGTCAAATTTTGTGAGCATCTAAATTAAAAACAAAACTTAAAGAAAAATGTAAATTGTTTTTAAAATATTGAATTTATCCCAAAGTATTATTGTAAGCAATGTACTACTATTTTTATGGCCACAGCTGTGTCTTACTCTTATTATTCTTAAAAATAAATTAAAAGCAGCTAAAAAATGTTGAAAAATTTAAATAAATTAGGAACAAATATTTACTAGCTTCACGCATTAAACGTTCTTTTCTTTTGTTTGTTTTTTATTATTATTATTAAACAAAATAGTTCTCGTTTTTCGTTTTCTTCGCATTTAAATTCAAGCATTTTCAACTTGCTTCTTTATTTGTTTGTTTTTTGTTTTGTTTGTTTTTTGTTTTTTCTTTTTTTTTTAGGAAGAGCAACAAATAAATTAAAACTTAAAAAGAAATTTGTTGGTTTTTTGTTTGTTTTGTTTTTCAAAATAGTTAAATTCTACATAATAGGCGTACAATTAAAGTTTATAACAAAAATAATTTAATGAGATAATAAATCAAGGGCGCAGACTTCAAAAATTCCATTGAAAGAGGGCAGAAAATTTGGCTAAAAGCATAAATCACGCCAAATTCCAATAGCCATCACTAAAAGTTGGTCAACTCTCACAGCGTTTCGTAAAGTAAGTAGTAAACAGATCTTTTCATTTTTCATTTCTATCTATTCGTTCGCATTTTCAATTAAAAATTAATATTTTCATTTTTCTGATTTTTTTAGTTTTAGTTTGAGTTTTCGTGTTTACTCATCTTATTTCTTAAATGTTTTTAAATCAATCCAAAACTCGCGCAACGAGTCTGCCAAATGAGTGTGTGAGTGAATGAATTTGAGTAGTGTGTGTTAATGTATTTCCATGAGTGAATCTTGGGTGGATTAGATATATTGTATTTTTGACAAGTGGAACTGGATGCGAACATTTCATCAATTGTGCAGCTAACAAAATTGGGAAAACAACAATTTCCATTTCATTCTGTATTAAATATCCCAAGAATACTTAGATTTTAGTTTAATTAAGTTTTGTATGACATTTGAAGTCATTTTGAGATAAGTCAAAAATAAAAGCATATATATATATATATATAATTGGGGCGTATTCATACTGTGTGGAATTTGGAAAACAATCAATCAACTGCTTCTTGCGAAATGTATCTTGGTTTCAATTGTGAGCTATGGAAATTTATAATGGGTGTACGTTGATGTGATACTGTTGTAGTTGTGTGGGTTCGTTAAAGGAAACTGCTTATGCTCAGTACGGACATTAATTATATCATATGCAAGCTGCTCCATTTGCCACTCGGTATTAGCCATCTCTCGACTACTGTAGTCCAAATCGATTGGTTGCCGTTGCTGATGCAGATGTTGATGTTGATGTTGATGCTGTTACGTTTCATATAAATTATAATAATCTCATACTTGTCGTCTCAGTAGCTGATGCGAGGATGACGCACCCACTGACGATAATGCCGATGAGTGCTGCTGGTGCTGCTGGCGTCAGGCATCCGCACCATTGGGATTCATATTCACCGGCGGCACCACCATCATGTTGCCGTTCTTGGGCGTATAGACGCTGGCATTTGGATCCAGCGTGGAGAGACCACCGCCGCCACCATTAACCACATTGCCGGCCACCACATGCAGCGCTGCAGCGACACTTACGGGCACCATTTGCTGCTGCTGAGAGACGGGCACAACCTGTTGCTGTTGCTGGTGTTGGTGCTGCTGCTGCTGTTGGTGCTGCTGATGCTGTTGATGTTGCTGTTGCTGGTGTTGGTGCTGCTGTTGAAGTTGCTGATGTTGCTGGTGCTGTTGATGTTGTTGATGCTGATGCTGTTGATAATCTTGCGCAACGCCCAGACTGAGCATGGGCGAGGATGGGCCCGGTCCACCCGATTGTAGCGGAGGTGTATCGTTCATGCGCAGCATGCTTCCGCTACCATGCGGCCCCGTATTCAGGCACAGCGTGTCCGGCATTACAGCCAGCAGCTGAGCTATCTTGGCCTTGAGATCAATGACCTCATCCTCCTTGGACCGACGTTGACCTGCAAGCAAATGATTTGCTTATTATGTGAGTTCTTCTGCCATTTCCCTAATTATACATACTGTCAGCTATTTCTAGCCTTCGCTTTGCCACGCCCAGAGCCGAGAACAAGTCCAGCTTAACTCTCGTCTCTGCGGATAGATTCTTCTCCAACGTTGTGTTCTTCTCCTGCATGGTTGCCAGTGCATTCATTAGCATCTCAGCATCCGCCTGCGTCGACTCGCGATTTTGCACTTTCAGTTCCAGCAAATGATACTGTTAGGTGAACAGATTTTAATTATTATTTATTAATAATTAAGTTTATTGTAAAACTCACCTCCTGCTCGAATTTGCGACCATGATCCACGGCCACTTGCATGGCGCCCTCCGTTTGCTTGAGCTCATTACGCACGCGCTTCAACTCTTCGTCCATTTGCTGGCGACGCTGCTTGCACTGGGCGCTGCACTCTGGCCGTGCCGCCTTCTCTTCGGCAGCTTTGCGTGCCTTCTTCTCATTGGCCAGCTGGGCGTCAAGAGATTGCTTTTGGCGACGTTCCTCATTCAGGCGACGTTCCACAGCCTGTAAACTGAGCATATCGGCATGGCGTGCATTATTCAGCTCCTGTATGCGTTTTTCCAGCTCATCGCACTCTTTCTGTTTGGCCTGCAATGCAGATTTACTGGTCAGATTGACGTCCAGCTTCTGGCGCAGTTCGTTCTCGATTTGCTTCATGTGGCTAATTTCGGTACGATATTTCTTCACATCCGCCTCTAGCTTAAGACATGTTTCGCATATCTTCGATACAACTTTGCTAGCAATGTGCGAGATGGCAGCAGCGGCAGCATTGCTTGACGTTGAGCTGGTCGACGACGAAACGGAGCTTGCATCATTGTTGTTATTGCTGTTGTTGTTGTTACTGTTACTGTTGCTGTTGCTGGCAGCAGTTGCCGCGGTAGCTGTTGCAGCTGTTGCTGCTGCCTCCTTTTGTTGCGCCAACTGCTGGCTATGATTGTCTTTGGCTGAATTATCCTTCTTACCACGATTGCGACGACCTGTTGAACAAATAGATTTTTAAATAACCATGTCAAAGCTTGAATAAGCCATGTTCAGCACTTACCTTTCGGCGCCTTCTCCACCTGAGGCACTGATTCCACGATCGGTGCCTCATCTGCTTCGAACTGCAGGACATTGCCATTGCTGACAGCATTGTGCGTCTTTTTGTCTGCAAACAAGGGGGCGATATCAATTTGCTTCGAATTAAGCGTTTTCTTTTTGTTCAATGCACCCTGTTTATCCTTTGCCCCCTGTTGCTGTTGTTGTTGTTGTTGTTGCTGCTGTTGTTGTTGCTGCTGCTGTTGTTGTTGCTGCTGTTGTTGTTGTTGTTGTTGATAGTTGCTATTGCCACTATCCCAGTCTGACTTCTCCTTACTGTTATTACTTGTTGCAGTTGCATTGCCATCCACTTGCTGATAGCTGTTGCTATTTTTGCCACCATGCCGCGTAACATTGTTGTGCTCATTGTCATTGCCTGCATCGCTTTTGTTGCGATGCTTGTCCTTGTCCATGCTACGCCGATGATTCCGTGAGCCACCGCCAGCATGACCATTTGAGGTTGCTACAAATATAGTTTAATATATACACATATATATATATATAAATATAAATAAACAACAATGATTTTTATCGCTTATGGTTACAATAATTCAATATGGTTGCCTATGAAAATATAAATTTGTGTGGTTGCCAGGAGATTAGCGAGTTGCTTTTGTTACTGATTACATACACAAAACTCTAACCACATAGATAAGCTATGAAAGTCGTCTGGCAAATTATGGCAATACTTTGCTGAACATAATCTAAAGCTAATAGTTAATGCTGCACCTGTTGTTGTCGCTGTTGCTTGTGTTGCTGCATTTGATTGCCTGACTGTCGCTGAGGCTGATGTGTTTGTGGACGTTGACGTAGATGCGGGCGATGTTGTGACTGCTGCAGCAGCGGCTACAGCTGATGCCGTTGCCGCAGTCGATGTGCTGCTGTCGCTAGTTGTGTTATCCTTGGTGTGATGATTGTTGTTGCTGCTGCTACTGCCGCTGCTGCTGCTGTTGTTATTGTTGCTGTTGTTATTATTGTTGTTGTGATGGTGATGATGATGATTGCTATTGCTGGCACTGCTACCAGAGCCGCTGCCGCCGCCGCTTCCCCCGCCACCGCTGCCGCTGTGATGATGCTCGTGATGATTTTGTGTTTGCGTTGCAGTTGCCAAAATACCATTCGCCTGGGTCGAGGACGATGTGGTGAGCGCTGCCGGCGCACCACCCGTGCCATTGGGTACAACCACAGCTCCATTGGCGGCAACAGTTACAGCTGTCGCGCCCGCTATTTGCGCCTCATCGGTAGTCTCCTCAGCGGGCAGCGCCTGCTGCAGCAGCTGCATATAGAACTCATTCTCTTTAGCAACCTCGCGTTGCTTGCGCTGCCGCATGCGGTAACCCACGTAGCTTTTGAAGCCAAAACCAAGCGTAACCACTGGATAGCCAATACTGCAGATATATAGGAGCTTTAGAGAGAGAGACTCAAGAGCAGAGCAAATCATTTGATCACTCACCAGTGTGCGGCAAACGGTCGGCATAGATCCAGATGTGGCATATGACGACTGTCTTTCCATCGTATGCCCACCTCCAGGTAGACAAACAACATCCACAATATGATAGTTGGCAAACAGATGCCCTTATCTGCAATTAGATAAGGCAATGAAAACATATAAATATTTCTTCTTGTTATTGTTATGATGATAATGTAGACGCACCTGTATGCCAGACGTACTGCACCCAGACGTACGTGCTGGCCGCAAAGAGCAGCCAATGTACGGGTATGAAGAACAAGCACACCAGATCCGATGTTATTGCAATGCACACGAATAGCACAGAAAATGCCTATAAGAAATATATAAATAATTGTATCGATAAACACTATTTATTTGTTGTATTATTTTGTATTCACTTACCAAGCCCTTGTACTTAAAGGAGTCATGCACGGAGCGCAGAAGCAGCCAGAATGGCCATAGGAATTCAAATCGGAACATAAACATAAAATCGGCCACCATCACAATGGCCCAAAGTATTAGAAATTTCATGTATAGAACAGTTGTGCTGAAAAGATCAAAATAAAAAATGATTTCGAGATTATACAAAAATCTTTATTTGTCCTTTTTTTTTTTTTTTTTTGTATGATAGAAAACTTAACACATATTTGATTGATAGGTTCATCAAAATAATTTGATTAATACTCGAATTTTACGCTCAATTATAGCGTTCAAATACAATTAAACAACAATCGCTGAAAAAATTATCTAACTCAATTAGTTTGCAGCACAGAACCACACACATATGTATATGTATATATATATAAAATAAAAACAAATAAACAGCCAAAAATGCAAAATCAAAATGTAAACAAACAAATAAATGCGTAATAAAACCCAGAAACAACGTGACAACCTTTGAATGCTGAACTCTGTCAGTAATGAGACATCAGCACGGAAAAAAGAAACAGAGTTAAGAACTCTTTCTTATAATTGGACAGGCTAACTTGTCCGCCTAGTAACCGACACTCATTTATTTTTATAGCTGTACTAAATATATTAATGTGATTTTTCCCCCAATATAATATAACTTGCTAAAATGCATAATATAGAGTTTTATTTAAACTCTAATTAATAATTAATTTATTAATGTTTTGTAACAATATATTCATATATTATTTCATTTGAACTCTTAACAATCAATCTTTCAATTAATAAATTAATACTTTTTCAATCAAATCGTAACAAATTCAAATTTCTATTTTCATAAATAAATTTGACGTTGCGCAGCTTAATACAAGTTTTGTTATGAACCAACCATATCTAGAATTATGTATTACGCGATCAGTGCGGTATGCGATACAGCGCGATAAACTGGATAGATATGTACATGTATGTATGTATGCGTGCATACATATACCATAAACAAGACTAGGGCGCGCTACGTGTTTTGTTGGCGTGACACGAACACGACGTCTTCAAATATCAACATTTATGCTTTGTTTATGTAAAAGTTGTTATAGATTTATATATCAAGAAAAGCTCTAAGGTAAGCTCAACATATTTATGTTTTCTTATGTAAAAAACATAAATAAATAAATAAAGAGCTCGACAGTCAGCTTGTTACGTAGGCTTCTGATATAAAATAGTAATAATAAATTTAAAGCCCTATAGTTTTATAAATAATGAAAAGCTTCTACATTTTCTTTTGTTTCTAAATAAAATAAATACATATTAGAGTATTATTGTTCTGATTCGGCATCTTTACGTTCTTTTTCTAGTTCTTATTTCCGTTCGTTTCATTTCTTACGTATCGTTAAGCGTGCTCATCTCTAATACGTCATACCTATATGCGTAAATAGAGAAGATCTTGTGTTGGTGGTATTTATGCACTTACCTGCCATACATGCCCTCTGTGATTTTGTTCCGCTTCATTGGGCGGCGTAATTTGCCACAATCCGCATTGCGCCGCTTCATTTTTGCTTCACGTTGAAAATTGCCTTATTCGATTGGTTTCAATATTTCGATTAAAGAACTATTACTTTTTTTTTTAATTATGTTTAATTTTTTCTTTTCTCTTTTTATGGATTTGCCTGCCAATGTTATTATTTAATTGTTCGGACGCTCTTCACTCAATCACTCGTTCACTTTACAATTAATTTATCAGATGGAGATCGATCTCTTGGCAATTATTTAATTATGCTGCTGGGTGTTGCGATACTTTTGTTGTTGCTTTTAGATTTAGTTGATTCTGCTGCTGCTGTTGCTGTTGCTGTTGGCGTTGAAGTTGTCGACATCGATATGGCAGCTGCCGGCGCGGCATTTCCTCACATCTCACGCGTACGCAAAATTTACCTCCCGCTGAGCCGGCTTTCAGTTCTTAACTGCAAATACATACACGCACATGTACATACATAAGCAAGAGAATAGAGATAAAAAGAAGTACAAAATTGTATTCTCTGTGTTCATGTATACATATATGTATGTATGTATATGCAAGTACATACGTATTTATATGCTAAGCGATTTAATTCATTTATAGTATCATTGCATTTTAGGCTACAAAACTGTCAACGTCGCTGGCATGAGACGCTTTCATTTATTTATTCGAAAAACTATTTTTAAGTATACTATTTTGTTGAGAACACTTTCGTTTTGTTGTGCGTTGACCGCTGCTGCTACTATTGTTATTATTGTTGTTGTTGTTGCTATTGATGCTGCCTAAGTGCAAGTGTGGGCGTGCAATTGGTGTAGAAATGCGGTCAGCCTATTTAGTATACGAAAATAATCACATTTAACAATGCCCGAATTGCAACATTTAACATTTAATGTTGCCGTCAAACAGCAAAAAAATAAAACAAAACAAAAACGGGAGGGAAAAAGAAGCCACGATTGCGAATTCTTCTAATACAGATCAGCTGCAGCGCTTGTGTGAAAGAGATAATATGAACCAAGTTAACCGTAAAAGCCCGCAATCGTATATCGATTTTTATTGCTTTACATGCATTCAGCACCATTGCTCCTCACACTAAAGCACTGCTCCTCCCAATTTAACAGAGCAGGTGACATTCAACTTGAAAGCGCAACGGGCAAAACCACTGATCATGAAAACAAATATTAAAAAAAAAAAAAAAAAAAAAGAGTATAATTTCCCATTTTCAATGGGTTTAGCGTATAAAAAATAAAATGTAAACTCATCATGTGATGCTGCTACTGCTGCTGCTTATGCAAATTTATAAACAATATATGTGTTCGCGTAATATGCTGCCAAGCAAAACAATAACAGCATTAAATCGAAAGAAACACACATTGACACAAGGACGTCAGCAAATTATTGTTCGAGTGACCCTTTTTCTTTTAAATTGTCTGTAAGCCCACCATAAAGACATTTCTCTTATATAATTTGTTTAAAAGCGATTGATTTCCTAAACAAACATTAAATATTCGTATATAAGTGCCAACATGTTCTGCACAAACTAACAAAAAATTAATCATCAATTTCAATCTTCTCGAAATTTCTTGTTTAAGATATTGTTGGGTTCAGCCTAATATTTAAACATTGAGAGATTTTTATGTGTATCGAAACATCCTTGACTAAACCTTTATAACAGTAAAATTTACTTTAAATTATCTTTCTAATCTTTTTCTTTTTTTAACTTTACTGAATTTTGTGTCTAGTTTTATCTGCTTTAGTTATAATTTTAAAAGGTTTTTGCTTTGCTAAGTATCGTCAAGTAAAAAATAATTAAATTGCTTCCTGTTCATATTTCAAGTGGGTTCACTTAAGCGGCGACCAAAAAATGTCTCTCAAGATAAGATTATGGAAAAGAATTTTCATGCTGATATGCGTATCAGTTCATTACCGATGCAGCTTCATTTCCAATTTGGGGAATTTGCCCAAGTGTATTTTATTCTGCTTTAATGTTAGTGCGAGCTACAGGATAGTATGTATGTATGTTTGTATGTATGTATGTATGTGTGTGTTTATGGAGAGAAAAGGAACGAAGCGGCAATTGCACGCGCCTCAACATGTGGATGCTGCCCGGTAAGTTGAATGATTGTGTGACCCACACACACACGCAATTACACTAACACCCATGCATCATCATCAATCCGTTTTATATTCTGGACACACTGCGACTGCGCTGAAAACACACACACACACATACGCACTTCAACAGACATTTTGGACGGAAGCGGAACTATGTATGCAGATTTTAAGGAAGCTGTTTCCCAGCAGAGAAATCATTCTTGCGCATGTGTTTTGCCTATGTATGTGTGTGTTGAATACATGCATACATACTTATACAAGCATTTATAAATAGCATCCAAAAGTGGAGCGCATCATACAAGAGCATGAAGCTGACACAACAAACAACGGTAACGGAAGCTAAGCTTACTGATGACGTCTGGTTTCACATTAAAATACATACCTGCATATGTATGTATGTATGTGTGCATAAATGAGTCTATATATGTAGAGATGAGATATATGTATGTATATTGACAAGTTTGTTTGATTTGAAAATGAGCTAAAAGATACATTAAAGTTAGATTTACATTTTCAAGGAACTGGCAACTGAATTCTTTTGTTTACTTGTATCTCTATATTGCAATATTTGATATATTTATCATAAATGTCAGGATGCTTATTGCACACATACATACATGCATACATACATGTATGTAAATCATCTTTTTTTGCTGAGGACATGCCTAACAGACTGTTACTGCACTGTTAAGTCGTGTGTTCTAACCGACGAGTGCCTGTCTAGTCTGTCTGCACTTTTAAACAATAAACCAGAATTCAACACACACAGAAGCATATAGGAACTGTTGCGATAAAATTGTCACGTTTACAAATGTACAGCTGTTTTGAAAGACCTAAAACCAACAAAAACACAGCCAAAGCCACACAATCGGCTTATACATGGATAAGCATGTATTTTTATGCGATTAAATATTTTGATTACGTAGTTTTTGTATATTTTAGCAACATTCTAGAATGTTATGAAGTAACCAATATTATTTAATTGACACCGGTGATAATAATAATCCAAACAAAAGTGTTGTTAGCCTTAAATTTATGTACACAAAACTAAAAACTGTAGAAGCAACAACAACAATAACAATAACAGTTTATCGAAAAGTGAAAAGTTGATCAAAATACACAGCGGGGACTGTGTGGACTGCGACTGCGACTGTTGCGGTTGAAACTGAGTCTGCGGCAGCTGCTGTTTTGGGGTGGTGATGGGGGTGGTTGTGGATTTGCTGTTGAACAGCATCCACACATCTGCAGACCGAAAGCAACAAGAGAGCGCGCTGACAGGAAAAGAAACAAGGATGCTGAAGCCAGCTGCCGACGTCGTCAGCGGTTACGTTGCTTTTTCGCATTACATTCAAGCACACACACACGCGCGCAAACAGAAACACGAAACAGCCTGTGTGCGTGTTGCGCATGTATGTGTGGTTTGTTGGCGGCGGTCCCTCTATGTATGCACGGACATATTAATGTAGATATTTCACACTCTGAATATACACGCGCGCTCTTTTATACACATACATATGTAGGCATGTATGAAAGTCTATATTTTAATAAATACATTCATGCATATTTCTTTATGCATAGACATGTTTATTTTTTTCTATTTATTTAATTTTTTTAGTTTAGCATACAGTTTCACAAGATTGTGTATTGGCCCTGCTCAGCTCTCACTTTTGCAGCTTCCACTGTATTATCGACAATTAAACAGAGTGGCTAATGTGTTCAGCCATGACTTTATAACACAATTTGTATATGGATGTTTTATAAAATTTTGCACATTTCTTACAACAGCCTCACATCTACGTAAATATATTTGTGTATGCACACGTACGTATGTGTGTATGTGTATGCGTATACTCATGTGTGTAAATTCTTTGGCACAGAGAAACCAAAATTTTTCTTTCACACGTCGTTTGGCGTTGCTTGGAGTTTAATACAATTAATTACCGAATTTTAATATATATTTGTAGTGCTTTTTCAAATGCATCAATTTTTAAAACATTCATAAATATTATTGATTAGCTTTTTTACGTTTTTTTTTTTACCGAATCGAAAATTCACGCTCTAAAATGACGCGCACACACACATATAGGTGCAAAGACTTTTTATTTATGAAAAATACTAAACAGAAATGTTGCTTAACAGTGCCAATAACATTAACATTTAGAGAACTGTTGTTTAACAGCGAGCGATATGATGAATATGCGAACTAGATCCAATGTATATTATTTAAATAAGATAAACCGCAAAATGTTGAAGATGAAACTAAATAACTTAAACTTAAATAGGTAAAGTACATAGTTGGGGTCAAGTCGTTTAAAAATGCTCAATTTCATTCATTTATCGCTTTTTAGTAAGCGGAATCAACCAGAACTATCGATATGTACAGGTTACTCTTAGCAAAAGCTTAAAGGAACTGAAAGCTATAATATATAGGATATTTGAGTGTTGTAAATCTCTCTACTTTAATAGTTATTCTTGTGACTGCGTATTTTTAATCCAATTTTAGCATGTCTAAGAAATTAAGTAAGCATGTAAATGAACAAATCCAAAATAAATAAAAATTTATTTAATTTTTACCATTTGTATATGTAATACAGGATTCCTTCAAGAGTACCCTTAGATTTCTTTACTTATTGGAAAATAAAACACATTTATTATAAGTCAACTGTCTGTTTTTGTTTATTATTAATAGTATTGATATTATTTTCATATTTAAATTGTACATTATTATACGTGTACTTATCATCTGCGCATAAGAAACAGTTTGTGTTAAATACCATCTTAAAATTATATACATAACAAAATTATAAACATTTCTCAAGCGTGGCTGTTTTCTCTGTCTATCAATTTCGTCCATACATTTTATTATTCTCTAATTATTTGCTACAGTTTGTTCCTTTTGCGCCTTTAAATATTGTTGCTTGTGGTGTTTGGGTTCATTTGTTTGTTATTTTTTGTTTTACATACAATCTTCAGATTTGAAAGGGAGGGAAATTACTAGCGTCCGATGTCATAGGACTTTCACCCTACATTGTTGGTTGTGTTTTGGCCGCACCCAAGCCTTAAATAATATGTGAATCAGTTTAATAATTATACAAATAAAGTGCCTTAGCCTAACAAGAATGGTGCAGACCGTTATCGCGTCTCAACAAATGCGTAATCTCAATAGCTAAAATTGTAATATTATTAAAAGGGGCCATGTATGCTGTGGGACATACATGAATTACTTGTAAGGAAATCATAAAATACACAATTTTCGACTAACACATTGATATACCATTGAAAGTTTATTTACTTTCTTTATGTTTTCTTGTCCGTTCCTTTTATTAATTATCCTCGGCATTCTATGAGTCTGCCTCAACTGCTGGCTGGGCACTGGCAACTGGCTCAGTTTCCTCTGCTATTTCTTTCGTTGGTTCCTTTGTTGTTGTTGTTGCTGTTGAGGCTGGAGGTGACGGTTCTGCTCTGGGTGGGGAATCAATTTGTTGTTGTTGCTTGGTTGCAGGCGCAGATTCTGGCTCCGGCTCAGGCGCACTGTCTTCAGTCACACGCCGCTGTTCGTTCTTTGGATTTGGCTGTTCGGCATGCTCAACTGGCTGGGGCGTTGCTATAGGTGCTGATGCTGGTGGCGGCAACTCGTCATAGAGCGGCGTGCAGGCAGGTGATGGTGCCTTGGGCTTGGACACCTCGCTGCTCTCCTCCGCATGCGGTGTGGCAAATGTCTCTGTCTCGCACGCAGGTGCAGCTGCATCGGTCAGTGTTTCCGCTCTCTGGTTTTTAATATCATTAGTGGCAGTAGAAGCGGCAGCGGGTACAACAGTCGCTGCTGCTGCTGCAGCTTCAGCTGCTTCTTGGGCTTCCATTCTGGCATCATACTCCTGCAGCTCTCTATCCCAATCCTCCTCGGTATCCACAGCTGCTGATTTTTCTAAATTGTTGGCGGTTGGCACTGCCACCGGCTTATTCTTTATATCATCCGGCTCCGTCGATGACTGTTTGCCCTGCAATGCATTATCGTCCGTGGAGCTCATCGAATGACGATTACTATCATCACGCGAGCTGCGTCTATTGTTATTGTTAGGTCCACGTTCACGCTCTTCGCTACGCTGACTGCCGCGCCCACCACGTCCATTACCGCCGCGTCTATCATCGCCATCACGTTCGCCACGGAATCGATTGCCCGGGCCACCTGGGCCACCGCCTCCACGACGTTTGAAGTTGTTGCTATTGCCTGCCCCATCTTCCTCATCATCACTCCAGCGACCACCACGACCTCCTCCGCCACCCATGCCACGACCACCACCACTACCACCGCCGCCGCTGCCGCCACGTCCACGTTGATTATCGTTAAACGGATTGCGTGGATTGAAGAAACCTTCAAATATATTCCATATAAATATTGGTTTAATATATGTGCTTCATAATTCTCACCTGGTCCTTGCTGTCTGCCGCCTGGTCCGCCGCCACCTTGATTACGCATAAACATAGGGCCACCTCCATTGCCTGCGCCCGGTCCGCCCATGCGCTGATTAAACGCCACCGGCGGCGGTATGCGCATCTGCATCAGACTCGTTGGTTGACTAAAGCGATTTTGATTGGGATTGATATTGGGCTGGAAGAAGTCACCTCCGCCATTGCCCCCATTATGATTGCCTCCCCTTGGGCCTGGTCCCATGCCACGCGGTCCACCGGCAGCACGATTATCAAATTCTAAATGTCAATTATATATTAAATTATGAATTTGACATTACTTTTCATGTGACTTACCTAAACCACCCAAGAATTCTGGACGTTGCATTCCACCATGTTCCATGCTATTGAGATTGAGACGCGCTCTTGCCTCGTTGAAGGCGCCGCTTAGCGACGGCGGCCCACCTCCTCCATTCTCATTCCTCCAACGTTCGGAAGCCTCAGCAGTGTCCTCACGGCCGCCCCAGCGAGAACCGGCGCCGCTAGGACCTCGTGTGCGATCCCTTTGGAACAAATCATTTCCACCCACTGCAGAGGCCACATCCACACTATTCGGTTGTGTGGCACCACCTGCGAAGATCGGTGGCGGTTGGCTAAAGTTGGGCGCTTGCTGTTGCGAGGACGTTGGAGCTGATTGTGGTGGTGCATCCTCAAGCTCCATTTCGATGTCCATTTGGTCATCGCTCACGTTGCCAGTGCCAGAGCCTGCGGGTGCTGGAATTGTGGTCATGGGCGGCGGCACTGCTCCCGGTGGTGGGAACTGTGCGCCTGGCGGCAGTCCCATTGGATGTGGAGGTGGACCGCCCATGGTCGGAAAACCGGGTGGCATCATGTTAGGCGGCATCATCATTGGCGGCGGCATACCGGGCACCATATTCGGCGGCATGGCCATACCGCCCAACGGATGGTTTAGCGGTCCCATGGGGCCCATCATGCGTTGCGGCGGTGGTCCGCCCAATGGCGGCGCCATCGGGTACTGTCCAGGCACCATGCCCATCAGCGCTGGCGGAGGCGCACCAGGTCCGCCATGCTGTGGCGGTGCCACTGGCGGCGGCTGTGTTGTGTCAATGCCAAAGAGTAAGTTTGGCGGCGCCACAGACGGCACATTGGGCATTTCGCCGGTTAGGCCTGTTGGCTTGGTATCCTTCACATTTTTCGCCTGATTGATTTTCTGCTTCATCCAGTTTGGCATGGTGTCCTCGTCAAACATACCGCCCTCCTCGAGACTGTCGAAATCCGTGTCGGTGCTCAACTTGTTCCACGGCACATATGTGACGCCGAGATCAAGATCCCAAAAGTCCTTCCACTCCTTGCTCTTGACACCCTTCCCAGCTGCCCAAGATATGGTAATGGCACGACCCTGAAGCTTGTGATTCTTAAGCGCCTGCATTGCCTTGTATGCGTCTTGGCGCCGATTCATCACTATGAAAGCACAACCTCTGGGTACAATCTGATCAATGCTCACGATATCGCCATATTCGCCAAAAGTATCCGACAACTCCTCCTGATAGACCAGCTTGGAAAGATGGCCCACCCACAGCGTGGTGCTGCACACTGCAAAAGTAAACGTAATATGACATTATTAATTACAATATATTTATAAAGTGTATGAAAGTGAATGTGTTTTATATTAAACACAACTCGTTTGGTTTTAGCTTTTTGTCATTTCTTTTCAATGTAAGAGCTAAAAGCTAAAGCTCGCAACGTTCAAGATTATGATACACATATGTCTAAATAATAATGGAAGGCATATGCTTCTACAAATTTGTAAGATATTACATAAAATTATATATGTTTCAGGTCTATCAAAACATGGATTAGTTGACATACATATATCAAGCTTCACTGATAATTGACTTGACATGTATATAAAACACTATAAAAAGTATTTAATATTAAATAATAAATACTAAGTTGAGCATATATAATTAGGCTTCATATTTAGAGTACTTGATATATGTAAATATTATTACACACTGAATTTCTATTCAAAAAGTTAATTGATATTTCTTTGGATATGCTTCAATTCAATGAAATGATTAAGTTTTGTTATCGACTTCCAACGATATATCGATATCTTCCAAATTAATTTTGAGGAAGTTGCTGACATGACCATCACATTATAAATAAAATTAATCTATATAAATATAAATATATATTTATATATATGTACATATGTGCATGTATATATATGCTCTCGGCTTGTAGTTGCAGCTTTAGTCTTTAACATTGATGTAAGCAATAAAATGTCAAGCAAATGTTATTTGAATAGAAAAATAAGGCCTTATGTGTAGTAGATTCAAGTGCCTTAGCTAATACACTGAGAAAAAATAGGGGAAAGGAACATTTATATGCTTAATCAATTATTCATTTGGTTGCCAAAAACACTTTGCTCAAAAACGCGTCAGGGATTATAAATGAGGATATTATTTGGTTTAAAATAATGCCATTAAAGTTAAGCTTTCTTTTTATACACACACAGACACACCCACACACACACACACACACATAAACACACGTCAACCGAGCCAAGGAGCTGCAGAATAAAGAAATATTTGTGTATTAGCATCAATTGAAAAGAAAGAAAAAAAAAAAAGACCAAACGAGAGTAGTGAAACAAGAACAAAGTGTAAATCACATGTAAATGTGGTATTAAAAGGCTTTTTCATCTTTTTTGACTACGTAAAAAACCTTTTGCATACCACAGTTACGTATTGCGTAAGTGAGCTTACGTGATGCATAACGTGTCAAGCTATGCTTTTATGCATTGATAATTACCACTTAGATGCTCCTTCTTAATGTCAGGTAGACCTTTCTTGCGACGCTCACGTTCATGCTCGCGATCCCGCTCCTTATCGCGCGTACTGCGCTCCATACGATCACGATCACGCGAACCGCGCCTGCGGCTGGAACGTGGCGAACGGCTGCGTGAACGTGAGCTGCGGCGGCGACTTCCACGATCACGATCGTTTCCATTACCACCACCTCCACCACCACCACCGCCGCCACCACGACTACGAGGCGATCTACTACGGCTGCTGCGTCGACTGCGCTTGTAACGGTCACGATCGGGCGTCGGACTACGGGAATCGGCACCATCCAGATTGATAACCTGAGCGTTTGGGGTTTTGCAAAGAATTTGAGAGAAAGTGATTGTGATATAAACACGTTAACATTTTAAGCATAAAACAAATAATGGCGGATGTGGAGGAAGGAAGGACAAAGTGGAAGTGGGATGTAGACAAAGGTTGTGGTTAGTTATCTTTTTTTTTGTCGGTGGAATGGAATGGGAATAGACGATTGGGATGGTTGAATTGGGAATTTTTGATTAACTACAAATTATACAAAATACGTATTAATTTAATAACTGCATTCTTGGCGTGTTGACGTGTGGTTTTGGCCGTTTTTCAAAATTGGTCGGCTGTTCTTAACTATTTTTGCATTTTCTCATAATTCATTGGCATTTTCTTATCGATGCGTTTTCGAGCAAGTTTTTGTGTTTTTCATTGAGATGGGTAGTTGAATTGAATCTTGACTTGAATTTGTGGTTTACATATTTAAGGCACTTACCAAACGTTGTTATACGGAGGGGGGGCACTGCTTCTAGCATCGGGTATCGCATCCGTCAATATGTATATTTAAAATCCTTACCTTTGGGCATTCATTTACCATTTTTAATATAGTTTTCTCTTTTTTTTCTCAATAAAGTTTAAATTTAAATATGGCCCTATAGATAGTTATTTTTTTGTTTTGGCCAAAAATTAAATAATTCGACTACTATTATTGCGCTTAAAAGTAAGGCACATCAAGTCGTTTTGTCTTTTTGATCATCAATATTAATAATAAAATTCCCGCTTCATTGGATTAAACGGAACTCCACCACGGTATAACAACATTTTGGGCACGTCAGCAGCACTTGGCGCACTATGAAAGTGGAACTATAGATAGTTGAATATAGTTCGAAACAATATGTGTCAACTCTAGTTCCAATTTCATGTGTGAGAGTTTATAACTACATGCTAATATACTAATCTAATTATGATCTACAGAATTGCAGTTATGTTATGCAGTTTTAATTGATATTTTTCATTTAGCTCAATCAATTAAAAAAACACTCATTCACTGGCTTAATGAATTCTACAATATTTAAGTAAAATATGTGGTGTATACCTCAATGGGTTGCTGTTCCGATATGAATTCAACATCCTTGTTCATGTCCGTCACATCATTGTGGCCCATACCCATGGCCATGCCGACACCTGGTGGCAAGCCACCCGATCCCTAAAATGATAAAATTGACAATCCTCTAGTACAAGAATGTGACAAGTAAATGAGCGCACTAACTTTTAAAACATTCTGCAAATGCTGCTGCAGTGCATCGTCCTGGTAGCGATGCTTTTGATTCTCCTCTTGTTGCTTGAACTTTTGAAAGTTTTGCAGCGTTTGTAGCTGGCGTAAGACATTGGGATCATTGAGCAACTGCTTCAAATTGTTGTTCTGCAAAAGCAAATGTTGTTATTAGATGATGCACATTAGTTTCAAAAAATTCTGAATGTAATAATAAATAAAGAAACCCAAGAAAACTCAAGCCTAAACTAAAAAGGAAATACAATAAATAACGCAAAGGCCTATGCATACATCTATCAAATTGGATGATCCGGGCGGTGTATCATCACCCATACAATGGTGATCGTCGCCCATTAGCATATCACCATCCTCGTCATCGATTATCTCTCGCAGATCGTAGTCCAGCTCATGGGAGCTGCTACCTTTGCCGTATTTGTGATGATGCGATTTACTCAGTCCCCCACTATCGAAACGGCTTTTCGAACCAGATGCCGAATTGCTGGATGACAAGTTATGTTGATGCTGTTGCTGTTGCTGCTGCTGACGCTTCATATAATGCTGTTCCATGTGACGTCGACTAGAGCTTGAGCACTTCTCGTGGCTTAGCTATGTATATTAGTCAAGCGAGACATGTATCAGAAATTAAGAGAGCAATGATAATAGTAACAAAAAACAACGCCAATTGGATTAGAATCGAAAGATAAGCCACTTAATACTCTCCCACAGACTGGCAATGAGTTGACTAAGTTGTATATTATGCATTGCCAGCCTTTATTCGGTCATATCACCTATTGTCCACTCACCGAAAGATCAGGCATTGCACCACCCATTTTATCGTCGACAGCACCACTCAAATCCATATTGCTAATGCCCGAGGCATTCAAACCATTTGCTGCATTTGCACTGGAAATGTCCGAGAGATTTAGGACGCCGCCGCTGCTTCCACTCGGTCCAGAACTCGCGTTGAGGTTGGGGGCGCCGATTGGTGGCATTTGATGGTAAATCGGATGATTTGGATCAGCCAAATCAAATATTGGCTGTATGACTTCCGACTTGAAGACATTATTCTTCTGCCAAAGGTTCAGCACACGAATGATACGACTCTTGTCCTCGGGCGCGCAACGAAACAGATTGGCAAACGTTTCGGTTAGATTGCGCTGGAAGCGGGGCGCAAAGACATCCTTCTCGGTGCCATATTGATGACGCGATTGCCGCACAATCGAGTCTATCACATACAGGCCCGGCACTTTATACTCCGGCTTGCATTTGAGTATAAATTTTTCAACACTCTGCACGACATGCTTGTAGAATTTGATTGCACGCATTGCCGATTTTGTGATGGCGGCCATCTTAGCCTTTGATATGGGCGGCCGGCTATCATAGAGCCCGGAGAGCTGAAAGAAAACATACACATGTAGATGCGTGGACTTCCGAGCTTAAAGGGGCAAAAAGGGATTTTTTTGTTGGCAGGACGCTAAGCTTTTTGTTGCCAAAAATATTCCAAATTTACATACATACATACATACATATGTACGTGTTGTGAGTATATTGTGTACGATACAAATTACACAACTACATATGGCATACATGAGAGACATGTATGTAAATACCGTGTGGTATGGTATGCATGAGTAGATTAATATGTATGTATGTACATTTTGATATCTCCATGTGTGTGTGGCGGCGGCCTCATCTTACCTCATTATTGAAAGCGACGACCGTCTCCATGTTCATTTCAATGCTCACACACTACACGCCCGCACAATATTCAAATTCGCATACTATTTTAGTATATGTGATCTTAATAAATTATTTTCTTGTTTGTTTAACAACTTTTCACTTGAATTTTCCCAATTTTTCGCATGAAAGCGTGAAAAAAATGGCTGACGATAGTAGGGATGCTTATTTCGTATATCAATTCATCGATATAGCACATACATATTTTGATATATTGATTCATTAAGCAAGGCAATCGAATGTTTTTTTATATTGCAAATCAAGTATTTAAACATAACTAAAAATAGGTACCTATGTGATGATATTTCATATACATGATCATCAATTCATAATATTCCGATGCTATTATTCAAATATTCTGCTAATAATCACAAAAACTTGACGTTGCCACACTGGTAAAAATGCAGCGATATTAGTTGGACTATTAATGCATTTTCCGAATACACGCAATGGTCACACTGGAAAGAAAGCCAAACGAAAACATAAGCTGCTACAAATTGAATAAAATTAATGCTGAATAGCAATTAACAAATTATGAGCGCCCATCATAGGCCCCTCGACGAGTCAGATGTTATGCTAATACGCACGATACGCTCAACACCGTCGCTGTACGACCACAGGCATGGCGACTTTCGCCTATCGCAAAGAAAGGAAGAGGATTGGGCCAAAGTGGCTGAGACTCTAAACATTTCGTCGCCCGACGCACGACGCAGATGGACGTGTCTGCGGGACCGTTATTCTCGCGAGCTGAAACAAATGCGCTTGCATCCGTCCTCAGAATTTGGTCGAAATGAGTTCTTCAGGCAAATGGACTTCTTGCGTGAGTTCGTACGAAAGCGTCGTGAGAGAAGTCGTCGCGATGATACACCCACGAACTGGCTCAAAGCTGAGGGACGAACAGTGAAATCGAAATCACGCCCAGAGCCGGATACACTTATTGAACAGGACATGGATGAATCGCAGGTGTACGACGAATGCGATCACAACTATGATGCGGATGCCAAGTTGGAAGTGCAGACTTCACAGTCGGAAAGCTATTCTGTGCTCGTCGAAGCAGATGATGGAGATGGACATGAGTCATACGAGGAGTATATGGGCGATTCCGAGTCTGCCGAACAGAAAGTCTTGCCCCCATTGCAACCATCGCCATCACTGGTTACAGTCCACAACGAAACAGAGACGGCTGGCAATGTGTCCACAGTGCCTGGCGGCTCGCCGTCCGATGCTGGCCATTCGCATACGGACATTGGGTTTATGGTCTGTATGCCGAATATGCGAGTTGAGCCGGAACACTTGCCACCCATTAAGCCAGAGGCATCGCCTGGCTTCGAAACAATAACAACGCCAGCTGCTGCCGCCACCAGCACTGCGTCCAACGAAACCGCAGACGATTTCTTCTGCAAATCCGTGGCGGCCTATTTGCGGCAATTGTCGCGTCGTCACAAGATTAAAGCAAAAGTGGAAATGTATCAGATTCTGGAGAAGTACATATTGATGGAGGAGTCGGCGACAGGGACGCCAGGGCCGAGTCACAATGGTTGAGACGGAATACACAGCGACATATATATGTACATATAGTTTTTAAATAGATTTTTATGGAGTACAAATATACAACTGACAAAAATCAATTTTATCTTCTCTTTAACTTAATCTCTAAATATTTGTTATTATGCAGAGAGAGAGGAACGCTGTGTCCGCTCAGCAGAAGTCCTCATTGATTATGTCTGCATTGACCGCCAGGCCACGCTCTTTGAGTGCTTTTGAGACGAGTCGATGCTTCTCCTGCCGCTGCTCCTGCTCACGTCGCTGGGCATCCAGAATCTCATCCACCGAAATCTCTTTCAATGGAAGTTTCTGTTCCTTTTCACGATCCTGCAATGCGACGTTTTATATTTGTTGATTAGTTCAACTGATTAATTTGAATTAATTTACTGACAATTTCACCAAGCAGCACCACATTCTCGCCTCGTATTATGAAGACGCCTCTCGGAATATCTCCATACTCGTTGCCGACATGTATCCGTTCGATTGTCCGCTGCAGCACTAGGTTGGCAAACTGATCAACGGATCGCAAGTAGCCAATTAATGTACGACCATCTCGCAGCAGCACCATTAGCTTTTCTAAGAAAGTTTACATTATATTATTATTATTATTTATATTACACTTTGCCGGTTCAAAGGAAATGCATACTATCAACTTCTTCCAGCAGATGTGCTGTGCCAGCCAAAGGATTGAGGTCGTCCATATGGCGTAAATTTGTTGATTTTTAGAAAATGTTTGTATAAAATAAGTTTACAGCTAAAAAAAAATAAAAGATAAACGCTTAAAAACACATCTACTTTAGCTTAAATGCAATAGAACTACTGAAAACTTCTTTGCGCCGGGTATGCTGCTAACAGCACATAGTTTGCTCAGTTTAGCAACTGGTTAATTTGTTTTGTCGTTTGATATGCGTAAAGAATTAAATAATCTGTTTGAAAAATTGCATAGAACATATATTAGAGTCTTTAAAATTGAAAATTTTAATAAGTACATATAATTAATTGTTCTTAGTCCAAAATTTATTGTATGGGTTACCATTCTCTGAAATATAAATGTTTATGAACAGTGTACATGGCACGGCAAAAGCACGAATAATTTGATTATTGCAATCAACGCTCATATCGATAGCAATCGATATTTGCCGGCATGTTCGTCGCCGCACAGCCAAAACTAAACCATTGCAAAATTAAACAAACTAACGTAATTTTGAAAAATACTGAAAACAGAGCTAAGATAAAATAAGTTTAAAACGCAGTGGAGCACAATGAAGTAATACTAATATAGAATGTGCCGGAATTGTGTTACATTTAATTAATATTCGTGTATTCTGACTCCTTCGCAGGCTCAGCGTTGACGGGCTGCTCGTCTATTTTCCCTACGAATACATTTATCCTGAGCAATATGCGTATATGTTGGAGCTTAAGAGAAGTCTGGATGCCAAGGGGCATTGCCTGCTTGAAATGCCCTCGGGCACAGGAAAAACAGCAACATTGCTCTCCCTGGTAGTGGCCTATATGATTGAGCATCCGGAGACAGTGCGCAAACTGATTTACTGCTCACGAACGGTGCCAGAGATTGAGAAAGTAATTGCGGAATTGCAGAACCTAATGGTCTACTATGAGCGCAATGCGCCCGTACCGCCAGGATTTACCGGTCTGGTACTCAGCTCACGTAAAAACATGTGCATTCATCCCGAAGTCAGCAAGGAGCGTGAGGGCAAGGCAGTCGATGGCAAGTGCTATGGACTAACTGCTAGCTATATACGCGAACGCCATGAACTGGATGCTGAGGTGCCCATTTGTAAGTAGTTGTCATTGCTGTTTTTTTTTTAATTTAATTTATTTATTTATTAATTGCTCTTATAGGTCAGTATTTTGAGGGGTTTACGCTGGAGGGCAAGGAGTCGACTCTGCCTGTGGGCATCTATAGCATCGATGATCTTAAAGAATATGGACGCTCAAGGAATTGGTGTCCGTACTTTTTGGCACGCTACGCTGTGCGTTATGAATGTCAACGCTTAGAGATGTATTACAAATTACTCACGTCTTTATCTCTTTCTCTCCCAGATTGCGCACGCCCACATTGTTGTCTACAGCTATCATTATCTACTGGATCCAAAGATTGCACAGGTCGTATCCAAAGAAATGACACGCGAGTCCTGTGTGGTTTTCGATGAGGCTCATAATATAGACAACGTGTGCATCGACTCAATGAGTGTGAAAATCAATCGCAGAACTGTGGAACGCAGCACAAACGCTTTAAATCAGCTCACAAAATTGGTGCAAGAGTGGGTCTATCTATCGTAATAAAGAATTAAACATGACTAATTACATGTCAATTTCAGCATGCGTGATGAGGACACAAATCGCTTGAATGAGGAATATCAGCGTATGGTGCAGGGCCTCAAGGATGCCAGTGTACAGCGCGATACGGACATGATTCTCGCCAATCCCGTGCTGCCCAATGATGTGCTTACCGAGGTCGTGCCAGGCAACATACGTAATGCGGATCATTTTCTTAGTTTCCTACGTCGTTTTATAGAATATATCAAGACGCGACTGCGTGTGCATCATGTGGTGCAAGAATCACCAGCGGGTTTCCTCAAAGATGTTTCATCCAAAATTTGCATAGAACGCAAACCGCTGCGCTTCTGTGCGGAGCGTTTGTCTAGCTTGTTGCGCACGCTAGAGATTACCGATATGACGGAATTCGGAGCCCTGACCCTGGTATGTTATTGTGCATTGGATTGATAATGATGCTGTTCATATTGATTCGATGCAATTATCTACAGATAACGCACTTTGCCACCTTGGTCTCAACGTACACTAAAGGCTTCACCATCATCATTGAGCCGTTCGATGACAAGACGCCAACTGTTTCGAATCCCATAATGCATTTCAGTTGCTTGGACTCATCCATTGCCATGGCGCCGGTCTTCTCGCGCTTTCAAACGGTTGTCATCACATCGGGCACACTGTCGCCCATGGACATGTATCCAAAGATTCTGGACTTTGATCCAGTTGTCATGAGCAGCTTTACTATGACCCTTGCTCGTCCCTGTCTGCTGCCAATGGTAAATGAAGGAGATTAAATTAAGATTCAACTAGACAACAATGAAATCGATTCTCCCAGTCTAGCTGTCTCAACTAGAGCATTTTTACTTGATTATTCATTGAACTTATTTTATTTTACATAGATTGTTTCAAAAGGCAACGATCAGGTGGCCATCTCATCCAAGTTCGAGACACGCGAGGACACCGCAGTCATTAGGAACTATGGCCAGCTGCTGGTTGAGGTGGCCAAGACGGTGCCCGATGGCATCGTTTGCTTCTTTACATCATATCTGTACTTGGAATCAGTGGTGGCCTCTTGGTATGACCAGGGCATTGTGGATACGCTACTCCGCTATAAGCTGTTATTCATCGAGACCCAGGACAATGCTGAGACAAGTTATGCGCTTATGAACTATGTTAAGGTGAGCGCCCTCGAATTTCAGCCCGCAATCCGAATCGCCGGTTCCAATTGCTATGGCTTCCATTGATAATGTACTTGACACACATTCATCTCGATCTCAATCTATGCTGACTGTTCTGTCTTTGTTTTAGGCATGCGATTGCGGTCGCGGCGCGGTTCTGCTGGCTGTGGCGCGTGGCAAGGTCTCCGAGGGTGTGGATTTCGATCATCATTATGGTCGCGCGGTGCTCATGTTCGGCATACCCTACGTTTACACGCAGTCGCGCATTCTCAAGGCTCGCCTCGACTATCTGCGGGATCAGTTTCAGATACGAGAGAATGACTTTCTGACCTTTGATGCGATGCGTCATGCGGCCCAATGCGTGGGTCGAGCGTTGCGTGGCAAGACAGACTATGGTATCATGATTTTTGCGGACAAGCGCTTCTCACGCCAGGACAAGCGATCACGTCTGCCCAAATGGATACAGGAGCATTTGGTGGACAGCTTTTGCAATTTGTCCACGGAGGAGGCGGTGCAGTTGGCGCGTCGCTGGCTCAGGCGCATGGCTCAGCCGTTTTCCAGGGAAGATCAGCTGGGCATTTCGTTGCTGACGCTGGCACAGCTGGAGACAATGGAGAAGGAGAAACTGGAACGGCAGGCCCAAGGCAAAGAGGGTGTGGGTGGCGAGGTGCAGGAGTTGTAATTGGAGAGGCGCGTGGCGCTTGCCCAAAAACCGGCTCTCCAGCTGGCGCCGGCTTCCTTCCGCAATGTGTTTTCTTTGACCACTGGCCATGTTTCTGTCTGAATGAGAATAATAATTATAATAAAAACTGAATTTGTTGCCAGCTAATGGCATTGAATGCCATTAAACGGAGCAGCAAAACAAAATAAAACAACAAATGAAAAGTCAAGAAAGAATTGTTTTTGGTTTTAATCGCTCGGATTTGCCAGGGCAAAACTGACGCAAATGCCTTATTAACTGTTAATTAATATTATTTATAATTTAGCGGTTGCTCATTGCCCCAACCGAATGACTCAATGCCTTTTTAACTGCGTCTGCGACTGTCGCTCAAGGCGCCGAAATCAATTTCGTTATTGTTATCGATGACCAATTGGACGCCGATAAATTGGTCTAGACGAATCGGAATCTTTATTGATATCGCTTCAAGACGCCGTTTGAAATGCTTTTCTGATAAGAAACATGGCAATAATTTAACTGTGCGCTGATCCATGTTGACCGAACATGATTGTATTCAACCTGAACCGAATTAATTTTTGCTTAGCGCTATCAGTGCACATTTGCCAATGACTTATTAATGATGCGCCGACAGGTTATCAAGACAATAAAAAACAATTATGTTTATGTGTCGTCCAGTTGATGGCGACAGATGCGATTGCTAGTGTGTTTTTGCAAATTTACCTATTTAGCTCATGCCTAATCATTTGAACACACCACAAAAATAATTACTCACATTTGATTTTATGTTTTCAATTTGTTTTCTTATTTCTAATAACGGTGCACACCGATTTCCTGTAGTCCTCGTGTGAGCTACAGCTCGTATGCTAAGCCCGAGCGAAAGAGAGACAGAGAGGGAGACCGACAGATTGAGAGCGTGTGTGTAGCGCAAGAGCTTTGCAATAACACATATACAATTACATACGCATATATGCACATAACTAACGGCCACGGCCAGCACTCAGAGAGCAACACGTAAACGAAAAGTAACCGAATACACTTACAGTGCACCCGCGCTAAAGAGAAAACAATCAAAATAGAAATTTCCTACTTGATATTATGATTGATTTCTTGCATTTAGAATAGTACAAACAATTAAGAGCTATTAAATGAGCATAATACGTAACTCCTCTAGCACAAATACAATTGCTTGCTATTGTTGCGAATAGTTGTTTGCTCCACCTATCGGGTAAACACTGTATTAGCAACAACAACGACAACAAAAGGCAAGCGACCGCAAAAGCGACGCTGGCAGAGTCGTCGTCGTCAGTTGTATCTCTCGTTGAACAAGAACTTTCGATTTTTCATAATAAAAAGGTTACAACTAAATCTCTGGCCGTTTAGTCGGGTGTAGCAAATAAAAGCGGAGCGCGCGCGCATTAACATCAACCAATAAAAAGAATTCAATAAATAAAGAAACAGTTAAATCCTAACATAAACAAAAATTGCAAGCGACGCGTTATTTAGTGTTTTCTTAATTAAGCAACAATTCTAAGCGCTAGTAAACCAAAACCCAACGTAAAGCCTACGCACATCCTTTATAAATATTAGCAAAAATCAAATCATATTTAACAAAATGAAACCTCAAGCCAACGAACAAAATGGTAGCACGCAAAATGGCGACATTGCCATAGATGCTGCAAGCGTCGCCATGGATGCTGCCGCGATCGTACCAACGGCAGCAGCAGCTGCAGCCGCTGTCGCAGTCGTCGGAGCTGCTGCAACAACAGCGAGTGCAGTCAGCGCTGTCGGCGCTGTTGTTCCTGCCAAAAGTAGTCAACAGCTGAAACTGGAATTGCTTAACATAGGCAACGGAAATGGTGAGTGGAAAGGATTGCCGTTACTTTACAGTTAAGCGAATTGTTGTCCGGGTTACAGTGCAGTGTTTTTGTTGTTGTTGCTTACAGTCCAATTTGGAGTAGACTAGTTTTTTAATTCCATAAGATATTTAAAAGAAAAATAATAATAATAAATAAATAGAAATAAACTTCTAATGGCAGAGTTAGAAATAAAGTTTCTAGCTTGAGTTTTATGTAAGTCTTTAAACATTTTCTCACATAAGTGACGATAATCAACGATAATCCATGCAGGATAAATGTAATTAATAGAATACGTAAAATTTAGTTTGCGACTTTTCATTTCAATAGTCTATTCAAAATAAATATCAATGTTTAGTTCGTGTTTACAAAAAGAAAAGAGAACAACAATTTAGCTTGAGTTTTTTATGCAAGACTTTCATAATTGTCTCACATAACTTGACGTTGATTATTTCCATAATTGATAAACGTGGTTGAGGCTAACATAACGCTTAGCAATTGAGCTGCAACATTTCATCACGCAATTTGTCTTCTTAGATCAGTTGCGATCAGCTCAGATTCTGAGATTCGCACAACTGAACCTCCAGACATAGCTCTGATTTCCGGCAATGCTGTTAACATAAAACTCGCAAACGGGAAACTCAAGCCAAAATTCAAAGAGCTGACAAGATCTATATACGTATATGCCAAGTACACATATACATACATATATGACAGAACAAAAAGCATTAAAAACTAGACATAGTACTCAAAGATATTCATAGCTATATATATATCCATATGTATATGTACAACAACTGTCAATGATCGTAATAGATTTTGTTGACATTGACATTGAAAGTTTCGCCGCAGATCGGAAGATTCAATGAGAGCGTTTTGGGCTGACTATGAGCGGCTCTATAGACAGCATAAACTCCTCAGCTTAATCCGGTATTTAGCCAAAAGCCAGGGGCACAACACCGGGAGTGGGGCTCGAGGCTAGACCTGTACTACTTTTTTGAAGGTTAAAAGCATTTAATTGGACGCAAGTACCACACAGCGCACAAGCTGCCGTTTAAAACGGTTTAGATTTGTCGGTATTATATTTTATATATATAAATTTGTGTTTTTTTTTCTATCTTTTGGTTTTCTTTGTTTCTTTGATATTGCATGAGCAATAAGTCGCCGCCGTGCTTCACATTTGAGCGATCGCGGTCAATAAAATAAAAGCCATTTGCACAGTTTTTCACTTGCAATTGTTAACCATTGGCAGCAGCAAAAAAACAAAAAAATCCTAAATGAATCAATAACTTTATATATATTTATATAAATACATATGTATATGTACATTCCATAATAATCCCAAGCCAAGCCTAGATGTTCTTCTTAGAATTCCTTAATGCGTAATTCTTAACTATGACAAAAAAAAAAAAAAGAATATATATAAAGAAATCAAAACAAGAGTAAAAAACACCTGCCCTATGGAAAATGTTAATGATGACTTACCTTACTTTTTAATTACATTGCATTGCATGCTTACGATATTTGCCAACTGGTTGCCCGCGCACACTTGTCTCTATGACTAGATCATTTGTTCGCTCGATTCGTAGTATTGCAACTATTCACAATCATTCGCTAATGTTGGCTCTATTAAACAAGCATCCACCCCTTCCCGGGCTCGGAGTCTATACGATACTATATAAAGATCCATTTCACAACTTGGATCTGAATGAACCACAGTTCATAGAGACATCTGCCACATGTGTATTGTAGTAGCTATTAGATATATGTTATTCCCATTCGATATCACATTTGCTCCATACTATTTATATGAATGACATGCGATTCCATCTAAATACAATTTCCCACTAGTTTTTTACGCAGCTGCCGAGAGATTTTCCTGTACTTTAATGAATTGAAAATAATGTGAATATAAGAAATATCTTCTAAATAGGGAATTGTTACATATAAAGCTATACGTGGCTCTATTTATCATATATATATTACATATATGAACTACAATTATTAACTCAATTCTTGTATGCATATATTTTTATATAATACGTAAATATATTATCTGTATATGTAGTATATAATATATATTTCGTAAAAGTCTCATAAGAAAATTCAACTCAAACTTTTTACTGTACATTCAACTTATATGAATGGTGTATATATATATATACACATATGTTAAATAAAACAATCGAAGCTATTTTACTGTTGTAGCAGTTCATACAATTTATATATATATACATATATGCAAAGATATATACGATCCCTACAGAAAGCGCTCTATATCAAATCAAATTCAAATTCAATCTCAGACATTCGGAATGCATAAATTCCTTTTGCCAATTGCGTTCATTGACTTCTTCGGGGACACTTTCAATATATGTAAGACAAATACATATACATATGCATATGTATGTGCTGATATGTAACATATAAATATATATACACGACTATACAAATATATGTCAGCTTTTACATAAGCCATAGAAGTTATCAGCTAAGTATTCATTGTGCGACTTTTTGAGGGCTTCTCATAATAGGAGCTGCAACTTTTTTGGTATCTCTCATTGATGTGATAAAAGATCAACTTTCCTGGAATTTTTGTCTCGGTGTTGCGCATTACTTACTTTCTCTTTACTACAAATGAACTAGTAGAAAATCCTTTAAGTTGGAATCGCTCACTCTCTTTCTATATCTTCAATATACTTTTCTATGTTATTTTAGATGTCTGGTATATATATCTCTCTCATTGTTAAAATGGATGATAACTCTCTATATCTCACTCTCTCTCTCTCCCTTAAATATAAACTAATATAATCTTCATATCTTATCTTTCTCTTCCTCTGTCTCTGTTCAGCATAATACGTTTCTAGAATTTATCCCTCTCTCTCTTTCTTTTACTTCTTTTAACCTTTAGTAATTTTTTTTTGTTTCTCCCACCAAAAAAAAAAAAATATTAATATTTAGAATGCACATGTTTTTCCTGTTGTTTCTCTTTGTACTTTTCCTCTTCTAGAGACTCAATTTATTAATAATTAGCTGGTGTAAATTTTCCAATTAAAAACATTTTTGTTTTTTTTTTTTTCGTAAATTCCAAATTTTTGGTCTACATGATTGTCTCCTCCTCCAGCATGTACTCGGTCAGATCGCCGGGGCCCGATAGCAGGGTGACTGGCACACGATTCATTTGTGCCACCTTTTGGCTGGGCCACACCATCATATCGTTGCTGTTGGTGAGGACCATGACGTTTGTATTTTGGGTCGTCTCGCAGGGCAGCGTCGACCGAATCTCAGTATCGCAGTGGTTCGGCCTGCGGCGAAAGCGAAACTTAATCGGCTGAGATTTATTCATCACAGTCTCCTCATCAAAGTAGGGGGCATAGCCCATTGCAGGATTTATGTTGGTTGGCTTGGTTAGCTAGTCGAGAGAGATGGAAATGGGAAATGAAAGAGCTGAAGATGATATTCAGTTTCTACGCACCTCTTCCAATACAATAGACGTCTTTAGGCGTCGACATGGATCACAGTAGTCAGCCGCATTAGCATCTGGCGGGGATGTGCTGGTGCATGGATCCGGAGGTGGTTGCTCAACTTCTTCTTTAATTGCTCCATATGGTGACTTTTTCGCTTTTGCCTCTTCGGCTTCCTCAGCTTGCAATTCCATGCAACGCCTGAGAAAATCTTCCTCAATCTCAATCAGACGCTTCACGGCGCAATCCCGTTTCAAGAAATTCTTGATCACCGAAAGATCACGCGGTACGGCGCCAACGACATCAAAGTCATCCGCACGAAGCTTAATGCGGTGAGCCATGTTAACTAAAAATTTGGAATTTTTCGATGCGAGGGGGCAGGATTTATGTGTTGCCTACGTTTTTAAGTGCTCGAAAAGTTCTGACTACTCAAGCTTGGGTAAACACACACACACACACACACACACACACACACACACACAATCTCACACGCACACGACATAAGAGTTGAAGTTAATAGACCTTGAGCACGTTCGTGAGTGGACGACCACCCAAGCCACCCAACGTCTCATTGTCCACCCTTCCCGCTCCACCCCTCTCTCAAAAATCAACAAGTTCGAAAGTCAACAGTTTTAAGAGCACTGTAGGCGCGCATAAAGCTCGCTCATCAAAAAGCTTCGCTCACACTCGCGCTCAAAGCTCTTCTTGATGTTCTTATTAGCAAAGCGACAAGCCCATCGGGCAGTCAGTTGCCCAACGCATTCCAAGACGTCAACACGCACGCCACCGACCGACTTTAGCTACGTTTTTTCCTAATCCAAAGTCGAAGAAGTTCTTTTTTGTGTATTTGTGTTATTCCTAACAAATATTGAAAGTAAATCAAAGTCATACGCATTCAACATGAGCTTCACACGCCAACTGTCCGAGATGAGTGCCAGCGAGCTGAACGATGCCATCGATGATACGAATTTTCCGCAGGCACATATCCTTTCGCGTGGGCGCAACAACAGCGTCTGCTCAACAAGTAGCACCTCCGGCACCTCCTCGCTGGCGGATCGTGTGGTCACAGCGCAGCCGGAGGAGTCGCTGCCAACGAACAACGAGGAGCCAGCTCCAGCCAACACGAACACCAACACCAACACCAATCGACCACGTCTCATACTGAAGAGCAGCACCAGCATACCGGAAAATGATGGTACACAATCGTCGTTAACACCACAGACACCGCGTACATCGACAACGCCAGGTAGAGATAGGGATCATTCTTTGCCTAGGAGCGGCTAGAGCAACGACATCGGCGCTTAATCAATCAATTAATAGGGTCTAACGGGCATAATAATCATTTAGTTTAATGTGTGATGCCTGGCTATATAAATATATAAATATATATATATATATATATGTATGTGTATATTAGCAAGTCGCGCCTAATGGCCCATCATTCGAGATAAGAGTTCAAATCCCCACTGATACGAGCAATAACAGCATTAGAGCATTAATGCCTGTCAAAGGTTGAATCGCGTATATGTTTCTGATCAGAATTTGTTTTCAATCCATGTCCAATTGGAACACACTCCGCCGGGGGTTGGGGCTGGGTTATCGACCAAATTGAATTTTCAACACTGTTTCAATGTTTTCTCTTTCTTTTTATTTACAGGCCATGAGAACTGCACTTTTCATCATGATCTGGAGCTGGATCATAAGCCGCCCACGCGTGAGGCATTGCTACCTGATATGGCGCGCTCCTATCGCTTGCTGTTGGGCGGTCTTGGCGAGAATCCCGATAGGCAGGGACTGATCAAGACACCGGAACGTGCGGCCAAGGCAATGCTATACTTTACCAAGGGCTACGATCAGAATTTGGAGGGTAAGTGAAGATTACGAGTTGCCTGCCACTCGCCTCACTCACCTCAATTAGCACCTGGCAATGACCGAGCAATTAGCATTGGGTCACTGCTCCATCCTGTGTGACACGATGAATCAGCAAAAATACTCTGCCAAGCGGCATTTCCAACTAGAAACTAGTTTCTTCTAGCTGTGATTCATCGGAGTTCCATATATATAGATATATGCGTATCTATATCTATATATGTTATTTGACCACGGTACTTCACCTTTATCACTGACTTGACTCGACTGTGCATTACCCTTAATGGTTTTCACTTAAGTCAGGTGCGTTAAGCAATTTACAGTTCTAATTGGAGACTTTTATTTCGTTGTTTTTGGAGAGTCCTTGCACGTGGCGCAATGTCAATTTTCTAACATTGTATAACTCTCATATTGTTTACATACTTTATTTTATTCTTATATTCTTTTTTAAGTTTATTTATTTTTTTTAGTGAATTGCAAGCATACAGACCGGTTTTTAAAATAGTCATTCCGAAAAGCAGGTTATACACTTTATTTAATACAATCGCACAAAACTCAAAGTCAGCATTCAAATTGGCCAGCAGCAGCGGCTACGACAGCAGCCAGATATTAATGAAAGTAAATTGCCTCGAGTCACATTTATAATCAATAATCACAAAAACAATTTGCAGCCCTTTTAATTTCATTTAAATTGTAAATAGAATCTTGAATGCTACCAAAAATGCGATCCTAGATTTTCAGCATTCCCTTCAATTCATTTACATTTCAAGCAAAATTAGTTGAATAGCTCAGAAAATGATTTACAACGACAGAAATATGTCATAAAATCTGTGACATTGAAGTTTGCAACGAGTGTGAAAGAGATGGAAGTAAAGCAGAGCTGTATTAGCAAAGGGGGAGCAGAGCATAGCCAGGGCAGAGCAGAGCAGCAGGAATTGTTCCAGCAACAGCAACAGCAGCAGTAGCTATGAATTGACAGGAAGCACACTTAAGCTTTTAAAACGGTAACGAAGAGACGCAAAGAGAGAGAGAGAGAGAGAGTGCGTGTGAAAAATGAGTGAGCGACTGACGTTGACTGCGCTGCTGTGCGACGCCTGTCATGTGGGGGCGGGCGGGTGGAGTAGGCGAGAAGAGTGCAAAAATCACAAGTGTAGGCAGAGCATTTAAAGCTGAAGTAGTGAAAGCTCAAGCTGCCAAAAGAATGGCCAACAAGTGGCGCCACACACACACGCACACACACACACAGACACACTTATGCATGTGTGTGCGCACATTAACAGTCAAGTGGAACAGTTAAACTTAAGATTCAGTTATGCCACTGCCACACGTTCTATTGAGCAAATAAATGTAGAATAAAATTCACATCAATTTGGCTTGGACCAAGATAATATTAACATAATTTTCGATTTGATTTGTGGCTTAGATGTGCTAAATGGCGCCGTCTTTGACGAGGATCACGATGAAATGGTCGTTGTTAAGGACATCGAAATGTTCTCCATGTGTGAACACCATTTGGTGCCCTTCTATGGCAAAGTGTCCATTGGTTATTTGCCATGCAACAAGATTCTAGGTCTTAGCAAGCTGGCTCGGTAAGTTATTTAAACTCCCTTAAGTAAACTCAACATAAATATAAGTTTTGTTTTTTTATATATTTCAGCATCGTTGAAATCTTTTCGCGTCGTCTTCAGGTGCAGGAACGCTTGACTAAGCAAATTGCTGTTGCTGTAACACAGGCAGTGCAACCGGCAGGCGTTGCTGTTGTTGTCGAGGGCGTGTAAGTAAAAAAATTAAAACTAAAAAACAAAAAAAAAAAGTACTTTTAATTTTTAAAAATAAAAATATAAAAGTTGAGTTGCATCGGCCGGGAATCGAACCCGGGCCGCCCGCGTGGCAGGCGAGCATTCTACCACTGAACCACCGATGCTTGTGCATGGAGTAGCGCTAAAGCTGAATAAGAGAACTGCTTAAGTAACTAGCTAAGACAATTTGAAATGGTTTTTGTATTTATCTAATCAATAATTCTTATATTATCAATTCATTAAATAGCTAAAGTTATTTTTTTACTTTATATTTATTACTTTATTCTTTTTTTCATTTCAGACACATGTGCATGGTTATGCGTGGCGTCCAGAAAATCAATAGCAAAACTGTTACCTCGACTATGCTTGGCGTATTCCGCGATGATCCAAAGACGCGCGAGGAGTTCCTAAATCTAGTCAATAGCAAATAAATCTATATAAATTGTCGATTTTTGTTTGACTTGTGTACAAAATTTTTGTTGAAATTTTTAATTTCATTTAGTTCAATTTGCCAGACAGACGAGAGAAAGCATCGCGAATTTTGGTGTTGGTAGTCTTACATAAATAATATTTGTTCATTTAAAAAAAAAAAAAAAAAAAAAAAGAAAAAAAGAGCACGTTAATATTTTTTATATATGTTATACTCACGCATACATATATTTGTATGCAATAAGGGAACAACTAAATAAACATCGGAAACCGTTTAGGGAATTTACAAATAAGATACAATTCGTAATAACAAAAAAAACAAATAAGAATCTACACATATATAAATTTATATATACATATTTACATATACGCAACATACACACATATATGAAAATTAGTAATCAAAGGAAATTGCTTTGTTATATACAAACAGAACTATATATGTATTTTAATTATGTCATTTTTGAAAGGATAATGAAAGTCACGCTATAAATTTAAAATAGATAAACATATGCTCGTTATGCAATTGTTGTTTCATGCACTAAACTAAATCTGCTTAAAATTATATATAATTAAATAAATATTTGAATATTGTTTAAAATAATAATCGTGTTTTAATAAATAGCCAAAAAAAAAACGACTTTAAAATGAAATGCTACAAACGTCTCCTTATGTAAATAATAAATGATGAAAAAGTTCGTCCTTACGTTGACCCCGACGTGAATCGAACACGCAACCTTCTGATCTGGAGTCAGACGCGCTACCGTTGCGCCACGGAGTCCTTGGAGCCAGTTATACCAAATGCCAAATACAGCATAAACAACAAATTATGTGAACTTATCCTGTATTGAAGTTGCATATGTACCTTTCAGTCCCTCCCCCCACATTATATAAACTTATAACAGAATCTCATTTCTTATAAAATGTAATTTATTTCCTTATTGCATAACAAGGCAGCAGGCTGTTAAACGTTTTTAGTTACGAGTTGTGAATGAAGTAATCGAATGTCTTGATTTGAAGCCGTTCATTGTATGAAATTTACAACTACTTATTTATTTGGTTCGTACAATTAACTTAACTTACAGACGGAATGGGAATTAAAACTTTGTCGTAAATCTAAAATCCATAAAATGCATTATTAATTTGCTTTTGTTTTTTATACAAATGAAATTACAAACTAGACAGAAGGGACATGAAATCGAAACGAATATACATATTGCAAATCATTTTTCTCTGCATTTATTTTACAAATTGTACGGCAGTAAGGCTCCAGCTGTAATCTTATAAAATTATCCATCCAATGGGGTCCCTAAATAGACCATAGACACTTCTGTGTTGCCATAGACAGCAGATACCGTGGGATAAAGCTTCTTATCTGGCAGACCTACAAGGGGTTTATGTAAAATTTCAAATAAAACTATCATCAAATCAATCATTAGATTAACAAACCTCTAAATGCCACTCCAAGGAATTCATAATTCTTCTCAAAGGATAAAGTATTATCATCGCAGTCGAGTATAACCCGAATCCTTTCGCCTACCTGGTATTTGGGTGCATTATTTAATAACGGATAATTGCCCTGCATATCACCGTTGTGCAGCAGATGATTCTCAACCAGGTTCCAGCCCCAGCTTTGATCATCAGAGCCAAGTAGCGCCACATAGCCATGACATTGTAAAGCTGCCTCCTTTGTGGAAATGCCAATTACGGCCACGGTTCCCAATGGACCCTCCCAAATCACTTCCCATGCATGACGGCCCTGACGAAAGCCTATTTTCGACCTGGCGGCATCTGTGCTTTGTGCTACCGGATTTCTGCAAAATAATTAAAACAAAAAGAATATTAGAATATTATTAAGTGATACATATTTATAGTTAACAGCAATTCAATCTACCGATGCAACGTGAACCCGTTTGGCTTAATGTAAACATTTCGTGAGCAGTCGTTGGGATTCCATGCGTGTAGATACGCGCGCAGCTTTGTCTTGTATGTGGTAACGGAGGCCAGCAGGTCGGATTTGATAGACTCTTTGGGCAGCTTCCGCAGACAGTGCCATCGCCAAACATCGCTGTTCTCATCGTTCAGAAAGTGATACCAGCTCTTGCAAACTTGTGAGCATCGATTTAAATCGTTGAGCTCCAAATATGAAAATATCGCCTCCAATACATTATAATTGCACAGGGGATCGACCATTTTGTTGTTGTCGTCTAGCTGTCTTCCACACTGATATCAGGTGGCGCTCGGCTTAGGCGAGTATTGTGATTTGTTTTGAACTGACAGCTGTTATCTATTTTATATAGCTTTTATTTGTTCACTTAACGTATTATCAAAACTCTGATTTGTCATCTTTTCTTATATCAATAAATTGTTTATGATAGTATTTGGCAAAAATCAGCCGTGCGTATGTAGAGTTGTGTCGAAATTTTTCGAACAAGTTCATATGTACGAACCACATTTTAAATGTTCATTTAGTTCCTCCAAATTATATACTTGGTTCCCACAGCTTCGTTTATTTAAAATAAACAATGATGTTGAATTTAATTAACTATTTAAATTAGACTTTTAATTGATTAAATTGTGTAAGACTGCAAATGAATTCCTCTAAAATTTTTGCATTTTCTGTCAACAACTCTAGGGTTTGATAAACTATCGATATCAAACAACAACAGTTTTGGTCAGCGATGGCTGTGTCGAGTTGGCCGAAAAACTTGTAGTCGCTTACGGCGAAGCCGACGATAACAGCATTGTTTACATTTTGTATAGTGTGTTGGATAACGTTCGATTGATAAGATGCGTTTACACATACATGATGGATTTACGTTAATATTATCAGCAATTATTTAAATTACGAATCTGTTAAGAGCTAAGCAAATAAATAATAAACCTTTTTAAATTTATCACCTTTCCACTTATCAGACAATCAAAAGCGATGAAGTGGCAACTGTATGAGTGCAAACTGTGATATCAATTCCAATACTATTTATGTCGAAATTAAGAAAATACTGTCAATAAGGTACGTTAATAAGCGGAGACACTCAAATGAATAAATAATAATAGATTTTTTACTATATGAGTGCTGCTACCGTGACGTACGTTACACAGCACTGAGTTCGATTGATGCGTAAATTTGGCGCGTCGAGAATAATCAGCTGTTTAACGCGGTGTCTGCCATTTCGCTCGCACTCACGTTGGTCGTTTTCGTAGTCGTTGTCGTCGTCGTCGAAAAAGCAACGACTTGATGGAAATTTTATTCACATCGCTCTGCTATTAAAACGAACCATAATTAAATTCCTAATAGTGCACAAGAAACAGCATAAATTGTTCGTTCATTTTCCAAAAAGTGCAGCAAAATCAAAACATTGAAAGTGCCCGAAAAACGCCGCTGAAAAAACCCGCATTGAAACCATTTTCTGTGTGAGTGTGACAAGAAAAAATGCGCTGCTGCTTCTGCTGGAAACAAAAAATGCGCTCGCCATTTTGACTCGCGCGACATCCAAATTTTTACTTGCTGCTATCAAAATAATAAAATTGAACTGTGCCACAGCGTAGCCACTTACGCCCCAATAATAAGAACATCTGATAGCTTGTGGGTAAAGAATATTAAATACACGTGTTACAATTGTGAACCACAAAATAAAATCTACAGAGATCATCGCGGGCCGCGCTACACAAATACAAATACAAATAAAATACACACATTCACTTGCATACAACTAGGCAAGCATTCATACACACACACACACACACACACACACGTTGCGACTACGTGCTTCTATTCTGTTCCGTTCCGTTCTGTTGGTATTGATATCTTTTGGCGGGGCGTGTTGGTGAACAGTTATTATCCCCTCCCAAAATAAAAAGAAACGCAAATACAAAATAGTCACAGTCGCCGGAGGTGTAGCAGCGAAATCAATTCAGCAGCGGGGTGCTGGACACCAAGCAACAACAGGCGAATCGACGTCACTACACCTGTCCTGTCCTTCTGCCCACCACACCTGAAAATGGCGCATACCTCGACTACAAGTCAAACGAGCGGCGCGGTTAAGACTGATGAAGTCAACTTTTTCTTTCAGGATGAGCACGGTAAGCTGGGCTAAGCGGTTTAGTGGTCAATAAGTCCAGTTGAAGTCCCACTACATTGCTTTGTTATTAAATTCAGCATGAAGCAGATAAATTTCGCTTTAATGAATGCATAACATAGATACATACATACATACATGCATATATTATAACATAGAAGCACAAACACGCATACACATAGATACAGTTGCAGAGACTTGCGTATTCACAATAGTAGCGGCGGGGGAGCTACTCTACTAACTTGCATGCTCGCACACTGGCGCGTAAACGCCATCTTTTTCTTTTTTCGGTTTCCTTTTACATACAATATTTATCGCTTAATGCTCTTTAAGCGCATACTCAACGCCGCGCCGCGCCATGGCGTGGCAAACCAACAAGAGCAACAACTACTACTACAACTGCACGGCAACACGTCAAAAAACAAATAATAAAAATAAAATCAAGTAAAATCGGTTGGTTTTGTCTGCTGCTGCCAATATACATTCATATATGTATGTGTATGGATGTATGTGCATGCTCACACAGATACATATGTATGCCAAGATGTGTGAGTAGCATGTGCATGTGTGTACATTGCCGGGCAGCAGCGCGACAGTCGCGCTTCGCCCAGTTGGCGCTCAGTCAAACAAATACTCAAATACATTCTATAATGAAAAAGATACTCTGCCATTTGTTGTTGTTTTTGTTTATTTTTTTAGTCTAAACAGCTGATAGCAGCACAGCAGCAGCAGCCGGCAGCGCTGTCTTCGTCAAAGCTTCGAGAGCGCTTTTTCACTCTATCTGTCTCTCTCTCTCTCTCAATATGAAATCCTTCGCATAATGAATCTTAAAATTCAGCACAATAAGAATCAGGCTGGGGGCGTGCTCGCTGTGGAGGTGACGCAGAAATTCTAAAACTGCGTGTTATAAAAAGCTTAAGAGTATAAATATATACATACGCTTTCACAGATAAACTGCACGTATACACACAGACGCGTATAGGCAGATAGAAAAATAGTTAAAGCCCAAAATGGGCAAACACCAAACATGTGTAGCAGCGGCTGCGCAGCCGACGCCGGCTGCGATAGTTGTTGTTATTGCCGCTCTGTGTACCATCTTACGTACATCCAAAAGCCCGCGTATGTGTGGGTATGTGTGTGTGTGTGTGTGTGTGTTTGTGCGCTCGTGTATGTGTAAGCGCATGTGTTGTTTGTATGAATGAGCGAGCAGCGTCGCCCGTACGCCGGCTAACCGGCCTGCTACAAGGCTGCTGCTACTTGCTGCTCTGCTGCTCTGAGCGATGTTTGACAGCAGTTAAACTGTGACTCATTTATTAGTGTGCGTGCGTTTGTGTTTGTGTGTGTGCAGATTGGTATTTATAGTTGGAAGCCCTTTATTCATAAACCACTTGAAATTAGCATACATGTTTATTTGTATACACATTTCTATAGTGCTTAGCCCGTCCGTTAAATATTAACATTATGTAAATGTTAGCGCAGCAGGTGAATAATTAGCATAACTGACAGATCTAGATGTAAATTGTAAACAGAGAAGGCAATATCAGACGGCCAGGGTTGTGCAAACAAAGCGATCGTAATATTGATACTGTTGTATGGGCATGTATGTATGTGCTCACGTGCTTCAAATTAACATACATACATACATACATGTATGTATCGGCTTACTTGCTTAATATTTATTTTTTTATTTTTAATTATTTTGTGGATTGTTGCGGTTTTCTCAGCGTATCCTTTTGCACCCCATGTCAAGTGGTGGGCATATTTATGTTTTCGTTTCTTCTTTCGTGCTTCACACATTTCTTTTGTGTTATTTGTTGTTGTCGCTTTCGATATCGTCGCCCTTTTTTCAGAGTGTTGTTTTTTGTTTTCGCACTTTGCTTTGGTCTTAACATTCGCCAGCAATGAAAGGCTGTGTGTGTGTGTGTGTGTACATATACATATGTATATATTTACATGCATTGTATTCGATTAACATACATATGTATGTATATCGAGTCAGCTCATTGAAATTTCGAGCCAAATGTTCGTGCATTGCTTGCATTGCCAATCCTTCACAGCGCCGATGAGGATGCCTTTCAAATGTGTGCGCATATAATTAATATCAAGATCATAATATATATTTTATGTTACTTGATTAATATGACTATATATTCGATATTCATATTATAGGACAAATTGCCAAAGTGTTAAAGCCAGTTGTAGTGAAGCAAGCACACTCCATGGATAAGTCGACTCTGGTCTTTCCAAGCAGCTCCACACGCAACGGAGGCAGCGGAAGTGGCGGCATCGGCAATGTGGGTCGAGTGGGCGCCTTGAGTCACATGGTAAGAATTTATAGATTAATTGATCGAGGAAAATGGAAAATAATATATAATAATGAAACTACCTTTAATTGCGCACAGAGCACAGCGAATCAGGGACAATTTATACGTATTCAAGACAATTGTATAACTATTCCAAAACCCGAAAGTAAGTTGACAGACAGAGGTAATATTTGCATAGAAATTTATAAATACATATGCCATATTTGGGTTTCTTTTATTTTCTATACTTTTTACAGTTACTTCATACACACCTGTGTCAGCACAAAAACCCAGCAGTGCTGGAGGCGGGGGAGGCAGCATGCACGAGGTGGTAAGTAAATAACGCAAAGACGATTATCTTCACAAAAAAGAAACACACTATATAAATATATATGTATATATCAATTTAATTGTAGATAAAGAATGAGCGATTTGTCAAATTTACGCCAAATAACGTCATGAAAATGAAATCGAAATTGTAAGTTAATTGGCAAATAATGAAATTATGTGAAATTAAATTGAATTGCCTCTATATAACTATTTATTACCGAATATCCTTAGGCACGTCATTCAGAATAGTCCCATGCACACAGCGTCCGCCTCTTCCTCATCAGCGCAAAGGAAACGAAAACCAGATAAAGCCGGCAAGGGACTGCGTCACTTCTCGATGAAGGTGTGCGAGAAGGTGCAGGAGAAGGGCAAGACGACATATAATGAGGTGGCGGATGATTTGGTTGCTGAGGAAATGAAGAACAATTCATACGATAATAACTGTGATCAAAAGAATATCCGGCGGCGTGTCTACGATGCTCTAAACGTACTGATGGCAATCAATGTTATTTCTAAGGACAAAAAGGAAATCCGTTGGATTGGCTTACCCGCCAACTCGGCCGAGGTACTGGCCAAAACTTTTATAATTTAATAGATTATTAATTAATATGATTTCTTGTTCTTTAGCAATTTAATGCTTTGGAAGAGCAAAACATGTTGTGCCGTGAACGAATCAAGCAAAAGAATGAAATGTTACGGGAAATGGTCATGCAACATGTGGCATTCAAGGGTCTTGTCGAGCGCAATAAGCGGGCCGAAAGCCAAGGCGTGGTGCCATCTCCAAACTCATCCATTCAACTGCCGTTCATCATTGTGAATACGCACAAATCGACAAAAATCCATTGCAGTGTAACCAACGACAAGTATGAATACTTAACTACATCATTGACAACATTGATACATACATTATTTTTTTATTATGCGCAGATCGGAATACATTTTTAAGTTCGATAACACATTCGAAATGCACGACGACATTGAAGTCTTGAAACGCATGGGTCTCCTTGCGGGTAAGTAAACAATTTCTGTTAAGAGTGAGCGCATTAGATAAGATTGTGACTTTGTTGGTTCTATTTAGGCTTGGATACAGGTGAATGCACGCAGGAGAATATCGAACGTGTCAAGTCATGGGTCCCACCAAATCTGGCCAAATATGTGGAAGGTATTTATTGTGTTCGATTATAGGAAGAGAACACGATTCATGGCATAATTTTGTTCACAGCTTATGGCACTGGCAAAATGATTGATCCGATGTACGATTCGGATGATCATGACAACGACTACAATCCGTACCTCGAATCAACCAATGAGTCTCAGGGCTTTGCACAACACACACAGCATACCACCGATGTCGAGTTCAAGGAGGAGCTGGACGATGATGAGCTGGAGGATGACATCGATTGAGCTGAAGACGATGCGGACGTGGATGTGGGCGTGTCATGGGCGATGGAGTCCACTGCGCCAGCTGACGACATTAGCAATGGCTACGCAGAGGATACGTTTAGTTTTACGTTTATTAACGCGTTGTTAGGACTGCCACGCCCCACTGGCTAGGCTCTCCATTTCACACATTTGTCTATCTACACAAACACACACACACATACACACTTACTTGCACACTCACAATCCACATAGAAGCGTTCAATCGCTTTTATTTCGTTTATTTCTCAATGAGACTTATACTATAAATAAGTTAAAAGCAAATCAACATTTAATAATGATAACATAACTTGGCGTTCAGTTTGTATTTGTATTTTTGAAGTTTATTTTTAAGCGCAAAACTTTTCGATTAATGTTCTACTTAAGCGAAAAGAAAATGTATTTTAGTGAAAATATACAAAAAAAAAAAAAGAGGAGAAATGAAAAATAAGTAAGGATAAAAGAAAAGAATATCTGTCTTCATTTTAGTTGTTAACGAATTGCTGCTTAAACAAACATTGTTAAGAAGCGAACGGACAAATTTTTGCAAAGTTTATCGTCATATGTTGTAGAGCAACTTTTAAAATAGAAACTAAAACAACTATTGTACACCAAAACTCTTAAATGACAGCAATTAAATATAGTGTAATATTCATTAAGCTACAACTTGCGGTGCAAACTGTAGACAGAAGCATATGAAATATGTTTATTTGCCTAAAATTAATAATTTAAGACACCTGTTTCACATTTTTCGAAAATTTCTCAAGAACCGTTCAACTAAAATTAAAGCAAACAAATATATTTATAAATACAAACACTTATATACATATACACCTATATATATATATAGCTATATAATAATATACAAATTAAAAGTAAATTGGAAAATAATCAACCTACCTATTTAGTCATAATAACTATTAATGCATCAATATAAATTGCTAGAATTTATATAAAACTTTGAAGTGAATACAAATGCAAATTAGTAGAAAGAGAAAGAAATATGTACATTTAAGAGTCGAATCGAGTCGAGTAGTTGTGTAATAAATTTAAAAATATTTCATTTTAAAAATGGGAAAATCGACAAAGAGCAAATACAAAATGCATTAACATACAAAGCAAAACAAAAACGAAACATTAAAGTAAATAGGCAATAAACTGAATACATATTGTAAAATATGATTTAAACACAATGTTGTTTACTTAAACCAAGGTATATTATATTTATAAATATATATATAGTTTGTGGGTTTTTAAGATAATTATTTATATAACAATTATTCTTTCGTTATTTCTGAGCTTTGTTTTGTTTCTGTTTAAAAAATACCATTGCTTCACGGAATTCTATTGCTCGCACAGGCAAAAATTCTGCGGCATGTCTAATGGAACTGGGAATTGTGAGAGGTTCGGGAATTTTGAAACAAATAACCTGACGTATTACAGCCCGAAGGTGTTCGATGCTTGAACAGCAGAAATTCATTTGGCTTATAGCTAAGTGCTAAGGCTAAAGCACGCTCTAGGCAAATCCTTCATCAAATGCTGTTCCTGCTGTGGACGGCGGACCTAGCGGTTGCTGCTGTTGAGCGGCCAAATTGAATTCGTAGTTCATTTGCTGATCGACCGGTGGGTTGGGGAATGCGCTCGCAGACAAATTCATTAGCTCGGGCTGCGGTGGCAGAGGTTTTACTGGTTCCTGTTGCTCCAGGCGCAGCTGCTTCGGGGATTTCACATAGCTAATAGGTATTAGGCCTGAGCTCTGACCGTTGGTTGATGCCAGGGCCCAGCCGGTGTTGAGGAGTTGGAGTGTCTGCTGAATCTCACGGGGCGCCACTTGTACGTTCTGGCCGACACGTAGAGACAGCTCGCTTTCGTTGCGCGCCTGGAAATCATAAATGGCCTGCGTCTGAATGGGGGCAGTCCACTTAGAGGGATTACGAGCTATTTCAATTGAAGAAAAACAAAGTGAGGGGAGGGATATTAATAAGAAGATAACAGAATCAGCTGCTTATCACACTCAGCTGGATGAGCAAAGTGCCGCGAGATAAGATTAATCGAGTGTCCAATGTACATTCGCATACCTTCCTCTTGCGCCGTATTCGTGACAGTCCCCAGCAGTTTCATGATTAGGTATGGTGCGGTGAAGATAAAACTGATGAAGGCCAATACTGGCCACGGCGAGGTGCCTCTGCGAGGTAAACGTGGCGCATTGCCAGACTGTTTGCTGTTGTCGTTGAGAGCTTCGGCAAAAGCTTTCTTAAAAGCTTCCGACGAAGGATCCAAATTTGAAATGCGCAGCCAATACAGTATTCTAAAAGGTTAAAAGCATATTATTAGGTTGAACTTTTCCCGGGTCGCTGCACTGCACTTACTTTCTGTAAATCCATTTCAAACCGCGAAATATCGCAAATGATGTCCAGAACTGCGCAAAGACAGTGCGCAGGCGTCCGAAATTTGCAGCCACGCCAAGGATGGCACGAAAAGAGCTCGTCAGCGCAAAGAAAGTAGAGTCCAGCATGGAAGCAATGTTTCCAATGGCTGACACTAGCGATTCAATGCTTTGGAATGCGGGACGTGAACTATTTTCGGCCATTTGTATGAAACGTTGCTCAGGATCATTGCTGTTCAAGCCACCAAATCTGTTGTAGCCACCATAGCTGCCGGCGCCATAGCCACCAAAACCGCCCATACCATAGCCCATGCTACCATAGCCAAATCCGCCAGTGCCATAGCCTCCTGTATTGTAGCCGCCTAATCCCATGCCGTAGCCACTCATGTTTCCATAGCCTCCACCGTAGCCATATGAAGTCTGTTGCAAAGGCGATTGTGGGAGGGGCGGCGGTGCTGAAAGCGCTCTCACGTTGCCATAGGGAGTAGTCAGCATCGGGGCCTCATTAATAACTGCGCTTCGCAGGTTGTTGTTGTCACCCATGTTGCTGTAGACTGATTAACTTTTATTCATTGAACTTTGGCCCAAAAGTGGAAGATTAATTATTCTTACCTGTATATTAATGTGTATTATATTATATTCGCTTCGATGGCTTACTGAAATACTTACTTGTGTTCAGCGGAAAGGATACTATTTAAGTAGGCAATGTTTATTTAACTAATAAATAAAAGAATAATAATATATTTATTTATCAATTACTTTTTCTTTACTCTTATTATTGTATCGATTATTGGCGATAATTATTACTTCGATGTAATTAAATCGCGCGATAATTTTTAAAACGATATTCATGCTTATCGAATATATAAACTCATTTGCTAAATAGATTGAATGAAACGTGAACGCATATATTTAAAAAATCAATCAAAATAAAGAGAAACCTAGTTTTATGCTTTTATTTTCGACTAATGCACTTTTCTATGCATAGTGCGTGTATTTACTCGATACATTAAATATTTTATAAAATCTGGCAACTCAGGAGCTTAAATTAAGCTGTCGAAAAAAATCGAATATAAACAAACTGAATGTAAATACTTGCTGTTAACGGAGGTTGGGCAATGAAATAAAATTTAAAAATAATAAGGATTTGTGTGAAAGCATAATTAAGCCATTATGGGCAGTCGAAAGGATTTCTGCCTACGTGAATGGGCGCCACTTACAGAGATCATGGACCTTATACCGGCAGCTCGGCGCGGCTTTTTCCCATCGAATCTCAATGTAACTTGCGTAGATGCCATTGAAGATTTCCTGGCGCTGGGAAGTGACGCGGGAATTGTCTTTTGGTATAATCGTCATTCGGGCGAAATGCAGAAACTCAAAGCTGAGGTAAGTATTCTGAGTATGGCTATGACTCAGATGACACGCACATCGCGTGCCAAATAGGAATTTGATGAACGTTCAGTGGTGATTCCCCTTCCACTCTGAAATCACCCACCCACACTGAAAACTCCTATGTATACAATGTATGTAGGTATCCACGCGCATAACATGCGTTAAGATAGTCAATTCGGTGGAGTATATGGTAGCTGCTGGCAGCGCTAATGGCCAAGTTAGCGTTTTTCAAATTCAAAAGGAGTTGCCGCCAGACCTGGACTTGGTCGCACCCTGCACCCGCACTAAACCCATCGAGCGCTACACAATACGTGATTTGCATCGCTGCGTAGTTAGTTGTTGTGAGTGGTCCAAAAATGGTATGAAATTGTATTCGGGCGATCGACAGGGCGTCGTCGTGCTCACCGAATTCGATTATCAAGCGGTAAGCAAATTACAGTTACTTTCCTATCCCATTTTATTAATTTAATTTGAATTTTGCTCCGCAGCACCTGAGTAAATCGTTGGAAATCCTGAGCGAAGCCTATGAGATTGTTCAGCTGAGCGTACATCAGAGCTATTTATTGGTGGCGACTCTTTATCGTTGCATCGTATGCCGCCGCGATGCCAAGACTCATGCGTGGCAAATCACCCAGGTGGGCAAGAAGGATCGCAAGCAGCTAATCGACTGTGGCGGCGTCTTCCTAAAGCAAACAACAACAGCTCATGATAATTTGCCACAAATCATTTGCGGACGACCCGGACTACGTTTCTGGATTGCCGATGCCGTTGGCACTGTTGCGAAGACCATAATCTTCAATGAAGCCGTCTTGAACAATCCCACCTGGGAGATACCTCTGCTAAATCCCAAGCAATGCAGTCAAACGAAAGCTAGTGGAACTATAAATCAAGCCAACAGCAGCAGCTGCATTGACACTTTTGTAGCCAGCAAAAACTTTCGTGAATTGGTTCTGTATGATGGACACGATTCATTGGTTGTGACACATGACGATGTTGCTTTATACATTCTGAATCTTGAGCGCCTCAAAGTGGAGGCAGTGGCGCGTGGTTTTCGAAAAATTATTGATTTTTGTGTCTGCGGCAAAGAGATCTTTGTGCTCGAAGGCGAGCGTTCGCTGTTGCGTCTGGCACCATTTCCGGAGCCACCTAATCGAACTACTACGGTAATTTTCAATCCTCTGCTACCGCCGCCGTTGCCCATGGTGGGTGCCTCTCAATATTGCAACCTAGATGTGGAGTCGCCGGTGGAGCTGGAAGCGACGTTAAATACAGCTGAGGAATGCTTCGAGTTGCCTCCCATTGAAAAGCTAGACTTGAATGTGCCCATTGAGCTGGCAGTGGAGTCGCCATTGACGCAGCAAAATCGCCGCATGGAAATCTTTCGGCGCATTGGTGAAATGGACTTTGAGCAGTCCATTGTGCACACCAGCGGCACGTTAAGTCACAAAAAGCGTAGAATTTCGGCGGACAAGCAGAACGTTGCCATAGGAGGAATCGTTGAGATTGGACAGGAGACACATGAGCTGAAGCTGCCCCTGACCAGTGCAGCTACATTAATGGAAGCTAGTTATTGTCAAATGGAAAAGTGAATATAATTACTTTATAAAATGAAATCCCATTTATTTAATTTATTTATTCCAGCAACGGTCTGGTTTCACCTGTGGATATGCGAGCAGCTTTTATGCAGCAGCTGCCCGATGCACTGACGCCAACCACGCTGCAGCGCACAGTGGCGGAAAAGGCGAAAATATTGGCTGCCGAGCTGGACTTGCCAGAAGTGCATTTAGGACCGGTCAGCGCTGAGCAGCTGCAGGCTACACAAGGCTGCACGCCGCAGCTTGTGGATTCACTGATCAACTGTTATCCCTCTCGGCTGGAGGAGGTTAGTGTGCAGACAACGCCGCGCAAGAAACTGGAGCTGAATGACACCACCGATTATAGTGCCGGCCAGCCAGTGGATGGCATTTGTGCGGGGGCCTTAAAGCCCGCCTTGACATTTGTAAAGACTCAGCCAAAGTCCACATCATCGCCCGATGAGGAATATAATAATTTTCGATGCGCAGCTGATCCACACATAAAGAAGGAGAAGACACCCGCATCAGGTGACTCGAACACATCCAGCGAATGGGAGTTTTTGGATAACTAAAATGTGTATTCGCAGTCCAGTATTATTTACATTTTGTAGATTTAGTTGCATTTGCAGTTACTTTCACATGAAACTAATATTAAGTTTATGTATATTTTTCATGCACAATTCTCAGTTATTTGGAATTTTGCATTTGTCGAACAAGTTGTGTGCTTTAAATTGTGATTTTCGTATGTTATTATTAAATTATCTCCAATTGTATATAATATTAAGGCGAAATATGTTAGCTAAGTATATTTATGATATATAAATATTTATTTTACTTAAACTGCAAAGTTTTGAAATACTCTGTGAAGTGCACTCATTATTATTATTATTTTTGCTTAGCATTTGATATAATAAAATTTGAATTCGAGCACAGTTAATAATGTTTGTTTCAATTCTTTGTTATTTAACCAGACTCAGACGCAGGAAATGCCTAGCCACTGATAGCCCTTTGGATGGATTGCTGCATGACTTGGCTAAATGGAAACATGTGCATGATGAATAATTGCTGATAGGGAATAGCTGCTGCATGTGAGGGAAACGCGACGCCTCCACAAGCTAATGCTGCCTAATATCATAATACATATATAATATAAATACATATAAATGATAAATATTATATGACTATGATAGAGGCTCAAGCGTGCCTGTCACACATGAGAGATTGCTAGCTTAGCGAAATTTTGCAGCTTCACTGAAAAAATGTGTTTCAAATTAAAAAAATATTTTGTATGACATGTTTTGATATAGAGCAAATTTGTATAAATTGAATAGTCAGTAAATTTATCGTATTTAATTACAATTTTAAAAAAATGATTTTATTTAACTGAATCATAAATTATACTAATCCAATAAATTATTATTTTTTAATTTTTAGATGCATCTCTTCAAATAAAAAGGAAAACACATTAGATAAAAATATATTAAATTATAATATTTATAATTTTGTTTTAATCTTTGATGAAAAATCGTAAGTTAAATTAAAAAAAAAATATGTATATATAATGAAGAGTAAGATGAAATATAAAATAAATATATACAGAATTCAAATAATATAATCTTTAACTTGCAACTTTTATAAAGAGTATTTTTTGTAAAGCCAATCCTTAATTATAAAATATCTACACTTTTAAATACTCTTTTAAATTTATCTTTTACATACAGAAAAATAGATATTTAATATATTTGTTTAAAATAAAATAATATATTTATTTAAAATAAAAAAAAAGTGTTACCATTCAAAATGATTGTTTAAAAACAAAACCTTTTCATTTCATCTACTTATGTATATGAAGCAGATCTACCGCCTTCATTAAACGATATCTTTATTATGGAAAAGTTTTAATGCAGCTGTAGCAATATGTAGTTATGCAATATCGTGAGTCCCCCGACGCATACCCCAACAACAGTAATAAATAAATTGAAACTTGAGCGCAGCTTGATTTTCAATTGACTGCAATAATGGAAAGTTTTGCAGTGGGCGACATCAGCGGCGGCAACTAGAAATTTCTAGGAGCAAACTTATCATAAATATAAATTTCTTAGATGCACACGCGCTCGTATGCGTATAGAATGAGCTGGATAAACCTTGAAAGCATCCAAATCATAACAAAAAAATTTGCATGCAAAACTTTCCACAACTAAACAAATGCCATTGATTGAAATTGAAATTGAAATGAAAGAAGCTCAAAGTAGTTGATGACTCGCGATAATCAGGAAATTAGATACTCACTTGCTTGAAGTCTTTAAAGAATGCGTTGATTTGTTGACACAGCCCAGCGGCTGATGCTGTTGATGCTATTTTATTGCTGCTGAGGCTCTGAAATTTTCAGGCCTTAACAGGCGCATGCCAAATTATGTTAGTTTTTGTCTAATTTAAAAGTCAAGAAAGTCGGGCATGTAAAGTGTCAAATTAGCTCAATTTTAAACAATTTTATCTATAATATATTAAAGAAATATTTCAAATTTTTTAATATATATTGCAGAATTAAATACATATTTCCTAATATATATATATACATATATATATATTTTTTTAATGTTCTTGCTAATAAATACTTCTTATTTATTTTATTTACATTATCATACATTAAATAAAATAATTTTAAATATATTTTAAAAAATGTGAATAAATTTGTGAAACATGTTATTTATATCTGCATATTTAGTGCTCAATTAGTATACATTAAAATTTTGTAATTAAATACTTTAAGTTAATAATTCTTATAGATTGTAGATTCTTAATATATACATATATATACATTTTTTAAAAAAATACATATTTTGATTTATATTTGTTATACTTTTACATTTATAACTCAATTAGTCGAAATTCCCTACTAATAATTACTTTTGTTATTTTAAGCTAAGCGCTGAACTCCCTAATTCGGCGAAACGACAAACATTTTCTCAGCTCAACTTAACACCAACTCACACACATGCACACATTTTCACACACAACGCACACCCATACACTCATACACATGCTCTATACGCTCTCTTTAGCTTTTCGGCTCTTTCTCGCTCAGAGTCTCTGTGGGGACAGCAATGCCGGCAATTGGTCGGCTGCCATTTACTCTTGCCAGAACAAAGAGTAGTGAAAGAAAGGAAACAAAAACAACAACAAAAATCGGCGCTGCTGTAAATAAAAGCGCACCGCAATTCGCTCTTGTGCGCATTAAGCGGCGAACTTTTGCTTTGACCAGACCCCAGACCTAAACCTTTGACCAAAGCGGCGAAAAGTGTAAAAAGGCACAGCAAAGTTCCTGTAACAAAACAAAAACACACGCTAAAGTATAAATAATTGTGTGTATGTTTGTTTATGTGAGTGTGTTTACGTGTAAAACTATCGAGAAAAGTGCAAAACAGAGACGTTAAATATTTCCTACATACGAAATTCGTGACTGTCGAAAATGAAGCCAACCAAGAACTCAACGCTGGAAGTCATCTCGCCCAAAGTACACGTGGACGATGAGTTCATAGAGACGGATTATGAATACCAAACGTCGCATGTGAAGCGTACCGCCACGGGCCAATTGCAGGTGAGTTGCCGGTCCTGGATAGCCTGACGGACTGTATTACGCAAAGACCAAACTAGAAAATCGATTTAAGCCACGGCAAAGAGTTTAAAAATAGAATGCAACAGTTGCATAAAGATGTAATGAGCTTACGGCGCATGTGTGGGAGAAAGAAGAGGAATGAAATGCAGACAAAAATTATCAACAGTTTTTTAATGCAAATAGTTATTGAGTAAAGAGATTAGATAAAAAAGTATAACAAAAAAAGAATAAATCTTTGTTCAGCTCAGAAATTTATTTGAAAATGATCATACGATCTCTTAATGTATTTCGTGGATAGATTCAATTGAGCAATTATTGAATCCCATATTACTTGAGCGGATCACGCGAGAATAGTGCAAATTTATTGGCCTTCACATTGAACTAATGGCAGATGTTCTCGTTTATATTCTCCAGCTGTTATGGATAAGGTATCATAAATTAAATTGACAGCTTGGCTTACTAGCAAATTCGTTTGGAAAACTTTCCACACTGCTGCTGCTGCTGCTTCTGCTGTATAGTGTTTTATGCTTATTAATATTCTGTATAAATGGAATATTTCTAGCGTATGATAATGGCCCAATGTTGACATACTGGGAACACATTCGCCAAAATTTTTGTAATTTGTGTGGGTGTTGGATGAAATTTATTGATTCTATTATGACATATTACAAAACAGCTGATAAAATAAAATCGAGCACTGATAACTGTGCATTTCCAAACCTGTTTCCATTGACATTTCCATGCCCATTCCTCATTCCCCATTCCCATTCCCATTCTCATTCCCCTGCCCATTCCCGTTTAAGTACACAGCGTACTTTGCTGATGTGCGCAGGCGTTAAACATATTTGTGTATTTGAAATGTAGTCTCAGTATTATCGTATGTGTTTTGAATTATTTATGTTAACTTATCGTCTAAAAATATTTGTGTATGCAAATATACAAGTCAGATTTGCAAGAAAATAAACTTTTGCTGAAGCGTGTTCCTTCTGTTTCCGCTGTTTCGTTTACTGTTGTGCTCAACTTCTGCAGCCACAGACATTTACTTGCTGTGCTCTTCTCACACAGGTCCACTGATAATAGTGCTGTGTTCAACACGCACTTGCTGCTCTCTTCTCCCCCAAGGTCAACGATAGTGCAGCAGGAAATGACACTTGCTGCACTCTTCTAGCTCAAGGTCAATGTTACGGACTGAAGTGTCAGCTGATATGTGAGCACAGTGGGCTGTCGGCTCGCTGTGTTCTCTTAGCACTTTTGACTCTCTTAAAAAGTCAGACCATGACTTTGAATAAAATAAACTCTATGAATATTCATACAATATTATCTCTTTATAGTTTGGCAATATACAGTGGCTCACAGCTTATTTCGTGCAGCAGTATAGTAAAACTTTAAAGACGTATTCCCGCAAAACTAGTAAAGATATCCAAAAAATTTAAATGATGTCTTATTTATTAGGTATTCATTATTTATGAAGGCACTTCATTGTTTTTCTATTCTTATAAAATAACACTTAAATCTAACGAAAACTGAAAAAAGTGGCTTTTTCTATGTCACAGCTTATTTCGTGCAGTGCACTTAACACTCCAAATTATCAACAAATTCTTAAATTATTATTTTGTATGATCTTATTTACGTTTAATAACCTCTTACAAACGTGATTCCATCGGGTTTACCAATTTTTGGGTGACTTCACTGGCGATTTTTGGCCATTATTCCAAAAAGGTCATTTTCAGGTAATTTTTATTAGATATTGACCTTTTCCGGATGCCCATGTCCAATATTGCCCACAAATTTTCAATAACGTTTATGTCGAGGCCCTGGGCCTGAAGTTTGACCACATGGGGACAGTTCCAGGTCAACCAGGACTGGGCAATACCCGATTTATGCTTTGGATGACTATCCTGATACAATCGGGATCCCATTTCTAGACCCATTTTCCGGCACCTTGGAGCAAATTGCCCTTAAAATCGGGATAGGTACATATTGTTGTCCATATTGCCTTCTATGAAAACTAAGTTTCCAACTCCCGAAGGTGCGATACAGGCCCAAAACCATGACACTTCCACCGCCATGTTTTATGTTGGTTTTAGGTGATTATTTTGGACCCCGGTATTTGGCTGACGCCAAACATATTGCACCCCATCCGGACAAAATATATAAAATTTCGACTCTACTACATATATTACATGATTCCAGAAAGAAATGGGGTGACAAACTTGCTCCGTTGCAAATTTTAGTCCACATGTTTGGTTTTTGATATTAATAAACGGCTTCTTCCGTGCTACTCGGTCATGGTTTGGGCCTGTATCGCACCTTCGGGAGTTGGAAACTTAGTTTTCATAGAAGGCAATATGGACAACAATATGTACCTATCCCGATTTTAAGGGCAATTTGCTCCAAGGTGCCGGAAAATGGGTCTAGAAATGGGATCCCGATTGTATCAGGATAGTCATCCAAAGCATAAATCGGGTATTGCCCAGTCCTGGTTGACCTGGAACTGTCCCCATGTGGTCAAACTTCAGGCCCAGGGCTTCGACATAAACGTTATTGAAAATTTGTGGGCAATATTGGACATGGGCATCCGGAAAAGGTCAATATCTAATAAAAATTACCTGAAAATGACCTTTTTGGAATAATGGCCAAAAATCGCCAGTGAAGTCACCCAAAAATTGGTAAACCCGATGGAATCACGTTTGTAAGAGGTTATTAAACGTAAATAAGATCATACAAAATAATAATTTAAGAATTTGTTGATAATTTGGAGTGTTAAGTGCACTGCACGAAATAAGCTGTGACATAGAAAAAGCCACTTTTTTCAGTTTTCGTTAGATTTAAGTGTTATTTTATAAGAATAGAAAAACAATGAAGTGCCTTCATAAATAATGAATACCTAATAAATAAGACATCATTTAAATTTTTTGGATATCTTTACTAGTTTTGCGGGAATACGTCTTTAAAGTTTTACTATACTGCTGCACGAAATAAGCTGTGAGCCACTGTATGCTGTTGCTTGGCCGCGATATTCGTGTGAGGCTTCATTTCGTTTGAATTGTTTTTGTATTGAAATTCTCACATGTGCTTATTAACAAGCCGGCCGGCAAATGGCCAACAAGTGTGGCTTTCGACTTTACACGTTTCTAATTTATTTATGCAACATATACGATTATCATGATATACATATTTATAAGAATATCTATATATACATATTTGTATACACATATTTGTATTTCTGGTAACGAACACGTCGCCAGCTGCCAAGTGAAATCAAATATTAAGATTAATGGGAAATATCAGAACGAATTATTAACACACTTTTGAAACGGTATAAAAAAAAATAATAAAAAAATAATAATAATAAATAAATAAAAATTAAATTGAATGAACTCTGAAAAGCAAATTAAAGCTAAATATATAGAAGGAAATTAAAATATAAATAAAATGTTAATTTGGTTGTCACATAAATAAAAATTAAATATAAATTTTTTTTTTATTTATTTAAAAAAAATATATATTTATTTTTTCGAATTATTTTTGTTTATATTACTCAAGAACTTTATTTACTTATAATTTTATTATAATATAATTTATATATTGAGTAGCATAATTTCCCTAAAGAGTATACAAATTCGACTGCCAATAATATCACTAAATAATATCACTAAATATTTGTGAATAAATTTTCATTCAATTAAAATTTTATTTTAATCAGGCAATAACCTTATTAATTTATCTTCAGTATTACATACATATAAAGAGTATATAAATTCGGTTAGCTGTTAAGGTTGAGGTCCAATAGAAATCACGCGATCGCACAAGTTGCCAAGCAGTTTGGACCTTACGCTAATCAATCCACGTCTGGCTTTGTGTCCGATAAGGCGCAGCTGGTACTTAAGATATATTCTTGGTATAGGCCAGGAATTAATTACTGATTTAATTGATTTTGCTCTTGCCCACTTGCAGGTGCACCCGCGAACAACGTCGCTCAAGATACGCACAGCTCGTCATGTGCCCAAGTTGGGTGTCATGCTCGTTGGCTGGGGTGGCAACAATGGATCGACGCTGACGGCCGCCTTGGAGGCCAATCGTCGGCAGCTGCAGTGGCGCAAGAAGACGGGCATGCAGCAGGCCAATTGGTTTGGCTCCATCACTCAGGCATCGACGGTCTTTGTGGGCTCGGATGAGACGGGCACCGATGTGTACGTGCCCATGAAGGAGCTGTTGCCCATGGCCGAGCCGAATGACATTATTGTCGATGGCTGGGACATAAGTGGTAAGCATTTGGGTGATGCTATGCGACGTGCCGAGGTCTTGGATGTGGCGCTGCAGGATATGGTGTACGAACAGCTCTCGGCCCTGAAGCCACGCCCATCGATTTACGATCCCGATTTCATTGCCGCCAATCAGCTGGATCGCGCCGATAATCTCATTAAGGGCACCAAATACGAGCAGTATGAGCAAGTGCGTCGCGACATACGTGACTTCAAGCAGCGCTCCGGAGTGGAGACAGTCATTGTGCTCTGGACAGCGAATACGGAGCGCTTCAGCAATGTGTTGCCAGGCCTGAATACCACCAGCCAGGAGCTGCAGGCTTCGCTGAAGGCCAACAAATCGGAAATCTCGCCATCAACGATCTTTGCCATGGCCAGCATTGCCGAAGGCGTAAGTAAATCATCTACATACCTTACATCTCTCCTGGCATATACTCAGCTCAGTTTTCTTTCTTCTCCTTTTCTTTCGCTTTCAGTGCACGTACATTAATGGCTCGCCACAGAACACATTTGTGCCGGGTCTCATTGAGCTGGCCGAGGAGCAGCGTGTCTTTATTGCTGGCGATGATTTCAAGTCGGGCCAGACAAAGATTAAGTCCGTATTGGTGGACTTTCTAGTGGGTGCGGGCATCAAGCCCGTCTCCATTGTCAGCTACAATCATTTGGGCAACAACGATGGCAAGAATCTCTCTGCTCCACAGCAGTTCCGCTCCAAGGAGGTATGTAGCTACAGCTCTCTGCTCTCTACTCACCTCTCACATGCTGCTGCGCTCATCTCTTTTAGATTTCCAAGAGCAATGTGGTCGATGATATGGTCGCATCGAACAGCGTGCTCTATAAACCCAACGAACATCCCGATCATGTGGTGGTCATCAAGTATGTGCCCTATGTGGGCGACAGCAAGCGTGCCATGGACGAATACACCTCCGAGATTATGATGGGTGGCCACAACACGCTGGTCATACACAACACATGCGAGGATTCACTGTTGGCCACGCCCCTAATACTTGATCTGGTCATTCTGGCCGAGCTGAGCGCGCGCATTCAGCTGCGCAGCGCCGAGAAGGAGCAGGCATCGTGGGTGCCCTTCAAGCCGGTGCTCTCGCTGCTCAGCTACCTGTGCAAGGCACCGCTGGTGCCGAGCGGCTCGCAGGTAGTCAACTCTCTCTTCCGGCAACGTGCCGCCATTGAGAACATTTTGCGCGGTTGCATCGGATTGGCGCCCATTTCGCATTTGTCGTTGGAGCAACGGGTATGTGAATGATCTATTTATATTGAGTGTGATATTGAGTGTGAATTGGTAATTATTTTTCTCCCTCTCTTTTCTGACAGTTTGACTTCACCAGCATCACCAATGAGCCGCCAGTGAAGAAGGCTAAGCTGCTGGGACAGCCGTGCTCGGTGGAGTCCAACGCCAAGCTGCATGCCAATGGACACAGCAATGGCACCAAGCTGGCCGCCAATGGAAACGGTCACTGAGTAGTCTACATACATATGTATATATATGTATCTGCATATTTATATATTAATATATATATATATATATACGTCTATTATATGTGTACTTTTGCTAAATTACAAACTAGTTGTAAGCTACAAATATATCAAATAAATTTCAAACCATCTAAAACCTAAGCAGCACAGTTTCTGAATGCCATTTGGCCAATTGTTCTATATTTATGGAATCTCTGTTTATATATATATGCATACAATATATATAATTAGAAATTTTGTATACATATCAATCAGCATGGAATGCTATTGCCCATCTGTGCACAATTGATTTGATTGAGAGTATGAATTATTTTGTGGATCTTTTGCATTTGGGTATTATAATTATCTTGTGAAGTTTGTGAACTAAAGCAGAGATGTTTCTCAAATAAATATATGTATATGTTAATATAACATTTTCCTTGATTATTAATCGATATATACATTTGTATATAATTTTGTTATTTATTTTTCTCATTTCTATTTTATTTTATTTATTATAATTTTCTTAATAAATTACTTTTGGGACTTGCAGCCAAAATTTGCATATCAAATATTTAATATATTTTTATATTTCTAAAGTCAATCTAGCTCTCTTTCTGCTCACTCACTCTCTCTCACTCTCTCTCTCTCTCTCACTCTGTCTCTCCCTAGATCTTGCGCCCTCTTTCTCTCTTTCTAGTTAGCTCCGATTCTTCATTTCATACATTCTTCATTTGTTCTCTCTTGTAATCTTCGAGAGATAAAAAGAGATTGACTTAAGCTCTCCCCCACTCTCTCTCTCTCTCTCTTTCTCTCTATCCCTGTCTTTTTCAATCTCACTATTTCTCCCCCACTCACTCTTCTCTGTTTTTATTTCATATACCAGATCAATCGACATTAGAATTTACAAATTTTATTCTGTCTTTAGCCTAAAGGTATGCTCTACTTTACTCTCTAACTATGAAACTACCCTACAAACAAAACTCTTAACGATTTGGGTGTTTAATATGTTTCAATACACTCAATGAAGGTATTTTTATGATATGTTGTTCCATCAGCTAATGAAGCATTAGTCATTTGGGAGATACATGCATATATGTATATGTATATATACCGGACCTCGATCAAGTCTGACCCCCCAGAACGAAGCAATTTCATTTGATTGATAAGTTTATCACATTGAACATGAGCCATTGGGACGCATTAGTAATTAGTAGTAAGTACGTAAGTAAGTCCCTAGGCTATACTAATCAATCCAACTCCAAAATTCGACCGCTTGCATTTAATTAGGCTGGCAATCGAGACAAATGCGAAGGCGGTCTAATTGAATGCAGTCAAGAGTGGAGCAGTGTCAATTTCTATAGATCTATTTCGTCAGTGCTAGATATGTACATACATGTGTATGTATGTATATAATAGATATGTCTTTAGTATACCTGAGACCCTTACCTGTTCACGTATGTTGTGCGTAATTAATGGTGCTTCGAACTAGCCATTGGGCAGGAGGCGTACCTCGGGCTACGAAAAGGCTTGGCGTGTCAATGTCAAATAGTCAGACTGACAGCTACTGAGTGCGTGTGTGTGTGTGTATCTGGGTGCAAACGCATAAATTTCGTAAAATAGTTAGAGGTGTGTCCCTTGACGGAACAGCAGGCTTTGGGCTTTTTGGATTTGCTATAATTTCGACCAGGAAAAGCTTGTAAGCTTGCCTCCAGGACCTTGACGTGCGTGCAAAAATGTCAAAGGACACAGTTATATGAACACACGTGTCCATCAGCATATGTATGCGTACACCTTTCATTTACCTCACCACACGGCCTTCAAGCGACTTCTATGCGACCAAAGGCCAACACGTGCTTGGCCAACCATTGCCCTGATTCACTGCTAATCATTATTGGATTTAAATTGAGAAATAATTATAATGGACTACTATAGCTTTACCTTATTATGTAGTTTCAATTTGAGAAGAGGCTGTGTGGAAGCTTGAATTGGAATTGTCAGATAATGGCATTGAACGTTATTATAATCAACACAAGTTTTCTAAGAGCTGTTGAAAGAATAACATGTGATCTTCAAGGTTCTGATATAGAACTCGTAATTTTAATAAATTATATACGATGGTTAAACTTATATGCAAATATTTATTTATATATAAGTATATTTATACACTATGCTTTAATTTGCATTTAATTTATTTAATTTAATTTATTATAGAAACGAAGTATCTTCAAGTCTATCAATAACCACTGGAGAACATTGTTACTCGCTTCACTTCCATCAATGTGGTTTATTGCATTGAGCATTGTTTTGTGAGACATTGAAACTTAAGATCAATAATAATTGCAGATGCCTTAGAAGTGAGTTCGCTGACACAGTAACCCATGATTGATGTTATATATATTTATTATCGATTTAAGAGTTTATAAATGCCAAAAATATAACTAAAATGCTTATTAGTCAATGATCAAAAATACTACTACTGTAAATATATACTTGGCAGACTATTATATCTAAAATCACTATAGTCAATGAACTTTTAAAACAAATATATTGTAATAAATATATGAATAAACTAAATTTGTTTGTCAAATCTAACTTATTTTCTGTTCAATAGAGTATTTCTTAGTTAATCCTCATATCACTTGTCATAACGCATTTCACTTTGATCTTCCCGCTGACTCACTCTCACTTTTTCAAATAACATTCACGGCAGTCACTAATGACGGTATCAGGCATATTGAATATGACTCAAGTTAAAGCAGTTTACACATTCAATGGATCTCTATCTGAAATTTCAAATATTACGTAAATTTATTTATTAGACTCTGATAAAAATAATATTTATATATATATATATATATATTCCTATATGTTTGCATTTCGTGTAGAAACTTTGCTGAAACCAAAGGGTTTTTTGGCTAATAATAGCGCACAGCTGTTCCAGCCGATAGCTAGGTCGCCCCAATAAGATCATGCACGTGATAAGCTAGTATAACGGCAATAGGTAGACGCAGGTGAAGCCATGTTGGGTGAGAGCGGTGGATCATATACTGTGTACGTATCCGATAAGGTTTTTTGGCTGGCTAATCTTATTTTGGGTGTATTTATTCTAAGCAAAGATAATAGCAGCGGGTGTCGCTGTCAGCGTCGCAGTCGCAGTCGCCGTTGGCGTCCATGGTTCCTTCGAACCGTTGGGCGCTCTTTTTCAATTTCAATTTTAGTTGCGAGTTGCTTTGCGTTGCGTGCGGTCGGCTGGTTGGGTTGGGCTGGTTTGATGTTCGTTCTCCAGATTACGTATACGACGCGTAGTAAAACAAATAAATCCGTTTGATTAGCTTTGGCAACCAATATCATACGCTTTTCGCTCTTCATATATGAGATCTCGCAACACCTGAATGAATGCCGGTTCTATATAAATCAAAATCTATTCTATGTGGCATGTGAATCAATGAGATAGATTTATTATATGTGCAGAATTTGATTATTGCATATTTTTGAGAGATACTAAACTTAAACCTATTTTCACTCAACAAATTGTAAGTTCCAGAATAAGTTTAAATAAAAAATTTTTAAATAATTATGAAGAGAATATTTCTGAGCAATATTTGAAAATTAATAAGTAATTATCTATCGTTTTAAATAAATGTAAAAAAATAAAATAAAAATAAATAAAATAATTTGGTTATAATAAAAGCTAATCAAAATATTAAAAAAAAACCATATATATAAATTAAATAAAAAATTGTGGACATATTTGAGCTGCTTTAAGCTTTGTACAAAATTAGTTAGAATAATAAACTGGCACATTTAAATGAGTGTTACAACAAACGCAACAGATAAGATACATCGATAAGAGCGAAACATGTTAAACATTGCGATTCCATAAATTCAGAGCAAACGCGTCACAAAGTCTGACGCTCGGTGGCAAGTGTCAAGAGACGCGTTGATGGATTTTGAAACATTTCAACTGGCAAAGCCACAACACACACACACACACACACACACACGCACAGACACCTATACACACTCACACCTGCTCACACCTGTCACACACATTGCACTGATATCATAGCTAGGTTAGCGAAACTAAGGAAGAGATATGACAATAACTAAATAATACCAAGCCAACAAAAATGAATAATAATAATAATAAAAACAAACCTACGATAAGCATTCATATAAGGTCTATGAAAATCAAGTAAATGGAGAGTTGTTGTCTGCCCATTAATCAATATTATGGCAAGGAAGATACAGTGCATACGTATGACTCAAGCCAGGCTGTGCGACTACAACTATCTATATATACATAGATAGATAGATAGATAGAGTCCTATCAGTACACGGTACACCTTGCCTATGTTTAGTTTGGGTTTATCGTAGACTTCGACAGAACGAGCTCTGCCCGGGACGCGGCATTAACATGGCGCACTATCAGCGATAGAGCAGCGATAAGTGATAAGTTGCAAGTCTCTTTACTTAACACACATACCAACTATATGAGTATATATAATAGGTGCCCATATATTCATACATACACATATGTATATGGTCGGTATTTTATGAAAGAGGTAACTTGTTCGGTCTTACGTTCCCATTGTCGCGTACACAAAGGCTAAGTCAAAGCCATAACAAAATTATAAATGGAAATTGTAATGTTAACGATTGACATTCCATTTCTATTATAAATCAAGTACATTGAAACGCATTGGGATTAAAACTATTTGGAATTGCTATGGCATATTGGCTATACGAATGAAAGGAATTTAGAGTCAATCAGGAACAGGAATGTGCACAAATGGAAACGAGAATTAATGGAAATGGAACGCTGACGCTATGCAAATTAATTGAATAGGATATAGAAATGATGTATGAAACTAATACAATATAATTACTCAAATCAAAGCCAATGTGGTATGCGAATAAATGAAACAGGAATGAAAAGTATTAAAGTATATTGAATGGAATTGAGAGTGGGAATGCATGAAATCGAAACTCTGTAAATATTTAAATGAATAGAAATTGCATTTGAATAAAAATGAATTAAATTTAAACTCTGTATGAATGAATGGAAAAAGCATTCAAAAAGCATATTCAAATTACTGAAATCGAAGTTTGGAATGAACATGTTTTGGAATGCAATTTGTATAGGCACGAATTGAAATGAATATACATATGTAAATACAATTGGATCTCTATATCTGCTCTGTTGTATGAGCAATCAAATAGAGGTCAATATCAAGCAGTCTTACGAGTGGCATTAGCTGAAAACAACATCTGTTCTATATTCAGAGGAATGCTATATATGAATTCATACTCGACCAAGGCACAGGCCAAACTGCACTCAAGCAACGTTTGAGCCAATTGCATGCCCTACGCGGGGCCAGCTTGCAAATTTTCACATGCAGCAATTATTTAACTAATTGGGCCGATTAACTATATGTCAGGCCTATTAAAGGAAAGGAAAGTAAAGGAATTTATTAGCAAAGGATGGCTGCAAGGCATATGGTCTAAGGCATTGTGTCTGAATGACTCACTGCGATTGAATGGATTCATATTATGAATTCGTTGAATGTACTTAAAGAGGAAATTAAGAAAATTTAAAAATATAAAATAAATATAATAACAGAATTATATATAGTTGTATAGTTTAGTAGTATTATAATAATACAATACGGTGCATTTCTCTGATCTTCAAGCTTTGATTTTTCGGTTCAAGTTCAGAGCAGCAAAGCCCTAAAGAGTTGTGTATTATATTAAATACATATATTTATATATACTTCTATACCATGTTATTTGTATAGAGCTTAGGGCCATTCGCTATGCTCTCAGCGTTTGCTAGCTCATTTCTTTCAGTTCGTTGCAGTCGTCTTAGTCGCCTGTCATAGATTCTGCGATCATTGAGAAATTAGTAATAAATCTGCGAAGCTCTGCGGGCATTTGGTATTAAACATGAAAGCTTGTTAAGCAAATATTCATAAATCAATACAAACAATGAAATATAATTTGTGCGCAACATACTTAAAATAAATGAAGTAAACTCAAGTGCTGAATTTACCTGTAAGTTATGGGTATTACGTGGCGCTTACAAGCTGACTTTGAGCCCATATCGATCAGACCTAAACAAACAATGTTCAAAGTTTTCCGATATATATATAGAACTAACTTTTATTATGTAAAAACTTTTATTAAAATCTTCAAATTTATGCGCAATTGGAATTTTTTTTTACTCTTTGCCAGCTAGTTTAAATAAAACTATTTGAATGAGAAGCATTTATAGAATTTACACTGCTTATAGAACAATAAAATTCTGTGTTCCTGTAAAATGTATTCAGCCAGCCAAGCGAACGTAGCGTAAATGTTATTGGATTGTTGAAATAGTTCGAAATAGTTCTAGCCTATCACAAAACAGAGTTATTGATAGCATTGACCAATAAATTTATTGTTACAATAATGGAGAACATAAAACTCGGTTAACATATGTATGTCTGTATGTTTGGTGTTGTTAACTTTTATCTTATCAAACAGAAAGTCGCAGTTCTATCGACTATTCATGCTGACTGAAAAACACCTGGATCACATTCATATCTCTAATCTAACATCATATACACATATAGATAGAGTAGAACTTGGATATCCAGTTAAAAATGAGTACAATTTGAATTGTTTCATCTCTCCGAGGCAATAATATAATGGATTTCGTGGCTGCATTTGATAATTACAATAATAGTTGAACTACATTTCGTGCATTAGTTACAAGTATTTAATTAAATAGATATGAATCGATAATAGTTTTTTTTTTGTTTTTTTAATAATCATTGTTTTATGAACAATTTCCGTTTTAGTTGCCATTCGGAAGCTCATCAAGATGGATACCCGAAACAAGTCGGAGGAGAACGCTAAATGCATTGTCAAATACCGTCAGCAGTATTATGATCTAACGAATTTTCTGCACAAACATCCGGGTGGATTGAATACCTTGAAGGGTCTCAATCAGATCGACATGACAGCACGCTTCATGAAAGCTCCGCCGCATTCGGATGCAGCAATGTACCTGATGCGCGAATATAAAGTGGATTACGATCGAGAGAACAGTGCGAATGAGCGCAGAGCGGAAAAGCTGGCAGAGAATGGAGTGGAGCTGCTGGCCCAGCAGACAGCCGCACAGAAGCCAGAGGACAGCAACAACAACCAGTTGGATGAGAGCATGGAGGTAAGTGCGAATCGAATAGATTATTAAAATACAATCATATTTGACCTTCACTCGTCTCAATCTTTATTTATAGTTGCTTTCACTCTTCTCTGTTTTGTTTACATTCTAGCCCAGACTTCAGTTATCTTTGCTTTAGTATTCTGATGCTAGTTTAAAAAATATAAATACTATTAGTATAACACATAAAAGACTAGGTTTGGTCCGTATGATCCGATCGGTCAAGATTATCAAGATACCAAGTGATATTGCTTCTTGTCAGAAACCTGTTCTTGGAGTGGGCGATTCATTTCTTTTGATTGATTCTTAAATAATTAACGCAATTTGACATTGTATATTAGAGATTTCGCGACTTGGCGACTCTAACATAGACCTTCGGCTTGGAGTAAATGCGTATTTCGTCCTCGACTGTAGTCAGCTCTTTATCGATCTCAGCCCTGCGTGAACGCACCCGTAGAGTTTGAGCGGTCATGGGCATGTGGTTTAGTTCGTTAATAAGCATATCAAAGCCTGTAAATTTAATTCTTAAATATGATTTCAATTACATTTATTGAATTTCAATTGGGAACTCACGATTTTGGGCTGTGGCCAATGCAGCCAGGCGATCCGGTTCGCTCATCAATACGTGACCACGTGGGCAGTCTGGATCGCGTGAATTTGCACGTTCTTTGGCCTCGGCCTTCTCGCGCTTCTCCTTCTCCAAATAGCGCGGCAAGCGCAAATCATCGCGTGCTGTAGAAGCATCACAACAACAATCGGTAAACACGATGCAAAATGATTATTTACATGTTATACTCACAGCCCAACTTGTATTCACTGCGACGCTTCGATTTGGTAGTCATATTTGATGCCTCGGTAGCAATTGTTTCACGACTGCGTCCACTCAATGGGGCCTCTTCGTCGGCATTGTCAAAGCCAATATTCTCAAGTTCTGGCAAGGGCATAGTTTCATTATCATCAATATCTAAGGCACGCTGTTTGGCAAATTCATTGGAGCGAGCTGATAGTGGCTGTTCATCTTCATCATTGTATTGATCATAGTTTTCGTCGTAATCATAATCGGGTCTAGAATCGACATAATTTTTACGCTCCTCACTCAATATGGACTTGCTGTCGATATTGCACCTACAATACATTCAAAGAAAAATCAGATTATGTTTGTTATAAAGAAAGAGAGGGGAGCTAACTTTTTGAGTGCATTGGTTAGATAAAGCTCATCCATAATGTCGTCTGTCTGTATGGCAATGCTGGTGCCACTGCTGTGTTCGCTGTTGCATGATTGACAGCGCTTTGATGTTTGCTGAACTGGCTGATGTTGCGGTTGCGATTGTGATTGATATGGTTGTTGAATTAGTTGCGGTTGCGGTTGCGACTGCAACTTTTGTTGTGTTGGGCGAGCTTTTTTGTCTCTCTGTTGTTCACGTCCGTCTGGTTGTTGCTTGTCTATGCAGTGTTGGGAACGAGAGTTCTTTTGTGGACGCAACAAACAGACCTCATCGTCAACATGTCGTGAAGACAATCTTTCTGAATCACAACGCACCGACTCACGCTCCCGCGCCTCAGACGCAGTGCGACGCAACGGAGGCATCCATTTGGGACGTACCGGCTTTTTAGCAGCAAGTTTCTCTGTTGTTGTCTTTTCCAATGAACGCAAGCTCTTTTTGTTTTCCTTTAAGAAGTTACGTCCTGGTGTGACACCTAGAGTCAAATTGAGTTAATATTTATTTATGGTTGCCATGGCTGTTCAGAAAAACTTGTACTTACGCGGCACTGAAAACATGCCCTGCAATGTGGGTATTGGGGCACGTACGGTGGTGTTCGACATGTTTCTGCTGAATTTTGGTTAGCCAGAACACGTAAATATGTGTTGATGAATATATTAAAAACAATTTTATATTACCGTGTTTGTCAGCTTACACGGAATGAAAACGACCAATCCGTTCAAATGTCAGCTTTGAAGTAAAACTAACCAGCTGCTTGAGACGCCAACATTAGAATGATTTTATTTATATCGATAGCCTTCAAAACATAGTAGAAAAACGGATGGCCACCTTTTGCAAATATCGATAGGCCGTTGGCTCACTAATAACGGTTATTTTCTTCTTCAATTTGCAGCATCTCGTGGACTGGTCAAAAGCTATGCTGCCACAAATTTCGAAAATAACGAAGCATTATGACGAATGGGTACATAAGCCAGTTGACAGACCGCTGCGTCTATTCGGCCCTTGGTATTTGGAAATGTGCACGAAAACGCCTTGGTGGGTTATACCAATGTTTTGGATTCCAGCGATTATAGCTACCGGATGGAATGAGGTTCTAGAAAACTCACACAATATGAAAGAAGTAAGTTTTCAATAAACGTACACAGAAATTTATATATGAATGTATATAAACTTTATCTTTACTGCTAGATCACAACAGTCGTCAGTCATATACTGTTTGGAGTGTTATTTTGGACGTTTCTGGAGTACACATTGCATCGTTGGGTCTTTCATGTAAAATTGACAAGCAACAGTGGTCCTTGGCTGTGCACATTTCACTTCTTGATTCATGGACTGCATCACAAGGTTCCATTTGATCCCATGAGGCTTGTGTTTCCGCCATTTCCTGGAGCTATCGTTGCTGTGGTTTTATATACGCCGCTAAGCTATATTATACAAAATCATCATCCTCGCTTGGTGATGGTGGGTGCTCTTCTAGGCTACTTGTGCTATGATATGATACATTATTATTTGCATTATGGCAATCCGGCGGCTGGTCAGCACATGTACTACATGAAAAGATATCATTACCAGCATCATTTTGCCCACCAAGATCTTGGATATGGCGTTAGTAATCCCCTGTGGGATTTTGTATTTAAGACACGCATTCATTTGAGAAAGTTAAGATATCAATTACGTTGGTCCTAATAGTCATTTGGTCGTTTTCTAACGAGAATAATATTTATAATCTAGAACCTAAAATAAATAAGATGACAATTTTCTTAAAATAAGAAATAATATACATTTAACTGTATTTAATTATTAAAGTTAAGCATGTAAAATATTTCAAAATAAACTTAAATGTATTGTATAAGCATTCCAAAACATATTTGAATTGTTGATACATTTTATAATTAATTGTTTTATTCTCCGAATATACAGAGCGGCATTTCGATAGAAGAACTATCGATATATAGATATTCTTATTATTAAAATAGATGGCAACGCACAGGTAGTGTTTAGAAAGTGTAGACACACTTGTTTGTTTGTTTATTTATTGTTTTAATTTGTAAAAATGCTTAATGCAAAAATTGGAAAGGTTGGCAAGGTTCTAGTATGTGGTATGAAAAATGTCGGAAAAACAGCGCTCATCGAACAATTGGTGTATGGAAATATAAACACCGAGACAGTAAGTGGGTCATGAATTTTCTTTCAATTTTCCTTTTATTTAAATGACAAATAATTCTGTCTAAAGGAACTGCATCCAACGATCGAGGACATTTATGTGGCTAGCGTTGATACAGGACGTGGTGGTGCTCGGGAAACCTTGCGTATCTACGATACAGCCGGATTGCAAGGCGAACAGGCAGCTCAGCTGCCGCGTCACTATTTACAATTTCCAGATGCCTTTGTGTTAGTCTACGATCCGACTGATCCACGTAGCTTGGATATGTTAGCCGACATCAAGACTGACATAGATAAGCATAAGGAGAAGAAAGAAGTGCCTGTGATTGTCTTGGCCAATGTTCGGGCACGCAGTAAAAAGGATACGCCTCCCACTACTCCAATTCCTGTCGAATCGATTATGGATCGGGCCAATAATTGGTGTCAACGAGAGCGCATTAAGCATTACACTGTCAATGTTATGGAACGGCCGTCACTATACGAACCCTTCACAATGTTATGTGCCCGTCTCCATCCACCGCAGACGAAGAGCACCTTCCCACAGCTTCGCCAAGTGATGCAGAATCGTCAGAAAAGCGAAGTCTAGCAAGTGCAATCAGATATGAAATATGAAAATCCTAACTCTAGCATAGAATCGACGCAGAAAATGACTAATGCAAAAATGTTCAAGTATTACTCACACCCATTTAATTTATTACTCTCAATGTGCGCTGGGCCCAAGCAAATGTATAAAATATTCTAAGTATATAAATATATATTATAAAGAGAAGGTATGAACTATCAATAGCAATTAAGCCTAATCAGCATTCGAATAGCGTCACAGACGAGATACAATCTGAACTTTGGAAACAACAGCGACAGCGGGTAATTTTTATAAGAAATTTGGATGGCTTCGACAGCTTCTAGACTTCCTCTTAGATTAGTATAAATTCGGCTCTCGAAACGAACATGGGCGCTCAAATTTTAGTTGTTGCCTTGGCGGCGATGTTGGCGATTGCACATGGTCTGGGCATAACAGTGCCCGGGACCAAATGGTGTGGTCCCGGCAATATAGCCGATAGCTATGATGACCTAGGCACTGATGTGGAGCTGGACATGTGCTGCCGGGCACATGATAATTGCCAGGAAAAGATTTCTCCCAGCACAGAGCTGCATGGTTTAAGCAACGATGACCTATTTCCCATGTGAGTGTTAAGAGCAATGATTCCTGATTTACAACTCTTTTACACATATCTGAATGGTTCACAGTTTCTCCTGTGCCTGCGAATCAAAGTTTCGCCAGTGCCTGAGCTCGCTGCGCAACGTGGAGTCGGCTGCCTTGGGTCGCATATATTTCAGCACTAGAAATCAGTGCTTTGCCTATGGGCCGCCCATTACATCCTGTGAGGAGCAGCAATGGGATCTCTTCATGAAACGTTGCCTAAGCTACAATGTGGATGAATTCCAACCTCATCGCTGGCAGTTCTATGATTTGGCTTTCTACACTCATCCCACTGTTGAAGAGAATTAAGCAGCTCAATTTAATTCAGGCGTAATTTTGCGATAAGCTAAACGTGTATTTCGAATTGTAGATGCTATATACATATATATATATATATATATATATATATATATATATTTATTTATATATTTATATTGTTGATTAAAGCTCTTTGGGTCAAGGCTTGGCGATTGTATAAAATGGCATATCGTAGAACTGCCAGAGTTTGGCTGCTCGCTTGTTCACCGTGTACCGAATGCAGCGCCTGCGTATGGCGCCCAGCTGGTATTCCTTGCAACCGGTGGTGGGATAGCCCTGTGCGAAGCATCTGTGCCGCGTTGCATAGTAAACGCGACCCATAGTGTTCGATGTCATGGTATTTACGGCTTGCAGGCAATTGATGAACTTCTGCTCGCAGCTGCATTTCAAACTGAATGGGAAAGGAACGTTCCATGGAACTTCGTTATTCGAGTTATTGATTTTTCCAAGCTACCTACATGGGAAACCAATCCGTGTTGTTGGGCAGGCCGTGAACGGAGTTGTGAGACTCCATAATATCATCGCAATGATCGTGCTCGCGACAACACTTGTCCGTCTCACGCTCCCGGCCCAGATCATTGTAGTTGGATGCCGTATTGCCAGGTCCGCACCACTTGGTGCCCGGCACCGTGAGGCCCGTATGATTGACCGGCGGCAATGCCTGATTGTATATGTCTTCATCCTCGAATATGGCCTCGTCGCCAAAAGCGAACGAGCCGCCAATCAGGCATAACAATATTAACAAATTTACAGCTCGCATTTCGATTGTTTTCGCTTGATGCCAAAAGTGAAACTGAGCTAACAACAGCTGCTCTGGGGCTTGAGCTGCTCAGCTGATAACCGTTGAGCTGAGCTGTTGATAACAGATTTGTTTACAAATTGAGATTTGAGTAACAAAATATTATTTAGCTTCAAAAGTAGCTAAATTTGTATTTATTACCTATATACTAACAAGTTTATTTATATATATCTGAATCTAACAGGTTAATTGATTATATCCTTGAACAACTCGTTCGCTGTTCGTTTTTTCTTCTTTTCCGTTTTTTTCTCTACGTCCTCCAACTGTTTGCCCAGACTCGCCTGCCACTGAGTGGGCGACAGTTTGTACGTGTCCAGGCGGTATTTGGCATAGACGATCTGGCCATAGAGCGAGCCCTTTATCATGTTGGCCTTTGAGGTCAGTTCCTTGGCTATGCGTAGCTTTTGTGCCTCCTGTGCTGCCTTGAAGCACTGATCCAAGGCGCGTGATCCATGCCGCGTGATAGCCAGATCCACATAGAAACTTTCCAGCTGACGGATAAGACGTTCTCGCGATTTCTCGCCAATATATTTGCTTTGCATGAACGCGTCGACAATGTGTGAGCCATTCGGAGTGTTGAACACTTGGACAAGCTGCGCTCCAGGCATCTCTAGAATGCAGTTGACCAGGAAGATGGGTTTGTTGAACTGGAGCACATGCTGTGTTATCAGCGAACCATGTAAGTGCACAAAGCCTGACTGATCGTCGACGACAATTTCGTACGGCTTCAGTTTAACGAGACAGCTGAAGAAAAGCTTCGACTTCTCTTTATCGCCGCTCACATGTAAAGCGCTCTGCAGTGCGGCAATCATTTGTGCCTGCTTGGAGCCCAGACGCAGACAGGCGCCGCTTAATGCACACACAATGCCAGTGAAGCCCATCTTGAGCATCTCCTCCGTTTGCGGCTGTAGCTCACTGAAGACGGTCTCAAAGTCGGAGACTTCCTTCAAATGCTTTAGCAGACGTTCCACGGCGAAAGCGGTGTGCTGTTGTAATGCCATATGAGCGATGTGACCGCTGAAGAGCTTGCTATAGAGCTTAGCCAGCAGCTTGGCACCTGCCACAGTCAAAAGTGTCTCTAGCAGAATTACCGAGCACTTGTAATGGAAGACTTTGGGCAGCTCCACTTTAACTTCAGTTTCAGCATTTTCGTCTTTATTTTCTGGTGCTGATGCCTTTTCATCACCATCTATTTCCATGTTGTCACCGTTTACATCATCATTATCACCAGCGTCAACTTCCTCGTTTGGCTGGAGAAAACTTTCCATTAAGATTTTATTGCCAAAATGTTTCAACATGCTCTTATCAACGACGCTTAGCGCCAGGCATATAATACCCAGCAAGGCAGCGCACTGATCCTGGTATGGTAAGTCCGCGAATTGTGGCCACATTTCCAGTCGCTGTGGAAACTCCTTCATTACCTCATGCCATTCGTCTGGCACAGTGTAAAGTTTGCGATGCTGTCCCAGCTCTGCGCCGCCCTTTTCGAATGCTATTTTGGGCACATGAATGCCAACCAGGCAGAGTATCGCTGAACGCATTATGTGCGTAGCACACGAGTCCCACACAAAGTCCTCCAGATTGTTGAGCATAAATTTCGAGATGCGAAGCACAAATTGACGGCACTGCTCACGATGGTCGGCACTGAACTCAGTCTCCAGATTGTACTGCTCTTCGATTTGTGCGACATCGGGCTTTGGTCGTTTGACACATAATTCAGTTTCTGATTTCTGTGCTGCATCCTTTCCCAATCCTCGAAGAAATGCTATTTCCAGCATCTTTTGCAGAACATGGGATGCAAAGTGGTCAGAGCACATGGGACGCAGGTTATCACCAAATTTAGTAAAGTAGCGCTCAAGATGCTCGGCATCGACAAATCCAATTAGAGACTCAAGAGCCTTGGACACAATTTGATTGGATGCCAAATGAATTTCCTGGTCATTTGTCTGGTCAAATACGTTATTGGCCATGTTAACTGTTGGAAAGCAGAAAATTTACCAGAATTAGAAATTCCTGCTCAATGGAATGCTACATACCTCGTTCCTCCACATCTTCAAGACCAGCCTTCATGGCATCCAAAATGTTTATGAAATAATTGAATTGCTCATCGTCAATATGCGTTCCGCGACCGAAAATACCCTTTTTGCCAAATCCTTTGGCATTTCGCATGAAGCGACTGCCCTTCTTCTTTGGTCTTTTACGTTTCTTACTATTTTCTGCTTGCATGATTTTACTTTATACTTTGAAAACTGAAATCAACAACGTGCGCCGCACTAGATACCTTTCGATAGAATATTTCGGTGCGTGCCCGATTGTTATATGGCGTTGCCATACATAAATCAGAATAATATTGTTTCGATAGGATAATCAGATGTGTTGTCGATTGTTCTGTTGTTATCGTTACATGGCGCTGCCATACGGCGAACGCTATTCAAGCAGCGTCCATCTCTTATAACTACAAAATAAGCGTCATTTTTAAGCAAACTAATTGAGAATGGAGGAAACACACGATTTCCAATTCATTTTACCATTAAAAAATGATGATTTACTTAATTCACGCGGCGATCAGTACTATGTACAACAGGTATACACTACCAACGAAATACCAGATCAATTGCTCGGTAAGTAAAGCGTTATATTTTGTGCGCGAAGCGGCGCGCGCTCATTTCAAGCGCTCAATCGGTAAACATAGAAAATAATTCCACTCACTTTTATTTTCTCAATTGCAGCATGTAAAAATAAATTGCATCAGCGTGATCCATTTTATATATTCGAACATTTTGATACATATTATTCGGTAATCGAGACACCTGCAAATGAGCCAACTGCCATACGGAATCTGAAGCGTGCCTTTGATCTTCTCTATCTTACTGTTGATAGATTGGGAGAGGAGCTAACGCCGCTTCTAGCCAGCGCTGAGCCACCGTCCTCACAAGATCGTGTGCGCTACTTGAATCTCACCAAAATGACCATGTACTTGTTTGTCAATGTAGTGAAGCGCATTGACTTCGTTGTCCACCAGGCGATGCGAGATCAGCAGTTGAACCAGCAGAAAAAGCGTGCCAAGCAGGGCGAGGTATTGGAACAGTATCCTGATTGGGATGTTAAACGTGGCAAGTTTCTGGTGCAGCTTTATAATATTGTACAGTGCCCTTTAGAGAAACTGTGGAGTCCTCCGGTTGCCGAAGAAAACTTTGTAACGTAAGTATGAAAAGTTTAGTCTTCCAGTTATGGTTATTCAAATTATATCTTCGCCTTGCAGCATGCTGTGTGATATTTGCTATCGTACCTTGGAGTCGGTTCCTCCGCGATCGGACAACCGACATATTATTGACACAGTTTTCCAAATCTTTGGCATTGCCATCAAGCGATATAATCACGCCATAACTTTTCCGGCGCGCATACTCCAAATTCTACGAAGCACTGAGCATGCTGCAGTAGCTGTGGCAAATGGCATTCTGTTGCTGCACGAGGAATACGGCATCTCCACTGTCTTTTCCATACTGATGAAAGATGTGGTTGAGGCTCTCACACTGGACACCGCGGATACGGCTGTCTCGCGAAACTTCTCCAATTTTCTGGCTGAGTTCGCGACCATTGCACCCAAGCTGATGATACCACATCTCTCCCAATTGGGCGATGATATGCTCGACTGTGAGTCGCATGTACTGCGCAACTGTGTGCTGCAGATCATGGGCGACGCTGTAGTGGGCGAGCTCACCTCTGAGTCGCTCGACGACGAAATGAAAGAGGCGCGTAATGAATTTCTTGATCATTTGCTGGATCATGTAAATGACGTGTCGGCTCATGTGCGGTCGAAGGTCTTACAGATTTGGCATCATCTGAATACGCAACATGCAATCCCGCTTTGCTTTTTGGTCAAAGTGCTGCGTGAGGCAGTCTGTCGTCTGGAGGATAAGAGTTCAATGGTGCGAAAGTCTGCCATACAGCTGATCAAAGCATTTCTCGAAAACAATCCGTATTCGGGAAAGTTGAAGCTTGAGGAATTGATCAAAAACCACGAGAAGGAAGTCAAAGTGATGGAAGAGTTGAATGAGGTGATAGAGAAAGAGCGTGAACAATACAAAAAAATGGACGAAGAATGGGATCTCATTGCGCCTGAGCTGTTGCCCATTATTGAGGAGAATCTGCGTTTGTGTAAGTTCAGCTACTTTAGCTTAGCTTGAGCACAACTTGCTCACTTTTCGTTTATTTCTCAGTTCCTGATATGGAGTTCAACAAGGAAGAGGAGTACGATGAGATAGTGAAAAAGGTTTTGGAGCTGCTATTGGAGAAGAATTACAAAGATGCCACAGTACTCGTGCGTAAAGCAGACTTCGCTGCGGGCAACGAGCAATTGAAGTGTGTTTTTTTTTTATAATTCAAAATTTAATGCAATATTTAATTAATTGTGAATATTATCTTTATGCCCAGTCAACTGCTCAAGCCGGAAGAACGTTGTGTGTATTTATTGGCGCTCTTCAAAACATTTCTTTCACTGGCCAATGGCTGCAAGGATAGCGTAAGTTCAAATTTATATATATATTGATTAAAATTCATGTCTCATTCGAAACTTTTTCATTTAGAGCGAGGAAATGCAGAAGCAAATAAAAACTGTGGAGTTTTTAAAGGACAGCATCGAGTTCTCGCATGTGGCGACGGGTGCAATGCCAAAGATGATGGAACTGCTGCTGTCGAAGACGAACACAGATGTATTTGAGGCCGTGGATCTTTTTACGACGGGCTATCTCTTTGGCATACATGGCACCGATGCGGGCATGCAGCGTATGTTGAGTCTGGTCTGGTCGTCCGATAAAGAGAAACGAGATGCAGTTTGCAATGCTTATCGCAAGGTACTCTTTACCACAGACAAGACAGAGCGCGCGCATGCCATTAAGGTTGTGCAGAATCTTTCTAAATTTCTCTCTGAAATCGAGTATGGACACTACACGGCCATGGAGACGTTGATGAGCGAATGGGTGGATAGCGAAGATATTGATGCGCTCATTATTCAGGTGTTATTCGAACGCTTTACGCTCAAGCTGGAGGGCACCACGAACGATGAGTCTCGCTTGGCTCTGCAGCTGCTGATTATGGCCTCACAGGCGAAGTCAACAATAGTCTCGGCCAATCGGGCTATCATTGAGGATATAGCGACAGGATCTCGCGTGAAACAGGATCCACGCATCTATACCAGCTGCCTGCAGCTCCTCGTCAACGGCATCGAGGCGAACAACAACACAAAGTATTATAAACGTTGCGCCAGCGATGCCAAATTTGTGCAGCAAATCACGCAGCTCTTTCTGAGCTTCTTCTTCCATCCGCAATTGCCGGACTTTGATGCGATGGCCATGAGTCTGTTTGAATATTATTATCGAATGTGCCAAGCGCCCGATGAGCTGGCTCAGAATATTGTACGTGAATTGATTGATCGCTTCCATGAAAAGTGGCTGGTATCAATGTCGCCCGAGGAGCCGGTGCAAACACAGACGACGGACATTCCACACTCTCAGCCCTTGCCCATGTCACAGACGCAGTCGCAGCCAAAAGCTGCGGAAGATCAACCGGTTGGACTGCCTGTATATTTGGTAACGAGGTTTATCTTCTGTGTTGGTTATATGACCATCAAGGAGATGATATTCTTGGATATGGATGTCTATAATAACATGAAGTATCGGGAGGAACTGACGGCGCTGGAAGAGAAAAAAAATAAAAAAGACGCGGGCAGCGCACTGCGACGCCAGACAATGAACGTCTCGGCGATGGAGGTGAGGAAGCGCTTATCGACCGTTGCCGCCGAACCACAGCAGGAGCCGGATGACGATTTGGTGGGTGCGACGGCAGAGGATAACATTGCCGAGGAGATCAATGCCATTTGTGAAGATATGCTGCTATACGATCCGAATGCGCTGATGTCCAAGATCTATCCAATTATAATCAATATCTGCAAGCGACCGGGCGAATATCGCGATCAGGATTTGCAACAGGCTGCGACGCTGGCACTGGCGCGACTGATGACGGTTTCATCGAAGTTCTGCGAGTCCAATATGTCATTCCTTATGAATATTCTAAACATGACGAAGAACATGAAGATTAAGTGCAATACAGTCGTGGGCTTATCCGATCTGACATTCCGTTTCCCGAACATTATTGAGCCATGGACGGGGCACTTTTATGCCCAGCTGCATGAGGAGAATACGGAATTGCGTTTAACTGCCGTGAAGATGCTGTCGCATCTTATTCTGCATGAGATGATCCGGGTGAAGGGTCAAATAGCAGACTTGGCCCTGTGTATTGTTGACGAGAGCGACGAGATCAAGAATATCACGCAACAATTCTTCAAGGAGATCGCCAACAAGTCGAACATATTGTATAATGTGCTGCCCGACATCATCTCCAAGTTAGGCGATGTCAATCTGCATCTGGAAGAGGACAAATATCGCACGGTGATGCGCTATATACTGGGGCTTATCCAAAAGGATCGGCACATCGAGACACTGGTGGAGAAGCTATGCCTGCGTTTTCCGGTCACACGCGTGGAGCGACAGTGGCGCGATATTGCCTACTGCCTGAGTTTGCTCAGCTACAATGAGAGATCGATTAAGAAGCTAATTGACAACGTGCAGCACTTCAAGGACAAGGTGCAGGTGGATGAGGTTTATCAGTCCTTTAAGCTGATCATCACCAATACCTCGAAGCTCGCCAAGCCGGAGCTGAAGGCGGTCATCACAGAGTTTGAGACGCGCCTCAACGAGTGTCTTCAGGTCAACGAGCAGGGCACCGGCGCCACCCAATCCGAAAAAGGTCACAACGAAACCAAAGCCAAGGGCAATAAGTCGAAGAAGCCATCAACCAAATCACAGCGCGGACGCGGCGCAGTTAAGGGTGCAGCGGGCAGCAGCAGACGTGGACGTAACATGCAACAGGAGAGCAGCTCCGAGGAGAACGATTCCGCAGAGGACAGCTCCGAGGAGAGCTCCGATAGCAACGAGGCGGCCACAGCGCGTCGCCCGCAGTCACAGAAGAAACCACAGCAGAAGGGCAAGAAGCCAGCGCCATCTTCGTCTGGCTCCAGCGAAATGTCCGAGGAGGAAACAATGAAACCGAACAAAAAGCAGACCTCCAGGCGAGGTCGCAAATGATATCGTTGGAACTTTGGACACCAATTTTGTATTTATAATCATAACTTATACTTTATAATAAAGTCTGCATTTGTATTCATCTCAATCCCGCCATTTACATCAATTTAAGCTTTGTCCTTTATGAAAACTGAATCAAATGTTGACAGTCGATGACAGATTAAGAGAACTGAAGAATAGAGGAGTTCACACACGCACACACTCAAGAGAGCTCTCACACATACACCCACACCCACCACACACTCACACTCACACTCTTTCATGCCTTCACTAATCCTGCTTTGTGTTCAATTCACAAATGTTCATTGAGTACCGTTGCCTTTGGGTTTTATGCTCTTATTCTGTAGAGCGTTTAATTGTAATCCCCTTATATTGTCACTTTCGTGGAAGCAGCTCAGCAGCCGTTCAGGTTTTTATAGAGTGTTCCAATTCCATTGTATTCCCATGGCAGGTACTCAGAGCATTTTTGTTTTGTGTTTTGGCATGAGTGAGGGAAAGGAAGGGGAATATTAATGCGTGTTTTCCATATGTTTAATGAAAGGAAATTAGAAAATCATAAATAAGAGTCAATGGAATTATTTTCTTATTGGCAAATTATTTTAGTTTATTCATGAGAGTTATTATTTATTATTAGATCGACTCGAACTTGACCAATTCCAGACCCATTTGAAGCTCAAGAAGACGTCGATTAACCTTGTCTAAATATGTAAGTTTTAATTTTAATATAAGTTTTAATCTAAATATAATCTAATCTATGATATAAACGAGAATCAAGAAAGAAGTTCTGCTGCTTTCTAACAAATATGTATATATTTATTTAAAAAAATATATATTGTAATATTTTTCATAAAATTGTTTAAATAAATAAATATACTGTTTTAAAAAAAAGAAAATATTGATGCATATATTTTTCCATAATTATTAAACTCAACTTAACTCATTTCAACAAAGTTTTCCTATGCAGCTAATGAGCATTCACGTTGCACATTAAATTTAAAATCTCTATTCAAAAATTTCGCCACAAACAGCAAGCACAATTTATGGCCGTTAATTAAATTATATGCAATATGGACCACAAGATAAAAGAAGTCAAAATATTATGTAACTAGATACGCAGACTCAATCAGAGACGCCGTCCCAGGGCAGGCCGTCAGCCAAGCCGTCAGCCAGCCAGACACGTGTGTGCCTGGGCCATGGCAACGGGGGGGAGTCAATGGGGGTGGCTGGGCGTTGGCAACGGAGTCTGTGCAACATGTATACATATAGTATATCTATATATACACAAATGTATGTATGTATGTGTGTTGGCAAATCAACGAGAGCTGGAAAGTCAGTCAGCCAGTCAGGCGGCAGCCACCCTCAATGCTGACTGATTCCAGCCTTGGCAACACTTGCACATTTAGCCAGTTGCCAAGCGCCGCCCTCTCAGTTGCCAGGTGTTGTTCTTGTTGTTGTTGTTGCTGCTGATAATGATGAAGGGTCACCAGCAGCAGCAGCAGCAGCAGCAACGTCTGCTGGTGCCATTAACATGCTCATTACATGTGTCGCGACTTGTTTCTCTTTTTCGTTTTTTTTTTTGCAGAGGCGCGTGTGGGACGCGAGTGCACGCGAGACGCACGCGCGCCCAGCAGACAGACGCCCATTATCCGGGGCTATTAGCATTAGCGGGCTTACCTGTCGTCGCGGATTAGTGTTGTTACATTGCTTAGTGTTGCGGTCAGACGTGTGCTTATACCCTGTATCGATAAGAGATGGATTTGTCTAAGTGAAATTGCTACAGGGCTGAAGGCGGACTAAGTATTAAGAGAGTGTAACTCCAAACATATGCTTATGAGAATTTATAAATAAAGCTATGTGGATGTGGATGCGATATAGTGCGATATGTTTAAGTATATGTACATATGTACATATATACATATAAAGAGAGAGAAAGATATTTAGATTGGCAATCGAATAACTTAGAGAGAGAGAGACTATTTAGATCTCTTTCACTCACTGTCTGTTTCTCGTTCTCTGTCGAAATAGCTGCCTAAGTAATTCTGTATCTCACTGCTTTCTTGTTTTATCACTAGCGTTATCAATCTCTCTCTCTCTCTCTCTCTCTTTCTCTCGCTCTAACTCCTTTTCTCACTCCCTCTCTTTCAGTCTCTCTCTTGATCTCCATCTCTATATCTATCTCTCCATCAGTATTTTTCTCTCTACCACACACTCTCTCTTTCTTCCTGCATTCATTTCATTTACAAAAATCATTAAAGACAACCTTAATTTTGGTATATACCTCAAAATATTAATATTTGGGATAAATGCAAGAACTTGGAATAGTTTCATCATATATAATATATATGCTGAGCACAGAGAATCATCTAGATGAGCATCTTCTTTTTTAACAACCTCTCTTTCAACTCTAACTCTTCTATAGAACATTTGTTTTAAATTAAATGTAAGCAAATGTAGATATTTTTATCAGTCACGTCGATCTCACTGCACGGATTTCAAGAACAGGAATAGCTGTCTCTTTCTCTTCATTATCAAGAAAATATCAATTGATCAATTCAATTTTTACGCAGAATTTAATTATCAAATTTATTTCATACATAGATCAAGTCTTTTGGGAGAACTTTCAACAGCTAGGTATAATTTATGCAGCTAAATTTGATTGCTAATTACGGATCAGCACCAAGTCAATTATTTTCCGTCTCTTCCCACTCAGTCCACTAATTTTAACCATTCAATAATTACTTCAGGAGCATTTTCATTTTAATATATTTACGTATTTATATTTTTCATATATATTTAAAAATAATAATTATAAATACATTGAAAATAATTTAATAGAATTTATATATATTTATATATGTATATGTATATATAACTTTTGCACATTTCGATTTGATTTGCATTTGCGTTTTGGGGCAGAGAACGGCCAAGATTCCATTCCATGCCATAGCGAATCGAGTCTTTGTTCCATTCTCAGCCCGTTCCGCTCTAAAACTAAAGCCTAGCTATTTACACAGATCAATGAAGTTTAATATTTTTTTCTCTTTTTTTTCTAATCAAGAGTTAGCAGCAGATTTTGCTGCCATCCTCTCTCTATAGCCTTTTCTACTACATAACTGTAACTGTAATTGTATCTTGTTGTGTCTGGTAACTGTCTTGCTGATATTGAAAAAATGCTGTGCTGCTATTTGATGATTCAATAAAATTTGCTGTCGCTGCTAACTGTTGATAGGTAATACGAAATATGTATGTATGTATGTGTTCGAAGGATGCGATTCTCTATTATCTTATTGCTGCTTTAGAAGTAAAAGCTTTCCGGGTGCTGCTGCTGCTGCTGCAGTTGCAGGCTGCGCGGCTGACGTTGACGCAGCATAGCTGGCCATTCGCAATTGTTGTTGTTGTGGTTGCTAGTGCTGCTGCTGCTGCTGCTACTGTGGCAGTTGTGGCTGTTGTTGTTGTTGCTGTTGCCGCTGCTGCTACTGGCCGCAGCAGCAGCCTCCAACTAAAATCATAAGTGCTGATACTCGCCCATGTCATACATGGGCATGGCGCCCATGACGCTGTGCAGATGCGAGTACGCAACGGCTGCAGAGAGGGGCGGCATTTGGGAGGCAGCAACGGCTACAGCGGCGGCAGCAGCGCTGCTTTTGCTGGCGGCCGCTGCATTCGCAACATGCTGCTGATGTTGATGATGTTGCAGGCTTTGCTCGGCAGCCACATGTTGCTGCAGCTGCTGCTGTTGCTGCTGATGCTGATGCAAACTGTTGCCATTGCCATTGCTGTTGTTGTTATTGTTGTTACTGCTGTTGGGCGATTGCTGCTGCTGTTGTTGCTGTTGTGAGTGATGCGCGAGGTGCGAGGCAGCAGCATGTTGCTGCTGTTGTTGCTGTTGTGCGCTTTGACTGGAAAGTATGTTGCCTTCCATTTCCGAATCGCTGGATGAGTCCAAGTTTTGTTTGTCCGTTGAGCCGCTAAAAATAGAAGAAGAGAGCAAACTATAAGCAAATGGCATAATTTAAATATAACACATACAATAACTAATAATTTATACATAATTGTCTGCCCTGGCAGCCCTGTCGAAATACGCTTGCAAAACAGATGTTTTGAGCTGTCAACAAACGTTTAATTTAAAATGTGTCAATTGCCCCAACTAATTCATTGCAGTAACAACAACAACAACAACAACAACAGCACGCACACATAAAATATACAACAACAGTTAAGTATGTATTTATAAACAAATGACAAATGACAGCGCGGGCAATTGAAAATAAAACCGGAAGGAAATTGTCTGCTTGAATATTTTTACTCTCATCGCAAGCATTTCTATAAATGGTTTCAGTTTCATATTCCAGCATAGGCCGTGGCCGTGAGCTAGAGCAGCACAGCACGTACAAAAGGTGTCACTCACACGTTCACTCACACCCACAAGCACATAAACAAACAGCGAGAGAGGGACTGACTGACTGCTTATTGCATTTCCCCACAGAGCGCCGTCGCATCTGATTTCAGTTATTTGAGCTGCGCCTGCTGTCTTGTGTCTGTGTGCATGTGTGCGAGCGCTTGAGTGTTGTATAGCGTGCTCGCTCGCACTTTTGATCGAAAGTTAAGCAGCTTGACTTTTATTATTTGTGGCTGATTCTGTAAATGACTTTCAAGTGTCGTTTTTAACGCCACCGTGCGCCAGGGTGGAAGCGAGACACTCAGTTCGCTGGCCCAATTCCAGACACCGTTGGGAATTGAAACACATTCACACACACACACACACAGGCGCACCTCACGCATACTTTGATGCTGTTGTTGTTGTTCAATTTGTTAGTGCTAAACTGTCCTGACATTTTAATGGCTAATTCACTGGCAGCGCGATAACAAGGCGCAATTTGAAATTCGAGCAACTGACGTTATCGGCGCAGTGCGATGTGTGTGCGTGTGTGTGTGTGTGAGTTAATCTTAATCTTGTCGCGAAAAGCCAATTGCAAATGTAGCTAAAACCAGTTTCAGAAATGGAAAAAAAAAGAAAACAAAAATAAAACAACAAAAATTGATGACAACAAACATCTACAAACGACGGCGACGGCGACAACAACAAGGGTCCCAGGGCCTTGCTAAACATTTAAGCGCACACTCGACAAATTTGTGGCCAGAGATCATTGGGAACAATCTGCCAGATCAGCTACAGTGCCACAGCTACAGCAACAGCTTCAGCTACAGTGAGCCCTGCCTACAACCTTTTTCACCCCGCCGCCCACTTCGCTCGCCAAGTTATTTGCTGACTCGCGCGCGCAATTCGAGCCGCACACCGAGCCCAGTTGCAGACCTGGAAGCTGTCGCTGTCGACGGAGGCCACATACGGCGCAGGCGCAGACTTGCCGGCGCATCTCGCCAGGCAGGAACCGAGCCCAGCTGTTGGGCATCGTGTAATTGTAGCTGCATCTCGCATTCATCTTACATTGATGCTAGTCACAGCATCACTTGCTGTGCCTGATAATTGCCAATTCCCTACATTTTGCAGCCTCTGCAGATTGTTGTTGTTGTTGACTGGGAAAAACACTTGCAGCTAGCATTGGGGGTGGCCTTTGTATTATATGAGATGTGTTTAGATATGTACAAACATACATATATATGTGTATATATATGTTATATGATATTTCCAATTAGCTTTTTGAGATCATATTGAAGTCGTTTAAGAATTTATTGCATTTGTTTTGATTTTGCATTTTACAGACATTGAATTGTTTAGATCTCAAGATATTTCTTCAACAGCATCTCATTTGTTTGTATTCCTGTTAATCATGCGTATATTTATCATGTTTTGTGCACACTCTAAATGTCAAGAGGGGATATTAGCATTCGAATTATTAAACAATGGATAGAACTAGAGAAGTAATCTCTAGCATAGCTAGATTTAAGCTAAATTTTTCTACATGTAAAATATTTAAGTAAAATTTGTAAAGCTTTATCATTTACTTAAAAAGTTTTCTTTAGAAAGTAAAATTAGTTTTCCTAGATCGTTTTCCATTCCTATAATGAGAAACTTTATGATTTTACTATATTAAATTTAAGCGAAATAATATTAAATCTACATATATTAAATATCTTAAGTATTTCAAGTTAATTTCAAGAAAAATTGAATAAAATCAAACTCAAACTGATGGAAATATAAAAAGTTCCAATTGTCTATAATTCATTCTTTTAGGCTACTTTCAAAAGAACTTTAATAAACATAAATTGATAGAAATATAAAAGTTTTCATTTTATTCATTAATTTCTACACATTTAGCACTTTTTAAATTCCGCCTTTAAATAAGGGTAAAATGTTATTAAATAATTTAAGACCCAGCAATTTAGTTTCGTCTAATAGGAAAAAAAAAAAATCGATGCTAGCACTGAGGGGAAAAGGAACCCAACCATCCATCCCATTCACCCAAGTAAAGCAAACAGAGATCTGGATGCAAACAGGCTGAGCAAACATAAAGCTAAAGTCATACGAAGAAATGGCTGAAATGCTAAAATTTGTGGAGTAGAAATGCCCAGCCCTGGCCATGGCAATGGTACTGGCCCTAGCCCAGCCAGTTAGCCAGCTCCGTCCGGCTGTCCTACAGTCCGGCAGTCGTTCAGTCAGCCATTCAGCCATTCAGTCAGCCGAGCAAAAGTGGGGAGCAAACAACAAAAGGGCAGCAGCATATAAACAATGATATCAAATTTCCAGAATTTCATAGTTGTTGGCTTTGCTCGCTTACTGCAACACTTATTAACAGGGCCAGAAAAGAGACAAAGAGAGTGAGAGAGCGGGAGAGAGAGAGAGGTGGATTGAGAGAGTGAGTGCAGGGTAGAGTTGGTGGTTGAGACAGCGCCTACTTTAATGGCATATTCCTATATTCCTATATACTCTGCTGAGTATTTTCAACTGATTGCATTATAAAATAAATATACACACATTCAAGTTTTCTTTTGCTCGCTCAGTTAATGAAATGGGTATATAGGTGTGTCAAGAGAATTTGAATGAGGTATATCTGTTCTATATATTATTGTATTTGGCATTTTCTGATATGTCTATTGGAATAAGCAATAGATTTGTCATAGTTCAGCAAGTAGAAGTGGTATATATGATAGATATTTGCTATAGTTTTGGTATATATAGATATATTTATATCTTTGAATATGCAAGTGAACAAGTATCAAACAGTCGACTATGCCAGAGCTGCAAAGCTCTCACAAGTTATTATAACGTAAGCAGCCTTCGCGGTAGCTGCGCCCCCAAGGACAATCCCTCAATACATGAATGTCACATAGAGTTTATATAAAATATATGACAACAACAACAACAACAACAACAACATGCAAAAGAGGTAAAAACCTCATCAGTGCCTGGTCAAGACTTTGGATCTACTTGTGTGGTCCCGGCTAAAAGTTCTTGGACTCTTTTTGATTTTTTTAAATCTTTTTTTTTATTTCGGGCACTGCTCAGTGATGAGGAATTAATTTTTACTTGTTTGCTCAATTGATTTTTTGTAGCTTTAAGTTGGTGTTCTCGTTGTTGTTGTTGTTGTTGCTTATTGGAGCTGCATTAAGCAGATTCATTAGCTTGGCAATAATCGGACTGATCGGATTATGCGGGACTTGAGCAGAAACTTTTGTTCAAGAGAGCAGCGAAAAAATGTGAATGCGAAATATGCATAGACAAAGAGTGGATAGAGTTGAGTGTCATAGACGAGGGCGTTACCTGAGAGTCTAGAAATGAGTAGTACGATATGCTAATGGATAGACAAATTGCTGGCATAAATGGCCTCACTTTAATGCAAAGATTTATTGAAATTAAAAAGAAAAGATTATAAATTCTAAAAAAATGAGTCTAATAAAAGAAGCAAACAAATAATTTAGATTAACGAAAATTTTACATCTCGCTTTCAAATCGGCATCGTTTCAAATTCAATATATAGGCTTGGCTGCAACGCATAGCTAGTGTAGTTAGTATATTCTGAATTGATATAGAAACCATTATTACAAAAAGAAAAATCCACAATAGACACAAATCATTTAGGAATCGAATGACTCGACAATCTTATCGGGCTCTGATCTCTTGTGGTTTGTGGCAATTAAAAAGCAACAAAATTATTAAAAACTGTCAAAATAAAGCGCAGCCTGCATAAAATGAGCCACACGCCAGCTCAAATGGGGCTGGGGCCAGCCAAAAGGCCAGGCAATAAGATAAAATGTTTTATAACGATGCGAACGATGACTTTTTGGTTAATCGTTAAGATCTACATGGCATATGCCATGGGTTTAGGGGGGCACTGAAACCGAAACCGAAACCGAAACGGAAAAAAATCGAAAAACTAAAAAAACTGAAAGCGAAACATAGTTGTAGACAATGGGACAATGCTTGGGGTACAACTTTACTACTGCTGCTAGATGAGATGAGGTTGTGGTGCTGTTCGAGTCTGTCTCTCTCACTTTCTGTCTCTTTTGGTTGTTGGGCCCGCGCCAACACCAGCAAGCAACAACCAACAAGCAACAACCAACACGCCACACACATGCGTAAATTAAATGATAATTTATGATCAACACCTTTTCAGATTCTTCTTGTGGAACTCGGAACTCTCAGTCGAGGCGAAGCGGTCACCGTTTAGTTGGGTGTCCTGCTGCGCACACGTCTCGGGATTTGTGTACCGATCGCGCAATGCGATAACTCAACCTGTTCATTCGTTGCTTGACTTGGCTTGGCTTGTTGCTTGCTTGGTTAGCTTGCACTTCGATCGATCGTGATCTTCAGCTCTTGGACTTCAGATATTTACGAAACAGCGTTTCATTTTTCCCAACCTTTTCAGTGTGTGTGTGTGTGTGACTGTTTATTTGTTTTTACGATTTATTGACTTATAATTTTTATTAGCAATGGAATTTCTTGGAAATCCTGCAACGATCTACCACCATACGATATGTCGCCCCTCCAAAGCCCCTCTAAAACAACTTGAGACCCCTCTGTTTATCGCTACCGTCTGTTTTTACGAAACAGCTGATGAATGTGGATATGGATCTTGAACTTGAATAGATTTGCTAGAGATACATTACGAAATGATTACTATATGAATGCGTATGAATAGGAATACTATACGAAAGTACTCTATATAGATTGCCTCTCTCTTTCTCTCCCTCTCTCTCTCTAGCATTATTGATAGATTGCTTAAGCTTCGTTTTTCATTGATCATCACCTGAGATGGCATTGTCATTGTTGGGATGCCACTTGACCAATGAACTTCTCCACTTTTATGTAAGCCTTAACACTTTTTAAAGAACTTAAGCAGCTTACCGCATTTACGACCGACAACGAAGGCGAACTTCAACTTGAAGTCCACAAAAGGAAACAAAGTGAAACCCTAGGAATTGAAACGTTGCCATTGAGGAAATTTGTGTCAGTAAGAGTGAGAATGCTTCCAGCATGGAAGATGGACTAAACTGGAAGTGCACTCAACGAGCGAGCACACAAAGGTGCTCAGTTTTCTAATTATAGTTGACTAAATCACTTGACACGAGCGCCCACCCGTTTGAGTGGCCCCACATGCCCACCCCACCAGAGTAAAGCAGAGCTGAGCAGAGAGCAGATCAGAGCTGACAGCGCTATGGGTTGAGATCTCAGTTCCATACCGGTCCATCATCACCAACGACATCATTATCAACGCCATCAGCGGCGGCAAAAACTCAACTCAAACCAAATGCGTCACGGAACTCCAGAAACGGGAACGGGAACGGCGGACCACAGACCCATATAAGAATATACAAACAAATACACACATACATACATATGTTTGTATGTACAGAGGGCTGGAACAGCAGCAGTGGCAGCGACAGAGACGCAAACAAACAGAGAGAGTGAGAGAGAGCGAGACAGAGGGAGACGGGCAAAAGCGCAAAATACATAATAATAAAAACAGAATGTACAATAAAACGAATAAAAATGAATAACGCGCAGCGACGACGTCAACGTCAACGTCGGCGACGATGGCTACGGCGACGGCGACGGCGAGGCAACGGCGCTGATGCGAACGAATAAAGAACACACGCACATTTTGTGGTAACTTGATACTCTTTCCAGCTACCCTCCAGCCAACCGTGGCATTCGACGAACGCAAACGCAAAACGATGAGCCCTGAGCTGCCTGAGAGATCGACACACAAACATACACTAATGCACACAGTTACAAGCAAACACACACACACACGCATACGAACACACACTGAAATGAACATTCAACGGGTCGATGTGTCTGAAACGGGGCGTTTGGTATTGGAACACTGGAACGCTGCTCATATTTGAAGTAGTCTTAAAGTTTTTATGTTGCTGCTTTTGTTGTTCTCTTTCTCTAACTTTTTCCTGTTTTTTTTTTTGCGCGCGCGATTTGCTGCTGGTTCATGTCTATTGTCGTTGTTGTTGTTGTTACTGGCGTTGTGGAGCGTGTGGACTATAAACAATTCCAACAGGCAATACAGGATCAAAGTATGACAATAAGTGGAAGGCAAGTAAAATAAGATGCAATCCACAACGAGTCAGCGGCTTACTTATGTTAACTCAATTATATAGTAGGCATTATTTGTTGTTGTAAAAGTATTTAATGTAAATTGTTAAAGACTCTAAATTTGTTGTTATTTAATGTGAGACATTAAAAATTTATATAAAAACAAAATTTTCTGTTAGAAATGCATAAGACCTGGAAGAAGCCACTGCACAAGCGGAAAATTGTAAGATCACCATCATCCGAACCACCAGCTACTCCTTAAAATCAATATGATTTCTTGCAGTGGTCGAATATATCTTGGCCGGGTCGTTTGGTCTACTATATGCAACCTCTATTGGAGCACCTGTTCGATATATGGCTGCAGCAGTTGCCCTTTCCGACACTTCTCAAATGTATATACACCTGCGTGCTGCTCTTCTTTATGCTGCTGCCTATACTCTACCCGCTGATGGTGATGGGACTCTACTATAGCTTGTGCCAGTTTGTGGGCGAAAAGCATTTTCATATTGAATTCCAGCCCAGCTGGGATCTGATTGGGACCGCCAGCAATCTGTGGAAATTCCAGGTCACCAACAAGAAGTATCTGCTGTTCATTGCCATGTATATAGACCGATATCGTGTGATTATAACGGCCATATCATCAACTGTTGACTATATGCGCATGGCGCTCTGCTTTGTCTTTGGCTAATTGGGGGACAACAACGGCGAGAAGAAGAAGATGAAGAAGAAGAAGGAATAATTTATGAGCAATACGAGGCGGCACTTAAAACACATTTGGGACAATAAATTTGATATATATGTATTTTCGGTTCAACTAGCTAGTATACGAAACGATTTCTCATCTAGTTTTTTTTTTTTTTTTATTATTTATTCAATTTCTGCTCTTAATTTTTTTTTTAGTTTAAAATTTTTTCCGTTTTGTTTTTAATTTATTAAATAATATGTTAAATCCCTGTAAGATGTAAATATAGTTCAAAAGAAATTCCAATGAAATATATACCATAGGAAATATAAATATGTGTGTTGAAATAATATTTAGAAAGTTTAAAAACATTGGAAATTGAGATATATATAGAGATCATTTGTTATTTTGAAATATGTGCAAAAGATGAATAAGATCTTATCAAGCCTATATACATATATTATTTCATTTATATGTATGTAACCATATGTAAAGTAAATGAAGAATATGTTAATTAAACTTAAAATGCACTAAATGCTATGCTATTACAGCGAGGTATGCTCAAAGAGTTTCAGAAATAGTTAGGCTTTTGGCGTTGTTATGGTTGGATGAAACGTTTTTAGAGCTGCCAACGAGAATGGGGCAAATATACAGCTAAACATATGTGTGTTTGTGTGTGTGTGTGCGTACCTCCAGACGAGTCTTCAGTGCACATTGAAAATACAACAAAACCCAAAAACAACAACGAGAAGTGTATGAAAAGTTAAAGTAGCAGCGCGCTCAGTTGCCGTTGCCGTTGCTGCTGCTGCTGCTGCTGCTGTTGCCCGATGCGGCGCAGCCATAAACATATATCAGGTTACCAGCAACAACAACAACAACAACAACAACAACAACGAAATCAGGAGAAATAATAAAATATAAAGACGTGAGGAGTATGACGACGACGACGACGGCGACGGCGACGCTACGTAGTGCAAAAACTAACGTAGCTATTGCCAGCCTACTATATCAAGCGCATGCAAAAGTATCTGTGAGATACTTTTGTCAGCTGCATATCAGTATCTAAGTGTGTGTGTGTGTGTGTGTGTGTGTTGCGGTTGCCAAGGCGGCCAATATTTATATATATTGCGACAATTTTGTTGTTGTTCTTTTTTTTTATTATTGTTTTAATTACACTTTTTTCTGTTTTGAATTGAAGTTCTTTTGAGTAAGTGATATGCCGTTTAGACTAAAGCAACGCTAAAACATGCATGCACACATATACATGTGTGTGTGTGTGTGTGTGTATTTAGGATATTAACTTAATGTAGTTCGACATTTGTTCTTTGGGCCACTTTAAAACCCATTTTCAATATCCCATTCACATTTCGCGCTGTTTGCATTTCACATGACTTTCAGGCAGACGTGAGTGGGAGAGGGAGAAAGAGTCGAGAGAGAACTCAACTGTATGTGTGTGTCAACAAAAGGATGCTCGAAAGGATGTTTAATATTTGAAAAGTTGCCTATCGACGGCCAAGCATCTAAAACACGCCGAACCGTAGAGAGTTTCACAAATGTTTCTCCCTATTTGCTTAAGCGGAAATGCAGATGTTTCTGTTGTTGTTTTATTTTCATTTTTCTTCTTTTTGTTGTTATTTTGTCAGTCCTTTGGCTGCATTAGTTGCCAGTCTGCAGCCCAGTGGCCAGTGGCCAATGTCTGTCAGACATATGACAATGCGGCTATGAAAACAAAGATCTGATCTGATGAAATTTGTCAGCCAGATTTTCATTTTCATTTCCATTTCATTTGCATGCATATGAATATACTGAATATATTAAATATACTGCAAGTATATGCATATGTAAGTTATTTATGAACATTATTCATAGTTATACACGTGTCCTTGACACTAATTAGCCTCACTGGCCCCACCAGCCACCACCCACAGCCATTCACAATCAACAGCCACAAATTGGCCTTGTTTCATAAGTGTGTAAACGTCAAGTAATTCAAATTGAAATACCAATTCGTTTCGCACGCGTTGATGCTTAACCAAATAACTGTACATATATATATATATGCAAATTTATATATATATTTTATATATATTAACATCTTATAATATTTGGAAGAGAACTTACTCTTTATGCTCGGCCGCGCGATCTCTTTGTCGTCGATTCTTGAACCAATTGGAAACCTGTAAATATAAATACATATACACATACATATATTATGATATCTACTCATATTCTATATAAATAAACCTCCAACGCTATAAATAGCCGCACACATCATTTTCAAATACATTTTGTGTGCCATCTGATTAATGACATGCAATTATCAGTTGACAAATTGCGAATGCTAAACTATACAGTTAGTTTACCTTGCGTTGATCTCATGATCTATGTATGTATGCTCTATGCTCTCTACACTCACCTGTGTCGTGGTCAGTCCTGTGGCCTCGGCCAAGTCGCGTTTCTCTCGTGGCGATGGATACGGATTGTGCGCATACCAGTCTCTCAATACTGAACGGGATTTTTCCTGCGGATGAGCAATATGAGAGAATAGTTAATGTATATATATGAATATATTTATATATATGTAATATCTCAAATATATTTAGATTCAGGAAATTCCCTCCAAATGCACAAGTTGCAAATCTAGAGATATAGAGATCTAGAGCAAATCTAGAGATCTGTTTAAAAAGTATTCCACATTTTGTGGATTTATCTTTAAAGAATTTTATTTATTTATAAATGCACATGCTTGTATTTGAAGCCCTTTGAAATAATATCTATCAGATATTTACTCTTTCAATTCATGTTGAAAGTCTGAAATATCATTCTAAATCTGTTCTCTGTTCATTCTATACTATTATTCTACTTTAATTTGATCCAGAGACCCCGAATAACTCTTGAGGATTTCAAACCGTCCACAAATAAGTGTTTCACATGGAGTTTTATAAATAAAACTCTCAAAATAACTCTTTCAGCATGTGCTTAGGAGAACTCCTTTTACTCAGTGAGAAACAGAAAAACTGTGGGTTTTTCTGCGGTCCTCAGTGTGATATTTTATTGCCTTGCTCAAAAAAAATAACCCTTTTTTTTGTGTGTGCTGCTGCTGCGTAGATCAATGACGCAGTTTGCTTTTGTTTTTTTTTCCTAACTGTTGCTGCTGCGTTGCACTATGGGAGAAAATGCCGATTTAGCGGCATAAACTCAAAATTTAAAGATATGGACTTGAAATTTTGCAAATATACTTAGATTATTTTTTAGAATTTTGGATTTTCTTGTTTTGGGAATTTGAATGGGAAGTCATATACTTAGTCTTTTCCAAAATGGAACTACGAAAATAAATAAGAAAATATAGCAAAATATTGTTGGACTTTATGCCGCTAAATCGGTGTTTGCGCCCATAGTGCATTGGTCAGCGATGCACTTTGTTTTTGCCAAAAACAAAAAAACCGTTTTTTTTCTGTATGTGTTGTTGCTGCGTTGATCAATGACGCAGTTTGTTTTTGTGTGTGTGTGTTTTTTTTTCTAACTGTTGCTGCTGCGTTGCACTATGGGAGTAAATGCCGATTTAGCGGCATAAACTCCAAATTTAAAGATATGGACTTGAAATTTTGCAAATATACTTAGATTATTTTTTTAGAATTTTGGATTTTCTTGTTTTGGGAATTTGAATGGGAAGAGATATTCTTAGACATTTCTAAAAAGGAGCTAAGAAGATATAATAAAATAATTTTGCACTTTATGCCACTAAATCGACATTTGCGCCCATAGTGCATTGGTCAGCGATGCACTTTGTTTTTGTCAAAAAAACAAAACTTTTTTTTTGTGTATGTGCTGCGTTGGTGTGTATGCAAGGGTTGTTTTCGCGGAGCAGGTCAATTACGATCTATGATTCGATGTGTGCGTTTGTCAACAAAATTTGATAACAATGTGCAGCTGAAATTGCTCTACATATTTGACTGTCAGTCGAACGGGCATTTTCGACATTGCATTACATATTAAGCGAAAGGCGAAGTAATTTGAACTGCGAAAATATGTATAAAGTCCTTATTCTTAATTAAGCTAAATTTAAATGTAGTATATTATTATAATAAAATATTTAAGTCAAATACAAATATGAAATTTTTTATTAATTTGGCCAAATAACCCATGATAAATATAATAAAACGATTAAGATAAGTCCAGACTTCTTGATCATGCGATCCCCCCACCCATTGCTTACTTGTTATTACCAGATTTCTTCGCTTCTGTATATGCAAAACAAAAACTACATGCAACTACACGCACGCACACACACACCCATTGATATACAATATACATTCACACAAACAGGCAGGCAGACATACAGACATACAGTTAGACAGACAGAGGGACAGACACGCAACACAGACATACATACAATAAAGGGTCATACAAACAGAGCGACACACAGACAGACACACAGTTATAGAGACAGACAGACGGACAGACATAGGGACAGACAGATAGACACACAGACAGACACAGAGTTATAGACACGCAGGCAGACACACAGAGTGACAGACAGACAGTGTGACAGACGGACGGACAGACAGACATGGCTATATCAACTTTTTTTTCTGCTGATCAAGAATATATATACTATATAGTGTCATCCACGCCTCCTTCTGCCTGTTATATACATATATCGACTCTGCTCGTCGCCCTGATCAAGAATATATATAATTTATATGGTCATATACGCCCCATTCTGCCTGTTAATTACATTTATCAAAACCATAATAGTTTGATTTCTTATTTTCAATCAGGTTATAATTAAAAGCAAACACAAAGCAAACACATCGCAAACACAAAACAAACACACAAAGCAAAAACATATACAAAGTTTTATAAATGAGGATTTTAGAAATAAGTCACAAAATAACTCTTTGTGTGAAAGAGTAAAAGTATTACTCGCAAAATAACTCTTTTAAAAAGAGGAATTGCCTGAATTCCTCCATGCCAAACACTCAGAGTAGGAGTGATAAAAACCAAAAATATCTCTCCTACTCAGAGGAATACAGTTTGTGTGCGCCTTTTTTCTGTATCTCTCAGAAATGAATGGGACAAGTGAGTCGGGTAACTGTTATTCGGGGTCTCTGATTTGATCAAATGGCATAATATTAAGGCTATAGTACTAAATTAATTCTAAATAAATAAAATAATTTTTAAGTTATTCTAAAAATTATAAAGAAAAAACAATAATTATTAATTATTTCTATAAAAATTGTTAAAATGTTTTTCTTATTTTTTTTTCTGACTTCAGATCAAAACAAATTTATTTTATTTTTTCAGAACTCTATGAAGAACTGCTGTTTCAGCTCCTTCAACGCTTGCTTTGTACACATGCCCTGCCTTTGTTACATACATATTCCGTAAACCTATATACCCTAACTATGCATTTTCTAATTCATATTTAGCTACTCATAACTTTTACGGCTCTGCTGCATATGAGCATAATTTTAATCAATTGAAGGCCTGCATAGATAAAAGCTTAAAAGCAAACAGGAAAACAGGCTGCCAGCAGGAGGCGTTGCCCAGGCGAAAATCAGGTGTGCTGCAGGCTAAGCCTTAGTGCTGAGCTGAGGGACGCATGGACATTACTATGATTTCATTTTGTTTGCCCTTTGTTGCCGCAATTAATGTGGCAAGCGAAGTGAAGTGGAGTGAAGTGAAGTGGAGTAAAGTGGAGTGGCAATGGGAAGGTGTGCGTACTCACCTTAAAACAGTAGCTCGTCTCCTCGCCATCCCAAATGGTGCGGGGCAATGGAAATTTACGGCGAACACGATATTTGCCCACAGCACCCAAAGGTCTTCCGCGCAGTTTTTCGGCTTCCACGTAATGCGCTACAGTAAAAGAATTTCGGGTTAGTCAGAGTGTATGGAAAAAGGGAAGCGTATGGGAGAGTGCGAGACAGAGAGAGAGCGAGAGAGATAGATAGATTGCAAAGAGAGATCGACAGAAAGAGAGTAAGTGCGGGGGGTAAGGGGCTCTACACACTGTCTCACCTTTCAACCACAATGCCTGCAGCTTGGCATGATTCTGGGCAGAGAAATGATGATGCTCGAGCAGCCGGTACAGCTCCTTGTACTGGCCACGATGGAATGCGACGACCGCCTTGGCTTTCAGCACAGATTCGTTCAGTTGCAGTTTATCACATTGTGGCAGCGACCAAAGGAAGCGGCCCAGTCTTTCGATGTTGCCCGCCTGTTGCAGAACCTAATAAGAGAGAGAGAGAGAGAGAGAGACAGCGAGAGAGATTAGCCAGGCGAGTCAAAGACCGAGCTCAGCTGCTGCTCACCTCACACACGCAGGCCACTTGCTCCTGTGTGAAGCCGAAGCTGGGCAATGTCTCGCGTCCGGCTGTCGCTGTAGCGCCGCCATTGCTGCCACCGCCGCTGCTCAGGTGTAGACCACTGGCATTGATGCCTCCACTCAGCCCACCGCCGCCGCTGCCCAGACCCACGCCCACGCCGCTGCCTCCACCGCCACCGTTGTGCGTCAACATATCGAGATTATTGTTATTATTGCTTGTGCTATTGTTGTTGTTGTTGTGCAACGCAACCACCGACCCACTCAGCCCCGTCGGGCTGTAGGGCGGCGTGTGCCGGGCCGTGAGCACGGCAGCCGCATTGGCCGCAGCCAAGTCATAGAAATCTGTGGCGGGATGTTGAAGCATATCTGTTGGCTCTTGTCTTCTCTCTGGCAAATCCGTTACGTAGCTGATCAGCTCTAGAGCGGGACTATGGATATCGAATTGAGTTGAGTTGAGTTGAGTTGAGCTGAGTTGAGTCGCTGGCAAAGCCAACTCAATGCATTGATTGCCTAGTGGAAGTTGAGCTTAGTTTGTTGTCTTTGGTATTTTAAGCGCTGCAAGAAACAATTGGCATTGAGGCTTAATAAATGTTTAGCTAGTTGACTTTATAATAAATCTGTATAAATATAGGCTAAGAAAAATGTAAAGAAATATCTAGATCCTATAAGAATGCTGTCTAATAAGAAATATAATATTTAAAGTATTTAATTTAATTTATTTAATTTAAAATAAATAAGCAAATAAAATAAAATTGAAATAAATGCGTTGCTTATAAATATATATATATATATATATATATATATATATATATATATATTTTTTTTTTTTTTTTTTAATAATTTTTTTAGTTTAAAATAAATAATAAAATATATATTTATTTTAATTTTATCTTTTTTTCTAGCTTAAGGAATTTAATTTTTTATTAAATATAATATGTTTAATTTTAATAAATACAATTTTTTTATAATATATTTTTTAACAGTTTAAAATAAACGCATTGAAGACATTTTCATGTGATATTATTTTATTTTTTTATTTTTTTTTAAATATTTTTTTTACTAATTTATTTAAAGCCTTTGGATTTTTTTTTTAATATTTCATATTTTTTATTTTTTTTATTTTTATTTTTATTTTTTTAAATCATTTATTTATTTATTTATTTTTTTATAATACAAAGTTAGTTCTAGTTCTGAAAAAAAATAATAAAATAAAATTTAAAAAATGGGAAAAATATTTTATTACAAAAATTTCCATTGATTCGACATAGTTTACCTCAAATTTGATAATAGATTTCATTCAAGTACGATTTAATTATATCGCATCGAGACTTTATCTATCACTCAGCACTAAGATAATCAGAAACATTTCAATATTTAGTTAAAATCAATTCCATTTCACTGGCAATTGCCGAAATCGAGGCAGGCGTCCAATGACCATGCTAATTGTTGGCGATTTTTCATAATTTTATTGCCGTAATTTTCGAAATGTTTTTGTTTGCAGAACTGTAAAAACGATCATTGAGCTAACTAAAAACTGTTGAAATTGCCATTAGAGAGCGAGAGATAATGAATATATTCACATATTCTAAATCTTAAACTAAACATTATGAAATATTGCCAGCACGCAGCCGCAATGGAATAAGACATTCCAGCAATTTGGCACTACGAACTGGACCCCATGTTGTCAAAGTCGATTAGACGATCGACTGATTAGCTATGGGGCAGGTGTGTGCAGGTGTTGAGTGTGTGTGTGTGCGTAATACAAATTCTTTGATTATTCAAGTATGAGTTTCTAAACAACCCCGCGGCGACGCTGATGGCGACGTCAGCCGCAACAAAAATAAACTTTTTACACAATATTATTAAATGGGGCGCATGGTGTTCAGTGTTGAATTATAGTATTATACAGTTATGCACATATATATATATAAATATAGGTATATATATATATAGTTATATAGCGACGACTCGCTGCAATGCATCCATCAGATAAAATATCTGCAAAGGTCAGCGCAATTGATCGCTAGAGCCATAGCGGCATTTGCCAAGATCTAAGTTCTATAATGTGACCTCCTGCCCCTCACACTCTCCACCACTCCCATGCCTGCAGAGAATAAGTCTAAGCAGCTCGCACCTCGTCTATGTTTTCAAATTGAGGCAAAACTGCGCCGCAACGAGATTCGAGATATTTTCGGATCTGTTTTCAATTTTCAGCTCGCTCTCTCGCTCGCTCGCACGCTCGCTGCTCTCTCTCCCTCACTCTCTCTCTCTCTCTGGCTCGGCGTGAGGCAGATTATATATACAAAAAAAAAAAAAAAGAAGAAAACATTTCATTTGGCTGCTGTTCCTATTGCTGCTGCTGTAACAAAAATACCAACGCCAAGTTGCCTGCCTGCCTTGCTGACTGCTCTTGAGTCATCGGCCTAGGCCCGACCGTATCCACCGATCCCAACAGATCCACTCACCCCCTTCGCTCGCTCCCATTTGGCCAAGCGTCAGATATATATATACATATATATATATATATATATATTTTTTTTTTTTGGCTTGTATTATGTTTGACGCAAGTAAACAAGCAAAACGCTTGCTGCCTCTGCGAATGTGAAACGAAATATGCTATATAATCGACTCTATATATACATATATCGATGTGTATGTATTTTCAGTCTGGTCAATCGCTCGTGTGCAATTGCCAATTTATATAGTTGAAATAGTGTACAACATCGTTATACGATATACCAAAACACAAGCTAACGATCATCGCCAAACAACAACAACAACAATAATTATCGACGAAATTCAATCAATTTTCTCTATACAACCAAACTATTCCAATCAGAATTTTTGCTTTATTTTTCTTTCACATTTTCCTCATTTTAAATTGCAATTTCACATTGAAATTGATTTGATTGAAGCTAAACTAGTTGGCTTTGTGAGTTGACTATTTAATACTTGGATTGTTGAGTAGAGTCTATAGAGTTTCGAGTGTAATAGATCACATGACAAATTTGATGCTTGCATTTGGGTTTTATAATACATTTTCATTTAAAGATCTAATTGAACTCTGATTGAATGACTGAGCGATTAAATAACTGAAATATTTAGTGAGTAAAGGTAAATTAAATTAAATATGTTTATTATTATTTAATAGGAATTTCCCATTGATTGATTGATTGAATGAGTAAGTAAATATTAGACTGATTGATTGAGTTATGCATCGATTGATGGAGTGATAATCGATGTCAGTTATGAAGCTGCTTTTTATGCTGTAGTCAAATGGAGTTTTTTTAAACTGATTGATGAACTTAACAATGAGAGAGAGAGAGATTGATTGAATGAAAATCAATGTACAACAGAAAGCTAGAATAAAGACTGTAATATAAAGAATTGTCGGATTGATGACTGATCAGAAAGCTGAATTCAAGAATGGCTATACAGCTGAATAACAAGCTGATTGATTGACAATATTATTTTGTAAACTTCTTTAGTTAGCTTAGTCATATGAGTTATTCTAATTGACAAATTGATGGACTGATTGGTTGCTTGAATGATTGGTTGCTAGACTGAATACTCGATTGACTGACGCCTGGTTGCACTGATTATTTGAATGACTGACACATTGATTGATAGGTTTATTGATTGCCTAAAGCTGCAATAACATAAGTTATGATACTAAATTGTAGACCTTAGGCAAAAGGGCTTTTCGAAAGATTGATAGAATGATGAATTGATGGACAGACTGTCAAAGATTGATTGACAGATTAAAGATGAATGCATGCAAACTTTTAAACTGTCAAAGGAATTCAAAATGAATAATTAAAGGATTGAACAAGCAATAATAATTGATTGATGGCTGGAACGATTAAACATAAGCATTAACCTGCAGCCCATCAATCATTCAGTAATTCATCGATTGATTAACTTACACTAAAAGCTAAAATGTAAACTAAATAAGTCTAGCGAAATTTTATAATATCTGACTTATGTATGGATTAATCAAGTTGAATTTTATGGACTGATTGATTGATCAACTTTAATTTAAGCTGAATTTTGATTGATTTGCTGATGGGCAGACTCACTGACAATTGGTCAATAATTAGAGCCTATGGAATTTTAGATTGATTGCATTATGTATTTTTTCCAGATTGATTGCTTGAGACCTGTCACATAACTGTCAACAGTTAAAGTCAATCTGTAATTTGTTAGTCTTTCAGCTAAGCTTACACCTGTAAAACGTTATCTTATCGAAGCTGCGATTTGATTACAACACTTAATGAATTACAAAAGAAATCATTTCATTGTGGAATGTTTTCGCCTGACCCGATTACAAATTTAGAATCAAGTAGCACATTCGATATACATATATGATACTCAGTTAATGGCACTACGATATGATCTGTGTTGTTGCTGTTGATGATGATGGAATGGGAGAATGAGGAGGAGGAGGAGACGCGAAGAGCTCATGCAGATGCCCCCAAGTGCTGCTCGTGAGAGGCAGCAGCAGCAGCAGCAGCCTCTAATATAATTTATCTGATGCTGGCTGCTGTTGTTCAAGAGGCCGCTGCCACGAGCCTCTTTAGCCATTCAAATCGAACTAAAATGAATTTTAATTTACAATAGAAATCCAGCTCGACTTACACACAAACGAATTTACTTCGAACGTGTTATCTGTCAGCTTGTGGATTTCTTCAGTGTTTGCTGTGCTTGACTTTTATAAGCTTTTAATTTGAGTGTTATTGTTATTGTCTTCGCTTGTTTGGTCGCCTGTCAAATTTAACTGCATGCGGGAGCAGCTCGCCCAGCAGCAGCAGCAGCAGCCAGCGGCAACAACAACAACTGAAAGCGGACACCTTGGCCATGGCTGGGTTCTATTTCTATTTTAGCTCTCCCTGTGAGTGTTTGTATTTATTTATTTATTTATTTTTTTTATAGAGTTGTCGTCGTGGTGCTGTTTTTTTCTTCTTTTGATTCTCGGTTGTTAATCAAATCGCATTCAAACGAGTCTATTGGGATCAGCGCCTAATTAGTTTCTAATTAAAGTCGAAACGTATAAAAGTTTTCATCGAATTTGATGCACAGTTGCAGTCGAAATTGGAATGTTGAGAGATTTTTTAAATTTTTTGTATTTTACTTTTTTTTTTGGGTTTACCTTCTTGATAGAGCACTATAGCACTGCGACACGTTCGAGCTGTGAAACTAAACTGCTTAGGGAACAGATGCGGATTCCAGGGCAGAGCCTCATTTAAGCCAAGTTAGCTGTAAGCAAGTGCATTGGGCTGCGGTACCATCCGAATCCAGAGGCGAGGACTGTTTTAAAAGCGAATTATCTGCGAATTATTGGCGTCTGTGTTTATATAATGTAATCGACAAATTCAACAATTCGAAGCTGTTATTGCACATTTGCTTCAGCGTTTCCGCGGAAGTAAACAAAAGAAATGGCGAAAAAAAAAAAAAAGAAGTAAAAAGAAAACGTTAACTGACTCGACTTGGCGCTGTCTGTGAGTCGACTTTGGCTTTGGCCATTGTATCTATGAGATAAAAGTGAGGTGTATATTTGCCATTTGCCATTTGCTATTTAATTGCCAGCTGGTATTCGTGCTCGCAAATATCTAATGAATGAAATTTGTCAACTTAATGTGCAATGCGCTGGGGCATGCCCGGACTAAATGTATCCGCATTTCTCTATCTGCAACTGCATCGGCATCTGTATCTGTATCTGTGTGTCTGCGTGCCACATTTGCTTCAATTTTCAAATTGAATTTGAATGAAAGGCTGCTGCTGCTGCTGCTGCTGTTGCTGCTGCTCTCTGCTCGCCTGGCTAATTCGGTTTGCATCACATTCGTAGTCTAAATTGGCCAAACAACCGGCCAACGATTCGCAATCTTTTTGAATGAAAAACTTCTGCGCTCTGCACGCAAATTAAAGCGAAATTTTTACGCAAATGCGTAAAATCATCAAAGCTAAACAAAATCATCAAAGCTAGTGCTCCACAAATAAGTAAAAGAGAATATAAAAAAAAATAAATAAATAAATAAATAAAAGTTATATAAGCTCAACTCAAAAAAATATTAAACTAAAATGTAATTTTTTTTTCTATTTTTTTATATGATAATAATATTATTAAATATATATTTTAATCATATATTTTATTAATAATTAATTAATATAAATTAAAATATATTTCAATCAAATAAAAATATATAAATAAAAATATATTCAAATCATATATTTAATTAAATAAAATATATTTCAATCACATATTTATTTATATAATTAATATAGAGCATTTTATTAAATCAATCAATTTTGTAACATTTTAGCAATTTATTAAATTCATTAATTCACTCATTAATTATTTATTTGATTCTAATCATATATTTAATTATATTTTTATTCATAATATAAATTATTTAATTTATTTCATTATTTATTTCAATTTAATCATATATAAATAATTATATATATATTCATAATATATGTAGATCATTTTATTTATTTATAATATTAACACATTGCATAACTTTCAGCAATTCAATAAATGATTTCTTTAACATTTTATCTCATTATTTATTTAAACAAAAATTTAAATAGCATCTTAGCTGGCATAAATATATATTCTATTTTTTAATAGCTCTTTTAATAACTACAATTTCTATTTTGCTTTATTCTATCTACATTTATTTAAGGTTTACGCTTGCCAAATACTTAATTACATAGATTAAAAGATGCAAATGAAATATGTATAAATGTGACACACACAGAGAAAAGTCCTTGAAACACAATAATCAAATAAATAAACATTTATTTGTTTTGTTTCAATTATATAGAAATTAAGAAAATAAATTTGTAAATTTTTGTCATTTTAAATATGTTTATTTATAAATAATAAAAGTTAATTTATTAATTTTAAATAAACATTTAAAGTCCACAGCAAAATATATTTAATTTATATATAAGTTAAGATAACAAAAATGTATAATTTTTCAGATTAAAAATGTTTATTTATTATTTATAAATCAACATTTAAATTAAGTTAATTCATCTAAAAAATTAATATATTTAAATTATATATGTATAAATAAAGAAAATATATAACAAATATATAATTAACATATATAATTAAATAATATATTTATAAATAAAATTAAATTATATATGTATAAATAAAACAAATAAATTTGCAGTTTAAAAATGTGTATTTATTTGATTACGTCTTTGTTTATTTTATTCTATAATATATTTTTATTCATTAAATAATATTAAATGAATATTAAATGTTTTAAGATATATATATATATATACTTTTTTTTTTTAATTATTAAACATCTATATTTTTAATATTAATCAAATATTATTAAATCAAATAAATATAAACACTTTCATGCTGAGAGCAAAATTATAAATATTAAAGAATTATATATATTTAAATTGCTTAAAAACATTTTGTATAAATATTATTGAGTTGATCGACTTCTAGTTCTTCAGTTTATTAAAATGCATGTTCAATATTTTACATTTTCCAATAAACTTTTGCAATTTATTGCAATAGATAAAAATGTAAAAAAATATAACAAGATAGAATCAGATACATAGATATATCTGGCAAGTCAACAACTGTGTTCAGCTAACTACTTCATAAATCTTAATATGACGACATACACGCGCTGGCTAATAAATTGAGTTCTGTTTAAACGTTCGTTCGATTTAAATGCTAAATCGAAAATCGAGAAACAAGCCACACACACACACACAAAATACATATTAATAAACTATTCGCATGCAAAACATGACAACAACAACAACAAGTAGAAGCATAAGGAGAAGAAGCAGCAGAAGACACCCACCCGATAGAAGCAAAAAAAAAACCAAAAAGTGAAAATTGAGGCTGTTAATAATGTTCACATAAATGTATATATATATACGAATTATAGCTATAGAGCATTTGCTCTATAAAACCAATATGAATTGCTTGAAAATTATTTATAAATAAACAATGCCAACAGCAGACGCAAAAGTATCTCACGGATACGCAAAATCTAAATGTGATGAATGAACGACAACTGAGAACGTTCTTAACTAACTATAGAGAAATTCACAAATTCAATTGAAATTCTATTGGAAATGCAAAACTAAACAGTTCTCAATTAGCTGTAAATGTCTAAGAAAAAAAAAAAAAACAAAATTTCATGTGCAATTTCTTGATATATGAAATCTCTTATGCGTGTTTTTCCTTTATAAATCATAAATGAATTTCAATTTTAAATGAAAACTAAACAGCGCTCAATTAGTTCAGTATTTCTAGTGAATTTGCTTAACATATATCAATAAATATTTAAAATTTTTAATACTTGAATCAAATGTAAGTCTAAAGAAAACTAAGCAAATGCTTAAAGGATTCTGAAAAGCTAAATAATTTTAGACAAATTTCATTTTATTTTTATTTTTTATACCCTGAGCCCATTGAAAATGCGAAATCAGGGTATAATGGTTTTGTTAAATGTATGTAACAAGGCAGAATGAGGCGTGGCAGACCCTATAAAGTATATACATATATTCTTGATCAGGGTTTCTTGATCAATGCGTGGAGAATCGAAACGAAGCATTCTTGGAATATTATTCGTTCCAAGAAAGGCTCAGAGAATTTCGTAGTCGAGCGTCGAGACTTTATATACTTTCTTACTTGTTTATTAATTATATATGTATTTTTTTATAACTGAAACTCTAGCGAAATTAAATGAGTAAACTAAGCTACTTTTGAGCAGATCTCAAAAGTTTAATAATTCCAGCATTCCATCTCAATATTTCTCGCCTAAATCATTTGATAATCATGTTATTGCTTTCAATTTCCCCAATTAATAATTGATATTTGTTAAACATTGCTCAGCCTGATCGCTTGGCATTATCATCAAGTGTATTCACCATTTGCAGTTGACTGTGAATCATTGAAGTCTCTCCCCAGCCACATGCCTCTGACTAAGCGGGCGATTAAATATCATAATATTCGAGAAAGACAATATATGTATATACGATTATAAAAGCCATATATACATTATTTTATGTATGTACATATGTGTAAATGTTTATAGATTGTCAGTATCTTTATCTATATGCATATACAAAATGTGATTTGTTTAACAATTGTTTTAATGTTACTTTGTTTACTTTGTATGTAATATGAGCAACTATTTCCATTTTTGTGAGGTACACAATATAAATATAATTTGTATAGTAAATAAAAGTAATGTATACATATAAATGTAAAATGTATTTTATAAAAATTAAGATTATATGTTTAATATAAACTAATACAAATTGAAATTTTTTGCTTATATACATGGATCCAAAATTTACTTTTTTTTATATATTTGTATATTTTTTCCATAATAATAATAATATTCATTTTGTATTATATATATGTATGTATATAGATCGAACTATTACTAATTTATTAATTTTTATAAATATATCTAATTATCTGTGAAATTCTTTGCATTAGTTTTAACAGAGAATAATTTAATTGGCTTTTCCTATTAAGTCAGAATTTGACAGTGACAGAATGTGAATTAACTGTTTATTATTTATCTATTTACATTATTAGACCTATGCTATATAATTTACCAATTTAGTGCAGATCGACTAGAATAGAGTGTTTTTAGCATATGCAAATTCTGTTAATTCCTAAGACATAACTTCAATTGCCAATAAAGCTCTACAACTCAAAGGTGAAAGGTTACATTTAACTCGAATTCATATCAATTCCGACGGCATTTGGCTAGCATATCTCACCTGTATCTTGTAGTATGTCTGTATTATTTATCGCTGTCGCAGCTGCGAGTATCCGTGATGCTATTGTTTGATTTGTTGCTGTTTCATACATTTGCGTTGAAGTTTTGTTTTGTTTGTTTTGTTATTTTTTTTTGTCGAAATTTTTTAGCAATTTTCAAAACATGTGCAGACACGCACACACACACACACACAGGCGCGCGCTCACATGCGCATTCGATCAACGCGCGCGCACTCACACAAATGCATACACGCCGCCGCCGCCGCCGCCTCCTCTTCCTCTTCTCAGTAGGTGTGTGTTTGAGTGTGTGTGTGGGGCATAAACGAAAATAACTACGTCCGCGCAGACAAGCAACAAATTTTCATACGCACTGTTACCATAAACACGTGTTGCAATTCTTTTGCAAAAATTTTCCGCTTTCGCGACTTGAATTAATTGCGTACAAGGTTTAAAAATAATAACAACAACATGAACATGAACAAGAACAAGAACAACAAAACACTAGACGATTGATAAACAAGTAAGAAAACTCTAGTCGAGAGTGCTCGACTAGATAATACCCTGAACCCAATTTTAATAAAATAAAATAATAATCTGTACTGTGGTTTGGTTTTTTGTAAGTATCTTGAAAATGCATCAATTTTAGTGCTGAAAATGGCAAAAAAGAACTTCTTAATTTTGACAAATAGTTCAATATATTGCTCTTGATTAGTATTAAAATTAATCCGCTTTCAAGATAATTACAACAAACCAAAGTGTCGAACGTGACAAAAAGTTGACTTTTCTGGAGAATTACCCATATGGATAAATCAGAAAGTATATGTAGATAAGAATGTATGCGTGTAACGTTCAAAATGTACATATGGACATGTATATATACATACATACATATGTGTGTATGCATTGCCAAAAAACTAATAATAGATGGCGCTTATATTAGTTGAAATGCGAAAAATGTTATATTATTAAATATCATTAAAAATAGACCCAACAAATAGACGTTCCTCGATTAACACGCATCACCTAATTAACACAGACACTTCAAAATTGTAAAAGAAATATATCAATGCCACTCGAAGCTGTAATAGCCATAATAAATAAGTTCACTGCTAAAGCGCCATCTATCAAGTTTAAATTCTTAGACCATGCTAGGCTAGTTTTGAATGTATGTATATGTGTGCATACATATAGGAAAACTCTTACCGCAGATATCACGTGCTCTTGTTATTTGGGCAAACTTTCTGTTTATTATTTTCTGTTGACTTAACGGAATAAAATATAATTGAAACAAAAACACTTTTAGAAATGATGCTATTAAATATTTGAAATTTAAAAAAAAAAACGCACTTATTCACAATTAGTTAAACTACCAACTGACTTTCAAAGGTATCAAATACAAAAGAATAAATAATAATAAAAAAGAAAAAAATAATAAAAAAAAAAATTAAAAATAAGAAATCATGAAGGGCTCAGGCGAGACTAGAACCTGCGACAGCCTAACATTCGGTGCATCTGTCTAGCCATTTACACCACGGCTCACTTGAACGGCAGAGTAGCGAAAACGAATCAAATTCGCCATATACGACAAAAACTAAAGCAGTGGCTGAAAATACAAATACAATTCAAAGACAATTCTAACGCAATTCAAAAACAATTGTGATTCTTAGAATTTGCACGCATAGCAACATAGAAAACGGCCCAAGATTTTTTGTGTGTATATGTGCACACGCATACGAAAATTGATTTGCATTGCTCAACGTTGCTTGCATTTCCATTGTTATTTTAATTGTTTTATAATTTTTAAAATATATAATGGAATGTAATGAGAGTTTCAGCATGATCTACATATTCTATTTGACATTTTAGGTTTTTTTTTAGAAATCATAACTCTTTTACAATTAGCTTTACATGCCCAAATATGTACAGCCACACGCTGATCTGCGATTGTACACATACAGTGGCGAGCACGTGTGGATACATGTTGGCCAAGCTGACGTTAAAATGCCCGTAAAAACTTAAAAAATGCTCTAATCGATCCAAATTTTTGGATTTAGATTCATTAGATATATTTTAATAAGGAACTCAACAGGTTTTTTCAAATTTGCTTACAAACTAAAGTTTTTAAGCTGGATACATAAATCGAGCTATGTATCCACTTTTGCTCGTTTTTAACTTTCTTAAAATAACTGCTTAATTTAGTATTTTGTCCAAAGATCATTAGCTTTGATCACATTGGCAATGCTGCTAGACATACTCTCCACCAATTTTTCAATATGGGGGTGGGGAATTTTGCTCCAGTCCGCCTGAACCCGACACCAAGGATCACCCATCCCTGTCGGTGTTGTGTCATATTTTGGGAGTCGTTTTTTAAGCAAAACCTATACATTTTCTATAGGGTTTAGGTCTGGACTTTGTACAGACCACTCCATTATATAAAATTTTGGACTGCCGAGCCAAGTCTTGACAATTTTCGCTTTGTGCTTGTGGTCATTGTCCTGCTGAAAAATGACTTCTTCCTCGGGATACGCACTATTATCCACAAATTCTAATAGGATGGTCTTCTGAATACTTAGATAATCTTCCTTCTTCATAATTCCATCGATCTTAACCAGTGGGCCGAAGTTCCACCATGTGAAGCAGCCCCATACCATCAGTCCGCCCCCACCATGCTTCATGGTCATTTTGACCTGATGCTTTTCTTTTTTGCAATGCCAATAATATTGCTTTCCGTCAGACTGGTAATGGTTTATTTATGTCTAGACCCGACTGGAAGAGGGTTATTTGGTCAAATGAAAGCAAAATAAACCATTACCAGTCTGACGGAAAGCAATATTATTGGCATTGCAAAAAAGAAAAGCATCAGGTCAAAATGACCATGAAGCATGGTGGGGGCGGACTGATGGTATGGGGCTGCTTCACATGGTGGAACTTCGGCCCACTGGTTAAGATCGATGGAATTATGAAGAAGGAAGATTATCTAAGTATTCAGAAGACCATCCTATTAGAATTTGTGGATAATAGTGCGTATCCCGAGGAAGAAGTCATTTTTCAGCAGGACAATGACCACAAGCACAAAGCGAAAATTGTCAAGACTTGGCTCGGCAGTCCAAAATTTTATATAATGGAGTGGTCTGTACAAAGTCCAGACCTAAACCCTATAGAAAATGTATAGGTTTTGCTTAAAAAACGACTCCCAAAATATGACACAACACCGACAGGGATGGGTGATCCTTGGTGTCGGGTTCAGGCGGACTGGAGCAAAATTCCCCACCCCCATATTGAAAAATTGGTGGAGAGTATGTCTAGCAGCATTGCCAATGTGATCAAAGCTAATGATCTTTGGACAAAATACTAAATTAAGCAGTTATTTTAAGAAAGTTAAAAACGAGCAAAAGTGGATACATAGCTCGATTTATGTATCCAGCTTAAAAACTTTAGTTTGTAAGCAAATTTGAAAAAACCTGTTGAGTTCCTTATTAAAATATATCTAATGAATCTAAATCCAAAAATTTGGATCGATTAGAGCATTTTTTAAGTTTTTACGGGCATTTTAACGTCAGCTTGGCCAACATGTATCCACACGTGCTCGCCACTGTATACACACAAACATACATACATATGTCCATATGTATGTATGTGTGCCCGCAATGCGTCTTGCTTTGTCGCTGCCTTGCTTGCTGCGCCACATGGGTTTTGATGAGAAAACTTTATAGACTAATAATTCTGTTTCTAGATGGACAATCGTATTGATATGTTCAGATTAAGATTATGATATTCATATCTTCATGACAAACCAAACTGTATGTCTCTAGTATTTGAAATGCATTTTTTACACATTTGGGGGTGGTGGGGCGAATTGGGGACCGGAATCCAAAATCTGACAAAAACCGAAATTGTATTAAATTGGTATCTATATATATGCAGAAGACTTGGAGACTCTAACTCTAAAGATGAATTAGCTAGAATTTTATAACTGGTTCCCGATAATTTCAGTTATCGATAACTAAGCAAATATACAAGTTATCGAATTTCTGAAACAAACTCGTACTGCGCGCTCAATATACGGACCTAACACAAAAAGAATGAACTCTCTAGCTTTTGTATCTTCGGAAATCGACGCGTTCAAACATACGGACAGACGGACAGACGGACAGACGGACAGACGGACAGACGGACAGACGGACATGGCTATATCAACTTTTCTCGTCACCCTGATCAAGAATATATATACTTTATGGGGTCTGCCACGCCTCCTTCTGCCTGTTACATACTTTTAACAAAACCATTATACCCTGATTTCCCATTTTCAATGGGTTCAGGGTATAAAAACTTTTCAGTGGCTGTCGCCGCTTTTTGCTTGCTTTTCCTTTACTTTTTCTTTTCTCTTATTTTCTATTTTATTTATTTTATTTTTTTGTATATTTTGTGTGCGCACGTTTTCGATTTATGTGAGTATTTTAGCGCTCGGCTTGATTCTATTTCTGTGCGAAAATCACTTTGTTGTGCGCGTTGACTTTTGATTTATGCATCGGACATTTGTTTATTGCCGTTCAAAATTTGGACCGGTTCGGTGCCGGCGGGGCCGTCGTTCATAGGCGCACGAGCGTCACCAACGATGAACAACGAAATTTTCAGCTCGAACTGCTGCGAACTGCGAACCGTACGCGAGCAACGCAAGAGAGAAACTGAGCATTGGACGAACAAGAAGAAGGAAAAAAGTCCGCTCAGGCCAAACGAAATGGCCAACCAAGCAAGCGACTGCTGCGCTTGTATAGGTGTGCATTCAAACATGAATGCATGCATGCATACAAACATGGTATATATGTGTGTGTGTCCGAGTCTGCTGGTGGTTGCTGGCTGTTGAACGTTGACGGGAGCGAGAGGGCAATTGTTTGATGTAGCAGCAGCGCTTGTCAAACTGTAATGCTGTTCTCTTTCAATGTAAATTGCTCAATTAGAGAGGGCGTGAGAGAAAAAGAGAGTAAGAGGCCGTCACAGAGCTGGCCCTTCACATTATTAATATTCAAGTAAATATTAAATGTAAAAACTAAGTAATTTTTAACAAAAATTTTAATACGTCTTATAAATGAATTTAATTGGTTTACTTATATAAAAATATTTTGTCAATATATTTTTATATACATTTTTAATTATTAATATTACCGTAAATTATTGTTCAAGTAACTGATTTTATATTAAGCCGCAAAGCAATTTTATTTGAAGATAACACTGTAACTTTTATAATATTTTGCTTCTTCAGTCTGTGCAACTTTTTTTGACCGTCACTGTCAGACTTATGCGATATCTGTTGCTCTTCACAGTTTGACAGCCTCTGTAAAGTGAACGGTGAACACGCAACTGTATGTGTGAAAGAGATAGTAAGCAAACAGGTTATATTTCGCAACGCACCCGGTTGTTATTGCTGGTCACGCCTACTCCAAGGTACCTGTTTATGAACAAACAGAAACACACACCAATGCACACGCACGAGAGCTCGCAATAACAAATCGCTGATTGGTCAGCGTTTGCCTCGCTCTGATCCGTCATGCGCAATGGCCGCCATATTGATATTGATAAATGGGAGCACACACAATATGCATGTAATGCTAAAGTACATACAAAATATGCAGGCCCACACGCACGCCCATTCGTAGGTGTATATGTACGTGTGTGTGTGTGGTATGTAATTGCAGTGTGCCGTGTGTAGGCTTAAATCCAACCTTACCACAATCCTGCGGCAAGGATGCTATGAAAATTATGCAGCGTTCGAAATTCCTTTTATTTTTAATTATGTATGTTCGTCTCTGTATTTCATTTCCATTGCTGCTCACATTGCAGTAATTAACAAGGAGCAGTCCCGTTGTCTAGGATTGCTAGACTAGCAGATACTCACGTTGTTGACTTAATATATTCCAGGTTTCTTTTAGCTTATGTGAAATTCCATTATGATACAGATAACATATGAAACGATATATCAATATTTATTTGATTCTCAAATTCTTTAGTTTTGTAGTATGGTAAACTAAAAACAAATAAGTTATTTATTAATTAGTTTATAACATCTATCTCAGTTCATCACGTTGCATCTGTATGCACAAATCCATGCTACCCATTTGGCAATGGATTGAGCGCATAAAAATGAAACGAAAAATCCATATGCAATTAAAAATATTATTTATAGTAAATCAAGAAAGAATTGTGCACTTTGCAGCAATTAAAATTTCAAATTTCTGCAATTATTTTGTTTTTATCAACGAGAGAAGAAATTGATGAAAAGTTATTATGTTATCCGACTTGGAATATTTGAAAATGCATTTAAAACTATACAATTGAAGAAAACTACTAATATAGGAAAATACAATAACGATTATAATTATTATTTATTAATACATATATTTGGCTAGATTTTCAGTTAACTTTGAGATAAAGCGCACATAAAACCTTTGAGCATTTGTCAAAGTAAAAAAAAAAAAAAGTGACGCTCACTCACGCTTTAAAAACAGACACACACACACACACTCACATTTACAAATTATAACTGTTCTTAACGAGCTCACTCCTACTCTGCTGCTGCCTGAGCAGCGGTCGTTTTTTTGCTTTTTCCACGATCTTCATTCGCTGTTTTCGCTAAGCACATCGACAGCATGCGTGTGCGTGCATGTATGTGTATGTATATGTGAATTTAAAGACGCTGCGCAGCGCTCATTTGAGATCCATCTTATTACTTGCGAAATAATTCTCTTTAAAAGAAGATAACGGGAATTGCTCAACGCAAAACGCCAAGACAAAGAGAGAAACGGAACGCAAATAGAATGCCCTGCACAGACTAAGAGCGTGTGTCTATGCTTTCTTGCTGTTTCTTTCTGAATAGAATGAGAGCAGTGACGCGTATAACTGTTATTTGCGAGCTCTGCTAGAAATTGAAAATACAAAAATATGTGTAAGAGAAATAATATCCACTTTCAGAGCATGGTGCATTGCAATTATTGAGAATGAGTGAAACAAAGGAAATAACAGCAGTCAGCAGGACTCTGAGTATCTTTCTCTCTCTCTCTCATTGAGCTCTCATTGAGAATTAACATGATTAGTATGTATGTATGTACATACATACAGTGAGTCAAAAAAGTATTGGCACACTTGAAAAATCAAACTTCTATGTGCTGTAACTTTTTTTTGAACACACCTATATATAAATGATAAACGGTATTTATTAAAATGATTTATTATAAGAATATTCAACAAAAAAAAAAATTAAATTTCTGCTTTGGTTCCTTTGTATTATACTAAAATATAAATACAGGCACAAATTTACATCAAAAAAGTATTGGCACACTTTATGTTCTAGCTTACGCTTTCGTTGCTACAATCGTAAACTACCGTTTTTTTTTTTCATTCCTTTTTTGTGATTTGCTTCGTTTCGGTTCTTGCATGTGTTTGCAATCACTTCTTGCATGTGTTGCAATTACTTCTAATCGGAAATTTAAGAGATCATGAGCAAAATGGCTAGAGGTTCAGAAATTTCTGTCACTAAATGCATTTGATCTTAATCAACTCAACTCTTGCTAATGTTAATACAAAGTTGTTGGCAAGCTATAGAACAATACAGGCATAAATTTGGTATAGAGCTCGCTCAGGTATTCAAAGCTAATTACCCACAGGCAGACAAAAATCACGTCGCGCAGGAGGAGGAGGAGTAGGAGGAGGAGGGGCAGTGCAAAGGGCTCAAGCAGCGAATGGGGCTTGAAGTCAAGATTTATGACGTAAAATTAATAATCATTTCAACTAAATTAATAACACGCTTCACAAATGATTTACAATGTGCATATATGTATGTATGTACATACATATATAGATAGATATCTAAAGAGCAAACATAAAAATGCTATGAAACTCTTTCTAATAATTTTTGAACTAGGCAGACTCTGCCTAGTTGGGGGCGCCGTTTCATTAGGGTCGAGGCGAGGGCGCTTTGTTTACCCAACAGCTTGTTGCGGGTCTCAGCTGGGCGCACAGCAGGTGATATTCTTGGACTTGACGCGCGCGTGCGCCATACTCGTTATTATCTTCATTTTTAACACCCAAAACTGTGTGTGAGGGAGGAGTAGGGGTAGGGATAGAGGAGCAGGTATTGAGGGGAATGCCCACAGATGACGTTCAGCACTTTCTTCCAGCGCATCTGCTGTGAAGCGATCCGTCGTCGATCGATGCTAACCACACAGAATGTGGTGTTGATCGCTGCTGCAGCTCGTTTTCTCATTCATGTTGTACAAGATTTTTATCGCATTTCTTTTCCTTCTTCTTCTTCTTCTTCTTCGCCTTCTTCTTCTTCTTGTTCGTCTCTATACATTTTTCATTAACATATTGCGGGATCGTTTTCTTTAACCATTTTTATGTTGTCTTTTATGTTCCCTTTGGCTATTTTGACATTTCCAACTGTTGTCACTGCCTCGTTTTAGCGACCAATAGGGGGGATCTCTGAAATCTGATCTGTTATTATGTAAATTTGATGATTTCCTAATTCCCTAACACTTATTTGAGCATTCTTGCTGCAGCAAACTGGCGCCCAAATAAATTGTTATTCAATGGCAAAAGTTCCAAATTGATTCGAAAAGCTTTGCTTCGTAATCGATATGCGATTTGTTTGGACACATTTCATAGATCGTCGAGATTAACTGCAGTTCGACTCCTACATACGTTCAGCATTCGTCGCCGATCAATTTGGCGCCTATCCCAGCCAGATCGTAAATCTAATCAACTGTTTTTGTGTTCTCAGTAGTTTCATTTGCTTTATGGACCTGTTATTGTCTATTGTTTAGACTTCTTCAAGTCTCTTATCAACTGGGTGGTCTGTGATCTTGCATTGAAGGATCTGAACGAAATGAGATATGTTATACGGCATATGGTATAAGATGATTGAATCGTGGCTAATCGAGATAATACTTTCATAGGTTTGAAGCAGGAAAGCAGGCTTGATTCCATTTGCATCTCTAGATATGGAATCATCAGTAAATCATAGATACTATTGCCAACGTTTTCGATCTTGAAATAACATCCAAATGCTAATTACTGATTATTGCAATTATGTGTCTGTTTTCAAAAATTCTTTATGTTTTTATACCCTGAACCCATTGAAAATGGGAAATCAGGGCATAAAAACAGATGAAGGTGACAGACTCCATATGCTTATACTTGATGAGGATGATCTGAGTTAATATACTACACTCAATTGTACTTTAATAATAATATATATATATTTTTTTTATATTAAAGACTTCTTCTTTGGCAAATACATACATTGGAATGTGATTATCACATTCTGAAAGTTTGATAATGAAATTGTAACCATAAGAAAAGATATCAAACAAATATGTTCTCAAAACCTTGCTCAAAATGATCTCCAAGCTCAGGCGCTGCGTTAAAGGCTTAATTAACAGAAACTCATGATGAGCAAACGCGACTAAAGCACTCTATTATTATTTTATTTAAATTATTATTTATATTATCTCGACTGATTCTTATCTTTGACCTACCCTAGTTCCTCTATGATACTCTGTGAGAGAGCTATTGTCAAACAGAACTTTAATTTGATATGAATTGTTCTCCCTCAATTTAACTTCATATTTTTCACTTAAACCACAAATAAGGCTCCAAGTTCTATAAATCTCTCATACTCCACGCTCTTTCTTCCATTCACCTTACCGAAAATCGCACCGGAAACTGAAAAAGTTCATTCGCACGCCTTCAGCTGAGAGACATGGTTTACGTCCGATAGGCCGCATAATTGGTGCGGCAATTCAATTAGCAATTGGCGAGAGGTGTTCGGGTCCAGGTGCTCATATGCAATTGCCATGTAATTTGCCACAATTATTCATATTAAAAGTGAGCTGCGACTGGGGCTGGGGCTGGTGTTGGGGAGCAGGCGCAGGTCAGCCGTGAGCAAATGCACGCGTGAAGGTAACTCTAAACGGAGACGGGAATAATAATCGCTGGCACATAAATATTACAAGCATCTGACAACTGAAAATTATCTGCTTCACTCACGAGCCATTTAAATCAATTTTACACTTCGGATTTCACAGGCGGCCAAAAGGATACGCAGCCAACGTCGGGGCTGGGAAATTGAAATTTATTGAAAAAATGATGACAAACGAACGAAAATAAGCGCATGCAGCAGCAGCAGCGGCAGCCAGGTGGTCCCAAAGGTGTGACGTGAGAAGCTGAAATTTAAGGCCGGCCACATATGAATATATGACCAAGATAGCATTCGATTAGGGTTATCAGGGTTGCTGCAGTGCAGCGAGGACTATAAGTTCTCATGAATTGAGATTAGGAAATTATTAGCTTTATTCTTGGCCTAGCTAAAATTTCTTTTTATAAAAAATAATATTAAATTGTATTTAATTTATTAATTACATTTTTTAAATACGCAGCAAATATGTTCTTTATTCTCTTTTTTCTAAAGGTAATACTAATACTAATAATAATTGGCTAATAAAAGAACGAGAACTTTTAAAAATATGAATTAAAATTGTAAGTTTCATTTAATTTAATTTAAACAATTTTTTTTAAATTATATAATTAACCTTCAATTAAATTACAAAATTAACTTAATAATATAAAAATTATTATTTTAAATTTTAATTATAAATTATAAATTTTTTAATTAAAAACATTAATTTAAAATATTATTATTTATTTAAAGATAAATTAAATTGAAATAAAAAACGAACTCAAATAACATAAAATTAATTAATTTAAATATTAATTAATTAAAAATAAATGTTTAAATAATGAATTAAAATTTAAATACAAATTTGAATTTTACTTAATTTAAAAAATTAATTTAATATAATATAATTTATTTAAAATAAAATTAAATTATAAGATTTGCTTAGATAATATAAAATGAATTCATTTAAATTTTAAATAATTAAAAATAAATGTTTAAATGAATTAATCTTTATTAAAATTAAATATATTAATTATTTAATTTTAATTAATTTAAAATTTAAAAATTTAAAATTAATTAATTTAAATGTTATTTATTCCATTAACATTAATGTATTTAATGTAAAATTACATTTTAACACTTACAGATACCTCCCAGGGTCAATCTCATAGCTACTACTCAGTGTTATCTGCACCCTTTCCTTTATAATGCACACTAAATATCTTTGATCTTTGCAATAAAAAATTCTCTTTGTGTTCGACACTTGGCAACTCTGGATGTGGCTCACATTTTGTTTTGTGGTGTCATAAATGTGGACTGCCTGCGCCACGTCTTCCGCCAACGTCTGCCATGAGCGGCGGCTAGGGCCCCCCAACTTGGACACTTTGCGAAACGTTTAAACCAACAATTACGCGAGCATAAATCAAACAGTCGAGTAGACGAGGAACAGAGTCGGAACAGAGTCGGGTCTGAGTAGGGACAAAGTTGGGGCAGAGTCGAGGCAGAGTGTCGGACGAGGCGGGCGGTCCAGGTGAGAGTCGCGTGTGCAGGTCGCGGACTCTAGACACAGTAGACGCCACGCATCGTTGTCGATGCCAGGACTGACTGGCAAATGGTGTCGCTGTTGATGATGCTGCTGCTGCGGCTGCTGCTGCTGCTGCGGCTGCTGTTGATGACGATCTGCAAAAAAAAGGTGCCTGGAATGTTACACCGGCAGCAGCCGAGTGCGATTCCGACACCGACACCGACACCAACTGCTGTCACAGCGGCAACGCCTCAGCTCCAACTGCAGCACCAACTCCAACTCCAACTCCACAACTCGATGCTGCAAAGCTCGCAGCTTCAGCTGCGCCTTTCCTTCATTGGTTTCAGGTGTCAATAAATAATGGCGCGGCACTTGCCGATCTCGTTGCGATTAGATTGCCGTCGCTCGCCGCTGAGCTCTTGGTAAATTTAAATAATTTTCATATTAATTAAACACTTTAAAAACAATTTGCACCGCAGCCTAATTGAATGCGCAGACATCGGGACAGGCACTCGGAGTGAGGCCTAAGTGCAGTTGCAGCAGCAGCTGCCAGGCCTTCAAGCCAATCTCTGAGTTATGTGGCTATGAATTGGTTAGATTGATGCTGCAGCATATATTTTAATAATATGAATATTGAAAAGGTTTATTATTAATAAATTATTAATAAATCAAGCTAGATATTTAATGTGCATTTCAATTATTTAATATATTATTTAGAAAGATTTCAGAAATGTAGAAAAATTCCGAAAATGCTATTAAAATGCCTTGCAGCATTAAAGTATATATATATTGCTCTATATAGTTATGCTATTTAACGATTTTTTGCTCTCTTTAAAAATAATAAATGAGTCCGACTACATAATACACTCGTTCATATTCCAAATATATATACATATTTCATTTCTCAGATGTTGGACCTCAAATATCTGAGCTCGTAAATATCTGTTGAGTGATTCTCAATGTCTGCAAATAACTTTCTTTCACTCACAATTTGGGAAGAAACGAATAGATCAACCGAATGCGATCTGAGAGAAATCTTTTCTTTTCGTCTATTTTCTTCATTCTACTTTTTCCTGAAGAAATTAATTCATGCTCTGAATCTTTGCTAGACATTACTTGTAGAACTTCTATAGACTATATTCACAGGGATTCAATTTTGAAACCATTTCTCTAAAACTATAGAGAAGACGTTTTGACGCCTTAACAATAAATAAATAATAAAATAATACAACATGTATTAAAATAAACTAAATAAATAATAAATTGTTATTTAATTAATTTATATGTACAAATAATAAGATAATTAATCAATTAATTAATAACTACAGAAAATTTCAATAAAAAGAAGCCAAGACTAAGATATAGAGATAGCGAGAGCGAGAAAGAGAAAGAGACAGATACAGAGAGGGAGAGGAAGTCTTACCTTGTTGAATACATTTGAAATTGATTTTCCTCAACTCACACGCAACTTTCCCATTGTTCAATTTAATAAACTTTATTTTTTTTGGCAGTTATAAATAACCAATTTCCTTCCACAACTTCACCTTCTTCTTCTGCATCGTCTTCTGTTTGCAATCCTTCGCATTGGCTACCTGGAACACGCCAAAACCCACACGCAGCGCGAGAGGGAAAGAGAGGAATGGAAGGGAGAGCGGGAGTGGGATGGCATTCAAATTGAAGCTGTTGAATAAATCAACGCCACAAATACACAAAAATTGAATTGTGGCCAATGGCTTGCGGCGCTTGACCGCCTGCTCCCATCGTCCATCGATACAATCGCACGGCTGCCAAAGGTGTTAATATTCAATTAAAATTCTAGGGATATTCGACTGCGACTGCGCGACTGCACGGCTGCCTAATAAATTAGCGCTCAACAAGCCGCGAGTTGCCAATTTCAATTTGTTTTCGTATCACTTTGCAGCCAGATTCGAACGCGCTGGCAACGTTATTTATTGAGCTGCGCAGGTGGCAACTGGCAACAGCTAGAAGGTGAGAAGGTGGCAAGGTTGTGGAGGGTGGGAAGCTGGCAAGATAGAGTTGCTGCTAGACTACAAGGAATGGCTAAGCATATTTCACGCACACACACACGCTCAGTCAGACAGCTCTAATAAGCCAAGATGTCAAATGTAAATAGAATGTTTTTTTTGATGCCGCCTTTGCCACGATTAGTCTTAGCCTCGTGCCACACAGGTCTCTCGCCCTCTCTCTCTCTCTTTCTGGCTCTCTGTGGCATGCCACACTGCGTGTGATCTTGTAATCGATGTTGTACTTAGTCGAACATTTGTAGCTACAACTGCGGCACGCCACGATATCGATTTAATGGACCCAACAGTCAGCAAAACGAAACGAAACCAAAGCAAACGATTGACGGCGCAAGACCAAGACCAAGACAGGCAAGCAGCGTGAGAGAGAGAGGGAGAGTGAGTGCGAGAGAGAGAGTAAGTTTTAACTGCAACAGCGCGATATTTATCGCCGATACTGCGATTGAGATCCGTGGGGTCGACTACGACTGAGCCAGGGGCTAGGCACAGTGGGCAATATTGATGAAGGCTTGAACAAAAAGCTGCACAGTAGAGAATACACAGAATTATATACATATGAAAGCGCTTCATGGGTCTGCAATAAAATGTTAAAATATTTTCAATATATTTATATATTTCATAACATTTATAAAATGTTTAAATATTTATTAAATATTTCTAGTAAATTGTTAATAAATTTACAGTGATTATATTACAAGTTTATTGTTGTTTTCTTAAATTTAAATGTACAAAATATTTGTAAGTCTATGTATTCGTTTTCTATTCTATTTCATTTTAAAATATCAAGAATTGATATTAATTAGACTTTCTCCGCTGACTTACTCAGTTATCCAATTAGCTTAGTTTAGTAATCTCAACTTCATTTCCCACTTAACATATTTATATTTAAATATAATGCTTTTTATTTGAATTTTCCTTTCAATAAATCAATTTTTCATTTCATTTTTATGATCTGTCAATTTCCATAGTACATAGATCACATTCACAGCAAGCGGTATATCGAGGTCAGATCTCTTGGCCTGGACTGGTAGACAGACGACATGCATATCCTCATTGCTGGGGGCATACGACTCTCATGGCTGGGGGTATTCCCGCTATCAATTAGCCAATGGGGGTGATGCAGCCAGGCATAGAAATGATAAGCGATCGCTGATTGCGTTTGGGCCATGATTAGCTGTAATTGTGTAAGGCAAGTTAAAGATATTGAATAGGAAATGAAATGACAATGTAGTAAGATAAGTAAGTGTGCTGGAAATGGGAGAGTACGACTAGGAGATACCTCGCACTTAGTAGAGCTCAGATAGATATGTGAACAGACGAAGGTAGGGTAAGTTGGAAGATATTTATAGTACATAGCTTACCTTCTCACCTATCAAAAGTATCATCAAAATGTATGCAACATATAAAACACTTGATTACCTCCACTTTTGATGTAATTGATGGCAACTTCTATGAATTTAACAAAGTCATTATTTATGGGGCTGCCGCTGGTTAAGGAAAACTCTTTTGGCAAGGAAAAGTCACATTTGGCAGCATTAAAATAATTTCAAAACACATTAATTTTGATTTAATGCCGCACAGAGTCTATGCACGTTCGCTTAAAATCAATTTAGTGGGAACGACGAAATGGAATGCAAGTGGAAGTGAAACGGACCGATGTACTCTCTGTCCCACAAGCACTGCAGGTGCGAGCGAGACAGATGGCGTTTGAGGATGCGATGCAACGATGAGGCAGCGGCAACGATGCAATGCAGTGGGCCGCGTTGTGTTTGCACCATAATTAGAGGCAATTTCAAACGTTTGCCGCACGACCGCGCCGCTTGGGGCCCACCGTGGCAATGGAGTTGAGGAGTCCACTTAAATTGATTTATGAGCGCCTGATCGGGCGCATTTGTCAGGCCGTCGGCAGTCGTAGTTCGCTTCCCAGCAGTTGCTGCTGTTAATTAAATTTGCATAAGTGGGCGCGCATAGTTTGACAGTGGGCGTGGCAGCTGAGCATTACAGCTGCTTGCTACTGATTTTCAGGTAAGAAGACAAGAGCGAAATAAAAGGTCTGTGTCTGAGACATGATGACCTTGGCCCAATTTTATTTATTTTATTTTTTATATTTATTTCTCGTCTGCCGCTAACAAGATGGCAAGGGTCAAGGAGGGGTCAGTTGAAAGACAATGCGGCACTTAATGAAGAGAGTGCTCAGACCTATTCTTTGACATTTGTCAACGATTGCATTCAAATAGTTTCTCAGGCTTGCCGTAAAACAGATTTGTAATTTAATCAGCGTAACATTGTCTAACCGTGGGTATGAATTAATATTTTGACTTCCTTTTTATTGCCAGCAACAGACAGTGAGGCAGAGAGAGAGAAAGGGAGAGAGAGATGTGCACGTAATCTAACGAGCAGCTCAACAAACGGCGAAGTCAATTACAAATGGCAAACAAAAAGCAATAGCAATAACAAATCGAAACAAGCATGCACACATATGCACAGGCTCTTCTGCTCTCTCACACACGCACACATGTGTGTGGCACAGGCCCTTCTGCTCTCTCACACATGCACACATAAACACGGGCCCTTCACGTTCTCACACACACACATTCGTATTTCTTTTTTTTGACAATGCAATAAATGAGCAACTTTTGGAAACGAAAGTGTCGATAGGCCGCCTGTTCGAAGTTCGAACTAAAACAAACAAGAACAAGAAATCAGCGAGCGATTGGCAAAGGGACTGAGAGGCGGAAGAGAGAAGGAGATAGATAGAGAGAGAGAGCGCACGCAGCCCAATAGCTAAAAAGGAAGTGCCATAAAAATGCAATTTTAGATTTCATCAACTGATAAGAAAAGTTTTCAAATTAGCCACAAAATGGAATATGAAATGCGAATATTGCGAATGGAAACTGTAAAGTGAACAACAAACAAAGAACATCTACACACATGCTTGATTAGAAAACAAAACAAATATGCTCAATTTGGCAGTGGAACGGCTGAGATATACCCTATAGCAGGGAATAATTAATATGAGAATACAGAATATACATATAAAGGAATGAATAAATAAAAGAGCAATTGCTTCGTCTTTTTATTGGTGAAGCAACACGAGATACTCTCCAGAAAGATTTTGATTAAAACATTTGAATATTCCAATTGAGTTTTGAACAGTATTTAATTTGCCAAACTTATTATTATTATTTTATTTGAATTAACTTTTTGTACACATTTTAAGTTAATATATTATTTTATATCAATTATATTTATATAATATTTTATAAACGCTTTTTACATACATATAAATTTTTTTTTAATTATATTCATATTTGCTGTAAATATGTCATATATAAATCTTTAAATAATACATCAACTCTACATAAAACCAATCTACCCTCACATCAAGTCATTTGCCCCAGTTATAGGGTATAATAAGGACAGCAGCGTATGAGAGAACGTTTAAGTAACGGTAAGGCAGCCGCCGTCAGTCGGCCTACAAATGGCAGGCGTCACGCCAAAATACCGTTAGAAAGTTTTATGCCTACCTGCCAGTTGGGCTCCACTGTGGTCTATCCCCACTCCCAGCCCCAGCCATGCCCAACAACCGCCCTCGCTTCCAATATATGTATATAAACCGTAAGCACTGAGCGCAACAAAAGTATCAATTTCACTTTATCAAATGGCAGCAATCGCAGTGCCAGAGATTAAAATAATAATCGAAAAGGATAAGAAAGACAAGGAATGCAAAGAAATGCACTCAACCAAACCAGTCGGCGTCGTCGTCCAATCTTAAAGAACAGATCAATGGCGAAGCAGAGTAGAGCAGGCAGCAGCAACAACAGAAGCAGACATCGCTCAACATAATTAACGCCAAATAATAGAAACTCACTCGGATTGGTAACAGCATCCGCATTCCGCATTCTGCACTCTGCACTCCGAACTTGGGCACAAACAGTAGCTGATGCCGCGGCGCCTGTAGGATTTGTACAAATGTTAATGATGATCCCTCCCTGACAAAGGGTCGTTACCTGTGTGTGTATTTGTGCCTGTGCGTGAGCTGTTGTTTGCTTTTACAATTTTATCAGTGAAACTGGTGCTAATCTTGCGGGGCGGCAAGTTGTTTGTTTTGGTTTTAAGCAGATTTGGCAAATGCTGATGCGATTTTAATTAGAGCACGCATGTTAAAAATAAAATATATAAAAAAGCATAATTAGAGCTACAATATAAATTCACATTAAGCATATAAATCTTTAGATATTTCATATTAATTTGATTCAATATTCGAATGATAATTCAAATTATATTACTTTTAGGGTATTTTTGTTTCCTTAAATATGGTAGCGTTTAGTTTTATTTTTGGCAGTCTGGCAGCACTGCATGCAGAGAGTGTTGCAAACTACCATAATTTAAAAATATTTGGTAGGTACTGCATATTTATTTGTTCGTTTTTAGTATTTTTCGTATATTTTGTAGAAAAATTTCAATATTTTTTTGCTTGCAACAAACATCCAGTAGCAGTCTTGGCTTTTAACAAGTCGTTCGTGGGTCGTGTAAATATTGTAAGAATATATTGTAATTTTGTGATGGCCTAAAAATCAAATGCCCAAGTGACAACAAATTGATTTACTTATATATGTTTATATGTGACGAAAGAAATTAGCTAAATATGATGATATGTTATGTTGACAAAGGCAGCAACAGCAGCCAGCAGCAGTAGCAGCAGCAGAATGCACACCAATACTCAGATACTCGTACATGTAACCATACATATGCATATGTATATTTTCCGTCTACGTTTCAATTTGATTTTCGGAAATTTCACCTTCGCTTTGCTGTTTTCGGCTATTTCAAACTTGTTTTTCAGCTGTGTCTGTTTCATAGTCTCATTTTTTTTCGTTCGCTTACCTTTGCCAGCCGCTCACTTTTTTCATTTGCTTACGTATTACGTGTAGAAGTGTGCGTGTGCGTTTCACGAAATTATCGCTAATTTGCACTAAAATGGCTTGTAAAGTGGTATAATTTAATGCGTATTCAAATACATTCAGACACACGTAAAGCACAAACAGACATTTACATGTTTGAGACTTGCTACAAGAGATCAGCTGTAATTTACATAAAGAAATTGGCAACGCTTACACGGCACGTGTAAATGTACATTTTACATATGTATGTGTTTGTTCTGTGAGTGTGTGTGTGGCGGTTGGTGTCTGTGTGTTATCGCTAAAGGTGCTGTGCTCGTTCGTACATACATACATATGGCTTGCTAGTATTTTTGTCATATATAAATACATATACGTACATACGTACGTACATATGTATGAAATGGTGTTCGATATCGTCGTCTAAGCAAAAAGAAGACCAATCGCGGTCGCTATATGCAATTGATAAATATTAGTGGAATGCGCTCTCGGTTTGCATAAATAATGCGTAGTTGCGAAATGTGTGTCAATATGTGAGCCAACGACGCGTTCAACCAGCAGCAGGTGCAGCTGTCTAGTGTTGTACAACGAATCAAATACATATGCGCTATGTTTGTATATTTATGTGCGTGCGTGTGTGTGTGTGTGTGACCAGTGCAAACATATGGCGAAAATGTCACAAACAAAAATCGAAAGAAAAAGTCCATATAATAATTGTTGCATTCTCTTCGCAGCCCCAATGCTAACTGAAACGATGGGATCAAAGCTAACATAACTGTGCTCTCCTCCCGTTCCATTGGCCGTGTCGCACAAGAATCCAAACGCCAATGCCAAATGTAACAAAGCTAACGCGTGAATGCCGCCCCGAAGGAAGGAGTTGCAAACGAATTACATAGAATTAGAAATCAAATTATAGGAGAATCAATCAGAATAATAGAAGTGACAACGGAACGTACCTCTCAAATCAATATTATAAATAATTATTTTTGATTTGATTTTATTTCGTTTTGCATCGATTAAAACGTGTTTGTTTGCGTTTGCAACAACTTTTTCCACCGTGTCCCCCACCGGCGTGTGTGCGAAAAAGTCTTTGCAACGTTCCAAACAACACGTCGATAAGTAACGGCCGCAAAAATTCCCAAATCCGTGACAGCCAGTAAACTGCAGCGCCTCAAAGCCAAAGCGGCTGCAAGTCAACATTACGGCGGCAGTTATCGTAAGTCCGGCAACGGCGGCGGTGGAGGTGGTGGTGGCGGCAGCGTTGGCGTTGGCGTAGGTAGCAGCAGCAGCGGCGGCAGCGCAGCTGGCAACGATTTAGCTAATTTTACAACAACAAGCGGCTACAACTATCAACGCGGTGGCGCTGCGGAGGAGCGTAGCTTTGCTGCAACAGCGGCGACGTCGGCGTTGGCGTTGGCGTCTTCAGCTGCCGACACTGTTGGCGACAAGTCATATCAATATAGCAACAGCAACAACAACAACAACAACAACATCAGCACTAGCAACAACAACAATTATCAAAAGTCAAACTACACCAGTGCCAATTACAATAATCAGAATCCAACAACCAACCACCTGCCTTACCAGCCTACACCATACTCCTCCCACAACAACAATAACATCCACAACGGTAACGGGACAACGATGATGATGACCAAACAGAAGCCAACGCTTACCGAACGCCTCAATATCGGTGGGGATGAGGTACGCGAGCTTAAATTGGGTGCCACATTCAATCCAAAAAATACAGCGACCGCATTTCACACAATCAAATGTGAGTTGAGCAACGACAGCAACAAATTAAAAAGAAATATAATAAAACAAACCACATTATATCCATTTGTTCGTCCGTTCTGATTACTTATGCAATCTACGTCTACGATTTCCAGATGACTTTAAGCCAGCAAGTGTGGATACGAGCCGAATGGCAACAGTGGATGTTGGCTCCAATAATCAAGTTACTGTTACCGTGCCAAATTTAGGTAAGTTTGCATTGCAAGTCAACTCCTAGCTATCGATATTTCAAAAAAGACCAAAACAAATTTCCTATCGATATTGCATAAAGGATCTGTTTTCTGCTCGTTATCGATATAGTATTTACAAAGAATAACCTCTATCGATATTGCCGAAAGGATCTGCGGCTATCGATGTTAAATTTATGTAACTATTGATATTGGAAAGTTTTTGTAGATTGCATTCCACATTCCTGTGTATTTTGCATAGGTTTTTAGGTGTGGAGAAATGCAAATTGAGAAATTAACACGAATTTTGGTTAATCGATTTCCGCATTGAACTCATGAATCATCGCTGACTCTTTAACTGTTTGCAAATGATAGCAACGTTGTGTTTGTTAACAAGTAATTGTCAATGAGGGGATTTTATTAAAAATGTTTTGAGAAATACAAATTTAGGTGAAAAGCTAATTTTCAGCTCGACTTGCTTAACTTTTATCATGATCTTTGATGTCATTGTGCTGTTTATACTGATTGTCAATATGACATTCTATTCACTATCTATATGCACTACGATTATTCTATATATGTTTATATTACTGAACCGACTAAAGCATTAAAACACGCAATCTATTCAGGCAATATGTTGATTTTCCTAGAAGAAATAATTGAGAAATATTCATATCAACTTAATATTTGCTATAAAATAGTAATAAAAAATAAATTAAATTCTTTTAAATTGAAATTCGCAGAAAATGAAGCTGATTCGACAAAGTTTTGATTGTTCATTTAATTTCATTTGACAATACAATAAAAATTAGGCTGAGCAACATTAATTTATCAGACAGAATCTATTTAGCATTCGCTAGTTTATTATGACATTTTTTTTATTATCCCTTGCACACTTAACGTCAAATCTGTCAGGAAATCCGTCAGAAGTAACAATCAAAACTTGTTTTCCTTTAGTGAAAGTCAAATTGATGAATTGCCAAAAAGACAAGCGTTTTTATGGAATATTCAGTTCAATTCCATTTATAAAATTACATATTAAGTATGCTAATAAACAGAACATGTTGTCGAGTGGCTGTTGACAAGATACGAAACGGATATTATATCAATTCCACCGCACATTAACCCCAAGCACAGCTGATCGATTCGCTGCAAAACAGAATAATGAAACTCCTGATTATGAGTCACAATTTTGCTTGTATGCTGCGCTGATAGAAAGTTAAGTAGAAAATACGTCAAAACTGAAAATGCGAAATTGTAGCCTTAAAATATGTATGCATTCATGTTGTCTGTAGTTTGGCCATCTCTGCTGCTGCTTGTTGATGACATAAACAGCACACAAATTAAGAGTTTGCCTAATGCACTACTCAGGGGGAAAAAATACTTTGTGTGCTTTAACTGTAGCTCGACTGCGAGATACTCCTCTTTAAATTTGTCTTTTTTCGTGAATTCCATGATAGAAATATGTAGAAGATATGCCAAAGTAAATGATATGTTATCTGATATTTGTAGAAAATAAATAATAAAAAAAATATAAAATAAATAAATTTTTACATAAACAAATATTCCCACATATATCGTTTCAAACTATTTTTATAGAGAACCAATTTTTTTGGTATTTCAATATAAAATATTCCATTCTATACTTTGGCTCTGTTTCATACTACCCACCTGACCTCTTTTGCATCAGTTTAGGGTATAAATAAACAAGGTAGAAAGGTAACCAACGATTGAGGTAAAGAAACCAAATTACATCAAGTCAGGCAAAATGCAGCCAAGCATTCAGGTTTTTATTTAGCTATGCTCTTTGTGTCCAGACAGCCAACAGCTAGTTATTATTGTTATTTATATAGCTACATACTTCTCTTTTTTTTTATTTTTTGCACAACTAACTTGGTTTTAGGTAACGCTTCGTTGACTATCCAGGCATAGGCAAGGAATTTGGCTGGCGATAATTTAAGTGCAATTGGTCAGGTGTCGATAGGTCACATGTATAGAGATTTAGTAGGAGTTGAAAGAAAAAGTTTAGTTTGAAGATTTGAATATATTTTATATTATATATATTTAATCTATTATATTCTTACTGAACTATCTATTTATTTAAAGTATTTTCTTATAAGCCAATCATATGTATAAATTTTGGTATAAATGTTAATGCAAATATCATCAAATATGTCGAGAGGTCCGATATCTATAAATAGAACTTCTATGTTTCACTTTTTATAGTAGATACAAACTAGAATACCCTCACTATAGTTGAATGCAAGGGTATATACATACATATATGTGGGCGTTAGTCTTACATGTTCTGTTTTCTGAAAGTTATGCATTCAAACACAAACACAAGTATGCAGATTTGTATATATTTATTTTAGTATAAATATATTTTTGTTTTCGAAATAATCTAAGTATGCACATAGAAATAATTGTGGTTAGACAAGTTTCTCAGAAATTATGTCTTTAATTGAGGCTGTCGACATAAATTTGGATCGTCTGCGAAAATAGTTTGTTGAGGTGCTTTTGACCTAGTTTCACCTATTTGGATAGATCACATTTGATAATCTTTCCCAATAAAAAATGTATATATTTATTTTTCAATTTTTACATATCGATGTTTTGTTTTATACATAAGGTATATATTTTGTTCTTATAAATAAATCGATTTATTCTTCACTTTCTATCATTGTTTTTCGAACCCTCGCCATATATTTGTATTTTAAGTCCGAGCTTTCCTATTGCCATACTGTTATTCTTAATATGGCCTCCAATCGTATTCACTGGTTTTACTATGAATGTCGACAACATATTGTCGAACAAATTTCTGGATTGTCCATGGCATAGACCTGAAAAAATGATTAATATTGGGAAAACATCAAATTCTTTAATTCTTACCGAAGATACAAAAAATATATAGGAAATATAAATGCATTTCGTTCGATTGTCAGATAGGTCTGTGAAAGAACTTATTTGTTCTTCTTTTTAGAAAAGAAAGCTAGAACCCATTAAGGGTATAAAAATTGATATTAGACAAACTAAATCTACCATGAAACAAAGCATAGAAATCTAAATTATAAATTAAATTTATATAATAAAAGTTTGTTACGTTAATACTGATTTTTTATTAGGTGAAGAGTCGTAAGAATGGGATATTAGCTTACATATAAGTTTATCCTATGAGAATTTTTAAATATTAGACAATATATGTTACTATTTTGAACTAGATTTCCCATATCTATTTAGATATCCATATAAATATAAAATTTATTTCCGAGAAATTTTGTTCTAAAATTATATATAAAATGTATTTCCGCGAAATGTTTATAGAAAATCAATCAAAAATATTTAATAATTTGTTATCTATTTGTTTTTTAATGAGAAATGTTCTGGCGTTGCCTGCATCAGATAGCTTGCTTATCTTTTATTCACTCTAATTTATATACAAAAGGAACAGAGATGTGTGTGTCTGTTTGTGTGTGGGGTCTTATTGTAAGCTACTGGCTTTGCTTTGCAGTTCTGCTTTGAGTTCAATAGTAATTTACCGTTATGAGCTGAGTGAGCTGTTGAGCGAGCTAAATTTAAACTCCAAATGAAGCTCGCTCTCTGCCTCCCTCTCTCACTGACAACGTGCATACATACATATGTACATACATGCGTTAAGGTTCAACTCTCTTGCATATATGTGTGCGTGTGTATGTTGGTAAATTTTTTGGATTTTGCTAAGCTGATGTATGGAAGCGTTTGGCAAATGGTATTGCATTGGAAATGAGAGAATTGTAACTCAAGCCAAATCATGTGCATTAAGAAAGGCAGCCCACAGAAGTGTAGCAGAGGTGATTAGCGTTCAATCTTATTTGTTTTATATCTATCTTTTGGCACGTCGCTCACTCGGGAGTCTTCTGCATTTTATAGTGGAATTTTCCATAGCGGTTTTTTTGCTTTGTGTGCATACACACCCACAACCCACACGCACACTCGCATATATACTTACATATTAATATATGTATTTTATTTAAAGAGAATGAAACTAACAGAATTTCTTTGTTTTCGAGCAGCTGTTCTTTCGCTTGCATTTGCGTGGAGCGCCTTGTCTGTCCCACACACACATACACACAGCAATGTGCGCACGTGTGAACGAGATAGTGTATGAGAGAGCGCGTGTGAGTGAGTGCGTTGCGCGATCTCTTGCGTTCTCACTTACGTACATGCATACATACATATGCCACGCGCACAAAAAGTCTGGTTCACTTAAGTGTTTCCGATAAGCGGATTCAATTAGCCAAGTTCATTAACAAACTGCATAGAATATGAAGATAATTGTAAAAAGTATATTGATAAGTTTGCAAAAATAGTTTACTTTCGGTCATGCAATCACTTCAATACATTTTATATATCAGAGAGTGTTTCAGTCGAAAGTAGGTGACTATTTAATACTCTACAAAGTTGAGCTACTATAAGACATATTGATTGAGCTGCTGTCAACAAACTAGCAGTGTATTAAATCTTCACCTGAGCTCCTTTGATTATTATCAAGTATACTTTTTGAGCTCTTTTTTTTTTTAAAGCTAGGTTGATCATAAAAATTGAATACTGTTTATGCAGTAATCAGTGAACGATATATTTCCGCATGTCATAAATGATATTCTATGCTCAATCAATCAGTCACGAACGATTAGCTCTGTACAACGATTGATGAACAATACGTCAGCATTGATCTACTCAGCTTTCGTTCATAAGCGGGTGAGCAAATGCAGAACTGATTAATTCCATTAATTTATGATCGAATTAATAATATGTAAAATCAATCCACTTATAAATAATGATATAATTTTAAAAAATTATCTAGTTCTTACAAAGCCAAAGCCGTCAATATTATGAAAATTTGTAATACAGCCAAATATGTATATAAAAATACTAATAAATAAAAATAATACTAAATACCTAAAAAAAAAGAATTCTTGAAGTAACATTGAGATCGATATTAAGATAAAGTCTTGTTATCGATAACAAGTAATACAGCTTTGCCTCCTTTTACCTTAAGCTGCACATGATGCAAGCTACTCATCATAGCAGAGGCTTGGTTTTAAGTCCATTGTAGTGCTAGGTGCACTTTCAATGATTACCTTTCAACTGACATATATACACACACACAGTTGAGCGCGTATCTAAGTGCACACATTAATACAATTTACGTGTAACAAAACAAATTCCGAAAGCACAACCGGATTTCAATATACGATTTCGTTGATTGTTGTTGCTGTTTGTTGCTGTTGTTGTCGCTTGCTCTGCTTTTGTTTATGTCGTTGATTGTTGTTGTTGTTGTTGTTGTTGCTGTTGCCTGGCGCACGCTTTCATTTTATTTGCTTATTTTATTGTTGTTGTTGTATTGTGCAGTTTAGTTGCTGTCGCTTGGCTGAGTTTTGGCAGTCACTACTGCAACATGCATTTCAAACTGTAAGCGAGAGCTGAACAAACATAAACATTAACAACAACAACAACAGCAACTGCGAAACGATTATTCAACAGGCGAAAGGCAAATGAAAGAAAAAAAAAAAAAAAACGAAATAATCAAAAAAATAAATAAAAATCGCAACACTTGCGACAATATAAAGAGTTCAAGTCAAATGCGAAAATAAAAATAAATCACAAACCACAATTACAGGCACTCAAAACAACCTTGCCCCTCGCTCTAAATACTCTAGCTCTTTACGGGTATTACTCAATTTGATAGACCAAATGTAATGCAAGATATATATGTACTTACATATATAATTATGCCAGCCAATGAAGAGTAGTTAAAATCTTAGTTGAGTGAACTACGCCGTTAGAGTTGCTAGTTTCTGATGCTCTCTCCTCTCTCTCTCTCTCTCTATGTATAAGTATTGGTTGTCTGATCAGAGCAGACTTTGCTATCGTCTGTCTGCGCTGTAATCATTATGAGAGATGCTATAAGAGAGCAAAGTCTGCTTTTTGTGCGTGTGTGTGTGTGTAACAACTGTAAAGTCTCAGAGCGCCGATTTTCAAGAACTTCAAATATACCTTCTTTTATATAGATTAAAAATAGAATAAGAAATATAATATACATATAAAACATTTATGTTCCATATTATATTTTTATTATAATTATATATTGTATTATATTCTATAAATATTAATATGTATATAAATATATAATTATTATTAATAATGTTTTACCCAATATATAAATCAGTGCATCATATGTTGCACATGATTATACTATACATACATATATATGTATATACTTATTCCTACAGACATCGGCTAGGGAGTTTACCTCATATGCGGCTTTTACTCTCTTCTTTGCTCTCTCGGATGTTTATTCATCGGCACAGTATATTTGCCCATACAAATATATTGCATATATATATATATATATATATATATATATATATATATATATATATATATTAACTTTATATTTATATGTGTGTAAACATATGGCTCCTATACTGTTTTATTGTATTTCCATACACATGCAATATATTATTTATTTCCATTGTTTGTATATTTCATTTATATTGCTTTTTGATTTGATTTTTTATTTCTTTTTTGTGCTTTTGTCGAGTTCTGAAATAGATCACAGTTTACAATACACACGTGATTATTAATAATAAGGAATACTTTTTATATATTTTTTACATGAGCAGACAATATAAATACAAAAAAATTAATAAAAATAAAAAAAAAAAAATTAAAAATAATATAAAAAAAATATATGATTAAAAAATATCTATAATAAAAAATAAATAAATATAATAAAAAAAAATAAAAAAAAATAAAATAAAACAATTAAAAATTAAAAATGTAACTATTTTTATTAAATAAATAATAATAATACGGGATTTTATGTAATACATATTTATTTGAATATTTACTTATATTTCTTTAAATATGTAATATAATATTTCAGTTGTAATAATTTTTAATATAATAATAATACATATAATAATTTTAAATTTAATATTTAATATTTAAATATATTAATGCCCTATCTCATCTGTTCTGGAACCTTTAATAATATTGGGTATATTAAAAAGATTTTCTGAATTCTTTGGATTTCATTTCGAGTTGCTCTTTCATATTTGTATACTTATGCACTTCACAGATATATTTATATACATTTTTGAGCTCTTAAGAGATACACTATATACATATATATAATTGCTTCATACTTGTTGCTTTCTTATCTTACAATGTTTTCTTATCGAGCGTTAGCTTTTGGCTTTTTCAAGTCGCATTCACAGAAATTGTTTAAATTGAGCTGAAGTTTTCGATTGTTGTTTGAGCAGCCGCTAAGACACTTGACTTCAGCTACACACACACAGAGACATGAGTAAAAGTTTCATCTGAGATACTTCGCTGCGTACTTGAAACGACTGAATGGACTTATAATTATAGTTTACCCAACTTCTTAGGGCATTGGCTCAAAGCAGGTTTGGTTGGAGCAAAGTGAATTGAAATAAATTGGAAAATGATTGTTGATTTGCCAGAGTACAGCCAAAATTATATGGATTGCTTAAATCTATAATATACATATATATAAATGGATGTATATAGGTTTGCCCATATTTCCATTTAATATATTATTGTATTTAAGGCATCCTCTTAATTTCCTTTATAAATTTACATTCACTTTTAAAAGCAAATGTGACTTGCAGTAGTCGTGCTTATATGGGGCTCTGAACTCGTTTTCAAATAACAAAGTTGAATTTAATTTCGTTATATATAAAAGGTATACATCAAATATATATATATACATATATTTTGCTTAATCAGCTTAAGCTTTTGAAGCGCTCCCAGTTCTGTATTAAAATTTGTATTTAAATTTTCTTTACAGAAAGTTCCGGTGTGCCTCAAACAGTTTATAAGGGTAATCACAAAAAATATACAAAAGAATGCCTAATCATATTCGACAAGGAAACGGGTGCTATCACATTAGAGAAGCTAAACCACAATATACAAGTGAAGAAGACAAGGTGAGCGAGCATCTCTGAATTGAATTTCCAAATTGCTAATACAATTTCTTTTGCACTCAACAGAAGCGAAATGACAAACAAGCCAAGCTTGATGCCAGCTACAAATGCTGCAGCCATGCCAAGTGGCCCGAATGGTGTACAAATGCCATCAGCACCAACTGCTGGCGGAGGATCTGCACCCAAACTGGAGAATAGCACCATGCGCATAACATCGAAGACGAAAGTGTCGACGGGCAGTCGCCGGAACAACATAAGTGAGTAAAGTCTATATAAAATGCGCTTAACATTGGCTAATTATTTGATTCTCGTTTTAGTTGATTTTAAGCCACGCAATTCGCCCATGCAGCAGAGCTCACCATCACGTCCAGTGGTCTCGCACCGCAGTCCACAATCGGCGCCGGCGTTAGTCTTGCATTTATATTCCTATATATATATATTCTATATATAATATATCTATGTATATTTTTTTTTTTTTTTAGCTGGCATGCCAACAATGCCCAACAAACATTGCCAAGCATACCTATGATAATGGACGATGATGATTTTGGTTTGAGTGCAGCTCTGCAGCAGAATGGCGGCGGACAGGCGAATATCTCGGGCTCTTCCACAGGCTCTTCAGCTGGACAGCCGGACTATGGAGCAGCGCATATGGGAAAGCAACGACAAGCGCCTAGCCAAGGTCACTCTAAACGGCAGCAGCAGACCCAACGTTCCAGTCCTCCCATGCATCAGCAGCAGCAGCAGCAGCACCAGCAACAACAACAACAACAGAATTATGGTCGTGGTAGCGCCAACAATAACTACGCACAGCAGCAGCAGCAGCTACATCAGCAACAACAACATCAACAGCAACTACAGCAACAGCAGCAGCAACAACAACAACAAATGCAGCAACGCGCATCATTTAGCCATAGCAATCATAGCAACAGTATGCCCATGGACTTGGATTCACCCAGTCATCATGAACAGGCCACGCAGTCTATGGCACAGGCAGCCGCCGTGCTGGAACAGGTTCGCATTCTCAATGGTTGCATTCGATTGTTTGTAAACAGTTTTAATTTCTTTGCAGCAAATTGGAGCTGAACTGAGTGCATCCAGTTCGAGCTCAGAGTCTGAATCCAGCGACAGCGATAGTGGCAGTGATTCTGATGATAGCACCGAGGATGATCGTTCCATGCATCAGCAGCAACAGCCGCCAGGGCAACTATCACAGCATCATCATCATATGCAGCAACAGCAGCAGCAACATATGCATCAGCTGCCTAATTTGGGACTGGGTTCTATGTCGCCTACATACAATAGTCATCATCAGCATCATCAACAACAACAACAACAGCAGCAGCAGCAACAGTCGCATCATCATCATCACCAGCAGCAGCAGCAACAGTCCGGCATTTATGCATCCAATGGTGGCTTCCCCAATGACTTGCTACAAAACGATCTGCAATTGTCCTCAAATTCGTCCGACGATGATGATTAGCCTTTTTTAAATTATAAACCATTTAGTTGTAATCTATATCTATATATTGCCTTCTACTTTGGCTACTTTAAAGTGCAACAACAAACGACCATAAACAAATATCAACAACAAACACTTTGTATGTATGTAGTGAAAGAAAAAACAAAAACACAATATTAATTATTGATATTCATTCTCTCTGCGTTTAATTAAGTTGAAATTATTATTGAATGGTGAATTTAATTGCTAGTGAAATTTTTATAAATAAATTTTTAGTTCTATGGTTATACATGCAGACAGACACACACACATAAAAATATACACATATGCATATACCTATACATATACAACTATATTATATATATATATATATAAAGCTAAGGCTAAACTAAATGATAATTTTTAACATTATTTTTACAAAGCAAACAAAAATGTGCTGGAGAACATTGAAAGCAAACAAAAATAGAAAAACACCACAACCACAATGTAATTCGTAATTGTAAATGCTAAACGTAATTTTGCCAATATTGTCAATGTACATTCGTTTTAAAATTAAATCAAAGGTTATGTGAACAACGTGGCAGTCCAGATGAGATGCAACAGCAGCAACAGCAACAAAAAATTATTTAGTTTCTAATTGAAGCACATATATAAAACTGTATATAGATATAGACGTGAAATGGAACGATAACAAGAAATGACCAGAGCGGATTTTTGCCATTAATTACGCATTTTAGTCTAAGCGATTTTTCAGCTAATATTTTAGATTTAAACATTTTTGACAAACAAACACCAAAAGAGACGGACAACAAGAATATAATAAAGTTAAACAAATGAAATACATATATTATAATTAATTAACTACAAATAACTTGTAAATTAGTCTACGCTTTGTAATCATTATTATTATTATTATTATGATTATAATTATTATGATTTTTTCCTGTTCTTTGCTTCGATCGTTTTAGTCAAGTAAATTTTAATATGCGATTTCTTCATTGTCATTGTTATTGCGCAATAAAACAAAAAGTGTATGTTTAATTTGCAATTAGTTGTGTTAGACGATATTGCGAGAGTATTTAGTAATTAATTGCTAGCGTGCGGTATGAAGACATCTATGTTTTTAGCTCATGTTTTTATTTGAATTTATTTGTATTTTTTTTAATTAATTCGTAATTAACTATTATTATTATTATTATATTATATTATATTATAATTTTGTTATGTGCTTGCAAATTAATTTGAATGCAAAAGCAATGAATTGTGGATAAAATAAATATGCATTGAAAGAACTCTCAATTTAATTTAATTGATTTATTTTTTAAATAGTTACATTAAATTATTTTTTTTTTATTAATATTATGATTGCCGCACTTTGGATAATAGAGCGACTCCTTCCAATAGAGAAATGCACTAAAAAAAATTTAAAAATGCAAATTAAGAAAAACACTTTTGTTAACATTTTACACTAATAGCATTTAGTTTTCCTATAAAAAATAAAAGCATTTTTAAAGAACCATCCAGAGGAAGAAGAAGAATATGAGAAAGGAAAAACATAAGACCAACAGTTGAAACGTCTAAACATAAAAAGAAAACAAAGAGAGAATAATAGAATTATTTTTTTAAATCAATTACAAATTTATAAATATGAAATGTTGACATAAATCTATGTTTGATTTTCAAGCCATAGATATTTCATTTACAAATTATTTTTATGACACAAAAAAAAAACAACAAAAAAGAAAAAAACTGATAATTGATTCTGATAATCATAAGCACAATATATGTTCTTCTACACAGCCTAGAGAACTAATTAAAATTAATTTTAAAGAGCGAAAGAGAAAGGAAGACAGAAGAGATGCGAGAGATAGTGAGCCAGTGAAAGCGAATTACTATATAATAATGAAAAATCAAGCAAGTAGAATAATTGATAAGCAAATGTTCGCTAAACATATAAATAAATGATATACACATATATTCATACAAGCATACCATACGATGATAATGATAATGCTACTGATATTGCGAACTCAAGACCGAAACCAACTCGGCTTTTGTATCAGTTGAACTAGTTTTAATGATAAAGACAAGCAACAAATCAACAACCAATACAATGATGACAAATGCAACGTTATGTAAATAGTTAAGAGCAGGAATCATACACATACACACACACATACACTCTCATAAACACACACACACACAGAAAGAGTACATGCCCTTGAAAATGCCTTTACCATGTAAATAGATGAACGAAAGATCGTAGCAAGAGAAAGAGAGAGTTACACAGCTTCGGCTGCCGATGACATTTAAATAAAGTGAACGAATTATATATACAATTTAAGAGAATTATACTTATTATTCATATTATTATATACATTACACACACGCACACACTAAAACGTGTATTCACATAGTAGAATCTGAGATTCTGGTGGTATTACTGGTTGGCGGCAATACTTTTGGCTTAATGATCACAAATCGGCAAACTAATGCCGCATCTATCATCATGACTGCAGCGGAATTGTCAAACATGTTGCAGTAGTTGGGCGCCGAGAAGACGGTGACCAGCTTGCGGCCGGCAAAGAATTCATAGCCATCTTCGACCACCTGATGAGCGCGCACCATTAAATTGAATTTGTGCGTATCGAGGAAGGAGTGGACAATGTTGGCGCCAAACGTGAAGCTGACGCCGCGATCATTTTCGCCCCAGCTTTCAATATTATTATCGGGATCTGACCAGAGCAGATCGCAAAGTAGCCCGTGTGGTGGCACTTCAATGGGTCGCGGTATTTGACGTATCACAGTGACATCATCGAGATTCGGACTCAGTCCGCCGTGACAGCAGAAGACTTTGTTCTCAATGATTGCCGCCACGGGCATGCAGTTGTAGCAGTCGACAAAGGTGCGCCAGAGCTTGATGCTATACCGGCGCTTGCACTCGTCGAAGAAGCCGTAAATACGATTCACTTCACTCGACTCGTGATTGCCGCGCAGCAGGAAAAATGTCAACGGATATTGGATTTTGTAGGCGAGCAGAAGAGTTAACGTCTCGATCGATTGTTGTCCCCGATCCACATAGTCGCCAAGAAAGAGATAATTCGCTTGCGGTGGAAAGCCACAGTTTTTGAATATGCGCAACAAATCTTCATATTGTCCATGTATATCGCCGCAAATCTTGATGGGCGTACTCAATTCCAGTAGCATGGGTTGGCTAAGGAAAAGACTACGCGCAGCCATGCACACGCTCGTTAGGGTCCTCTCCGATAGTACAACGCCAGCTAGAGGCGTTTTATTGGTCGATAGTTTCGTTATAATTTCCTTTAATTCCACTGGGTTCAATTCTGCGCTCCTACTAACGGACGTTATACGATAAGACATAATTTAAATATACTGTTACAACTTGATTTTGAAACTGGCCAGAACGCGTTATACAGCACTGATTGTATTGCATAAAATCGAAAATGCACTACAAACACACAAATGTCTATCGATATATTTTGTAAGCGTATATTTATATATATCGATACATTTTATAAACACACCGCTTGCTGAGTGCGGCAGAAATCTTATATTTTAAAGAGACTTCATTGAAAGACCTACCTTAATATGTTAGCGACTGCCCGCAATTATGATGATGTAATTACACAAAAATTTCCATTTAATTTTTATAGATTTAAAAAAATAATACCAGAAGCTGGAAGAGATGGCTTGATTTTTTTTTTTTATTTTCGTTCAGTTGCGTAATCGACTGTTTAATGGCAAACAGCTGATTAGAACTTTTGGCAAACAACGTGTTTTTTTTTTATTTTGCGACTAGTTGAATTTCACCAATTGGAGTGATAGCAACAAGTGATTTTGGAAAATTATCATGGGTGATGTTACGGGTCTTACCAATGCCGAAGCCGATGAGCTTTGCCAAAAACAGGATGCCTCCACAAAGGTAAGCTGGAATTAAATGAGTTTGCAATGTGTGCAAATAATACCGGCAACAAATTTCGAACAGGACTTCCTGTTCCAGCAGACCATGTACCGCATCAAGGATCCACGCAAATCGCTGCCCTTTTACACAGGTGTCTTGGGCATGACTTTGCTGGTGAAATTGGACTTTCCAGAGGCAAAGTTCAGCTTGTATTTTATGGGGTATGTGCCGTATAGCTCTAGCAATTTATAACATCTGGCATTTAGAACATCTGTTTCTCTAGCTATGAAAATCCTGCTGATATACCCAAGGATCCCAAGGAGCGTCGCAGCTGGGCAATGAGTCGCAAGGCAACCATTGAATTGACCCAGTAAGTGTAACCTTTTGACCTACATATACGACATGGTTTATTAATATTTTGATTTGTTAGCAACTGGGGCACCGAAAGCGATCCAGATCAAAGCTATCACAACGGCAACACCGATCCACGCGGTTTTGGGCACATTGGACTGATGGTGCCAGATGTCTATGCAGCTTGCAAACGGTTTGGCAGAGCTTAAAACTGAGATATTTATAATTATTAATATATTTTTCATTATGCAGCTTCGAGCAGCATGGCGTGGAGTTCGTCAAGAAGCCCGACGATGGCCGCATGAAGGGCTTGGCCTTCATCAAGGATCCCGATGGCTATTGGATTGAGATCTTCAATGCCCATACCGTACCGAATTAAAAGCTGAGATATTCATTTAATAACATATTTCGCTTTCCTGCCATTTCAAATTGTTACGCAAAAGGCAAACTTTGTATTCCACATATGTATATCAATATTTTTGTTGTTTTTAAGAGATTAAAGTTAATTTTCGCAGGATACAAATCAAAAGCTATATTTACAAATGGCAAGACAATTACTACAACAACAACAACAACAACAATAGCAACAACGTAGTCTGTCTAGCCTTTCATTCATAAAGCCAGGAATATAATTGGCTCCTATGTCCTTAATTGATTGACATATAGCTGTCACTTTAATTATTATTTACAGCAACATGTGGATTAGCTGGGACAGACGGACAAAACTCTTGTCAACAATTCGCATTCGCTTGCCGCGTTTCCCTTTTGCAATTTTCACTTAGGCTGTCCGCCTCTAATAATGGCCAAACACGGGAGCGCATTATTTGTTCAGTGTCAAATGTGCATGAAAAGAAATAGTAACAGTAAAACCCATCGAATGCACTTGGTCGTGGCGAGTCAGTGCTTGTCGAGCGCTTGGCGGCATCGTTTGAAAATCGTGAAAATCGTCAAATTATGGAAATCTCTGAGGCCAACATTGGCATCTTTTATGTTAGCAAACTTCTGGCACTTGCGCCATATTCGGCCAAAAAGAACTCAAAAGGTCAGCTAGAGATACGACGCAGTTGGTTATTTTCCGTATACTCGGTTTGCTTGTGCCTGATCATGGGTAGGTAATTGGATCTACTGAAGTTGTGCTGCGATCAAACCCAAATATTTTTAAATTGGTATTAGTTTTTCTCACCTATCGCGGACTTTTATTCGATGCAAATTCTGATATACCCGTACGGTAAGTTCTCTTGAAATTTATATTTTTTAGATGTGCATTAGATAAAGTTCTTTATTAAAGTTTAATTGAGACTTTACATAGGTAGATTTTAGCTATTGTAGTGCTCTACCTAGAGCTGTGTTCCCTCCGCCAGCAGTAGCTCAGCAGCAGGAGGCGCCGCTCGAACGATGCGACCAATCGGCCTGAACGTGGGTCGCGGCAGATATGGCGGCTTATCATGCCCGGCCAGTGCCATGGCGCAGATCGAGAGCAGCAATAAAATAATTGTGAAATTCATTTCGTTGCGATTGAGAATGCCTGCTTGATGCCGTTCACTTGACATCGAGCGGCTTTTATAGCCAAGCTGAGCTGAGCTTTAGCTAGGGTACTTTTTTTTTTAGTGGGGGTTTACTTGTGGCATACGATACATAAGTATGTGACCTGGCTAAGTAATTACTTACATACATACAATGTATGTCGTTCTCTTGATCGAATTGCTATCAGTATTGATTCGCTGTGATCTAAAGGGGGATTTGTTATAGGTATAGGTAAATTCAATTTTAAAATTGATTATAATAAAATTGTTAATCAAAAGAACAAGAATTAAATATTGAGCTGTAGATTCAAATACTATATTTTCATATAGAGATTGATATATATATAAAATTATTATACTTAACATAACTACAAAAACTATAAAAACAACGCCAAATATGTTTGGTATGTGCATGATATCATAGAAATAGCTATGCTAAAATTAATTCTATAAATAGCATCCAGTTATATACAAATATATCATAGAGGGAGAGAGAAAGAGAGAGAGAGAGGGAGACAGAGATAAATAATTCATATAGATATACAGCATAGCATAAAAAGGTCTGACAAGGTCAACTTTAACAACATATTTGATTACGAAATTGTGAATTATTTATTCACAGATTTGAAATGAGCTAGAAATATAACTGGAAAGAAGGATAGGCAGGCTGGAAAGAAAGTTATTTAAAAAATAGCTAAAAACCGCTAAAAACGGCTAAAATAGGCTAAAAATGGCTATAAAGTATCTTGAATGGGAAGATTGGTGGATAGATAGGCCAATAGATTGTTTGATGGACAGATTCGTAATTTTAGAGATAGAAATATAACTAAATTACCAAAAACCGCTCAGAATGGCTAAGAACCGCTTAATAAGGCTAGAAAAGCCTGAATCAGTGGATATATAATATATATTTATAGCTATTAATTAAATAATCTAGTAAAATATATATATATATATATCAAATACTGCTTTACACTACTTCATCAAATTTTGTCAAGAAAACTTATTTTACTTAAACTATTTTTTCCTACTGCACACACATGCATATATAAAATATAATATAAATATAAGAATTTCGTAATTTAAGAGAGAGAAATATAACTAGAAAGTGTGATACGAAGGCTAGAAGGAAGGACAGTTGACAGGAATTTATACATGTATTAAAATAGGCTAAATCCCGCTAAAAACGGCTAAATCCCGCTAAAAACGGCTAAAAAACGCTAAAACGGCCAACAACATCTTAAGACGGCTAAGAACCGCTTGATATGGCTAGAAATGTCTGAATTAGTGGATATAGATACACTACACTACTTCATCAAATTTTGTCAAGAAAACTTCTTTTACTTAAACTATTTTTTCCTACTGCACACACATGCATATATAAAATATAATATAAATATAAGAATTTCGTAATTTAAGAGAGAGAACTAGAAAGTATGATACGAAGGCTAGAAGGAAGAAAGATAGTTGACAGAAATTTATACATGTATGAAAAAAGGCTGAATCCCGTTAAAAACGGCTAAATCCCGCTAAAAACGGCTAAAAACCGCTAAAACGGCCAACAACAGCTTAAGACGGCTAAGAACCGCTTGATATGGCTAGAAATGTCTGAATTAGTGGATATAGATATATATTTATAACTGTTCAAATGTTCTTTAATAGATTGATAAAATAATCTAGTAAAATATGTATATATATAAGAAACTGTTCAGCATGAAAAGTCAGGAAAATCTTTGCAAAATCCTTACATGATCATCTTCATAAGTTGCGTCTATGTACTGCCCACAATCATCTATCCCAGACCTTACGTGTGTTTGCTTCGATACGCTTGAATGAATTTTAATTTGAATAAAATCCAACACATCAAAAGTGCATCTTTCAGAATGAAATCGGCCACCTCGAAGGTGGTGACTGCATCGGACGTGTCGGTTGTGGTGCTGGCCATCGTAACTGGTGTTTACTGTGGCATGTTTGGCCTGCGTGCCACACAGGAGTTGAACACGCGACTGGATAAGGTAAAGCCTGCGCTACAGCTTATTTAATATTTCCCAATTTAAACTCCAACACAGATCGACAGCACTCTCAGTCCTTATAACAATTTAAAGAAGGATCGCTGGCGTGCCTATGCCATGGCCAGTATCTCGCTCATCGTCATCGGAATTCTGCTTGGCCTGGACGTGGGCACCTGGGTGCGCATGGCACAGGAAATGAACATTAGCCAGGCGGACACAGGTGAGCATTGCATTCGGATTCATTCACTTTGATCTGTTTCAGTGTCTCAGATCCCAACATCTCATTGCCAGAGCTCAACGTGCAGTGGTATATACCCTTTTATAGCCTCTATTTTATACTGACCGGGCTGCACATCAATTTTGCGAACACGGCTTACGGCTTGGGCAGACGTTATAAGCGGCTCAATCAAATGCTGAGAACCAGCTATCTGAGTGGTAAGCATAGAATTGACAAATAATCAATGTAATTTATAAAGATCAAGCTATATCATTCATAATTCACAATCTATAACCTTGGCAGACAAAACCTATGGCAATGCCACAAATCTGGTCAGGGTAAGCGCCGTCAAATCGATCAGCTTTAAGCCAATGATGCCAATGGCTCTGCACGCCAGCTTAACAAAGTTAAACGCTGAGACTTTGCCCAATGAGTCCGCCAGTAAGTACTCGTACCATCTATTACCAACAATCAGTATACATGAACTCCTCGCTAAAAACTCCTACATAGCTAAAAACAAAAATTTGCTTATTCGCGCCATGGCCGACAATCACGAATCGTTAGGCAAATGCGTACGATTGCTCTCAAGGCATGTAGAGAGATTAATCAGATTGAGCAATATAAATTGAATGAATAATTTATTGTAGATTCTATGGCATAGCCGTGCTCTTTATACTAGTCTCTTGTCTGCTGCACTTGGTTGCCACGGCCTACTTTCTGTTTCTGGAGATGCTCAATAAGCGGGACAATGGCTACGTTTGGGTGCAAATGCTCTGGATTATCTTTCACTTTTTGCGTCTGCTCATGGTCGTGGAGCCATGTCATCTGGCTGCGCGTGAGGCGCGCAAGACCATACAAATCGTGTGCGAAATCGAGCGAAAAGTCTTTGAGCCCATCTTGGTTGAGGAGACCAAGAAGTTCTGGCAACAGCTGCTAGTCGACGATGCCGAATTCTCAGCTAGCGGACTCTGTCGAGTCAATCGAACCATTTTGACATCGGTAAGTGTTTGTTAGTATTACTAAATATAAGTCTAATAAATAATAATATTCATTTTCTATTCAAAATTAACTTTCTCTTGCAGTTTGCTTCGGCTATCGCTACCTATTTGGTCATACTCATTCAATTTCAAAAGACGAATGGCTGAAACTGACCAGGAATTCATCTATTTAGTTATACAAAAGGTTGCTTTTATTAACACTAAACAGAATTCCTAGCTGGGTTTAAGTCTGTCATTGCATTAGCAAACAATAAAGGAAAACAATATTTTAGTTGTTGTGATTATTCCAAACCGAATTTAAATTGAACATTTAAGCAAACTGTGTTCCATGGCTACTTAAACGCACATTACAATTAGATTTCATATTATTCTTTTAAATTAAATGATTAAAAAGTCGATCGTCTGCTTTTCAAAATCCTTTCTGGTACTGCTTCGTTTCCATGCGTTGCTGGAGCAGCTCCAACTGCCGCTTGGCCTCGCATTGTGGAAAATTGTTCAAATCGTAGTACTGCGGCGCCAGACTGAGCAGCCATTCAGCTGTAATACCAAAAGAGATTGATTAGATGTGAATATAAATTTGATATATGTATTTCTTGTTCTTACGCTTCACATCTGTCACAGTGCGTATATAGTTTTTGGTGGTCAGCACAAATTCGTTGTAGATGACCCAGTCGGGCTTGTGGTCCAGACATGTTGATGGATGCAGCTGCACGTTCTGGTTGTCCTTGATGGTCAGATAGTGTCCCGTGCGCTCCAGATGCGCCACCTGCATAAAGAAGCCCTGCACAAGAGCCTTGCGTATATTGACATAGTAGTCCTTCGAGGTGAACTCTGTGCTGGTGCGTTTCAAATTGAAGCGATCCATAATACGTGCCAGCTGCTGGCGCACATTGTCAGCGCTCTTCAGCGAGCGATAGTTGATGAAGTTCTCATAGCACCAGTTCTGATCCTCGTTGCCTATTGTGAGTGAGTTAAATTAATAAACAATCGATTGAGAGCTTAGTCAGCATACTTACTCTGCTTGAAGGCGTGATAGACATTCAGCAGCGTTAGATGATCCCCGTCAATGTGAGCGAAACGCATCTTGGCCTCGTCAGCCACCTTCTTTGCCTCATTGGGACGCACGAAACATTGCGGCACTTTGGTTGATGTTGATGTTGATGTTTGAATTGGTTTGTTTTCGATTAAGCGCAAGTTCAGAACATATTTTTTTTTTTTTTACATAAACAAATAGATTGTGCTTACAGTTTTGTCAAGTAGGCAATCTAGATTTTTGATTCAAAGATTTGATTGCATTTGTGAGTTGCAAGTGCGTTCGAGACAGCCACAAAGGGGGCTTTGTTTAAATTAAAGTAAATAATTGAGCAAATGGCGTCGCAACGCATCACATTTCAATCAAATGTGCGGAATCAAATGGAACGCACGTGCAACTTTTCTTTCAGTGTTGAATGCAAAGAACAAATAAATTGATAAACTTTTTTCTTTGCACGTATTGGAATATAGCTAAAAGTTAAAGTCACTGTGCGTCAGAGTCCATGTCGATAGAAGCTTAAGAGATAGCTGAAACCACATAGAACTAAGCTAACTATATTTCAATTTAAATGATAGCCTAATGAAGATCTGCCCTTGTGAGTCGTGAGCCAACTTAATTGCTCGTTTCTACATCTATGCAACTTAATCAGTTTAGTTTGTTTCTCACCCGACAACATGGCCGTAATTGAAAGTATCTCATTGGAGCAATTGTGCTGGCAACTGGCAATCAGCATCTTGGCCAATTGTGGATCGAGCGGAAACTCGGACATGACAGCACCAAGATCTGTCAGATTGCCATCGTCGTCGAGTGCGGCCAAATAATTGAGCAGCTCCAAGGCGCGCATCAGTGTCTCCGGTGCCGGCGGATCCATGAAATCAAAGTGCACCAAGTCATCAATGCCCAGTTTCTTGAGCTGCAGCACCACAGTGCCTAATTGTAAATTGAATGAATATATATCAATCGAATTTATGCAAATATATAAACATGACTTACCCAAATTTGAGCGCAATATCTCCGGATAGGTGTTGTCTTGCATTTCGTTTTTGAATGCCTTCTCTGTGTAGAGTCTGAAGCACTTGCCTGGCCGTGTACGACCAGCACGACCGGCTCGCTGCTGTGCCGAGGCTTTCGATATGGGGGAGACAAGCAAACTCTCCACACGAATGCGTGGATTGTAAACCTTTTGCTTGGCAAAGCCCGGATCAATCACAAAGACAACGCCATCAATGGTCAGAGAGGTTTCGGCTATGTTTGTGGACACCACCACCTTGCGACCGATTGCTCCGCTCGCATTTCGCGGCGGTGCTGATTCGAAAATGCGTTGCTGTTGAGTGGGCGGCAGTGTGGAGTACAAGGGTATGCACTTCAGCTCGCCAATTTCAGAGCCCAAATTGTCAATCTCGCGCTTGATGCGCTTGCAAGCCTCTTCGATCTCCTCCTGACCCGTGAGAAACATAAGTATGTCGCCTGTGCAGAGAAGAGCCAAAGATTAATATTAAGCACAGCTGATGGAGAGAAGAGAGAGTTTAGCTAGGGCTTCTTTGCATACCTTCAATTTCCTCGCATATATGTATCTGTATAACTGTGCGTATGGCTGCCTCCAAATAGTCTCGCTCGGGCTCTGGTGTGTAGAAGATCTCAACGGGATGCGTACGACCGGGCACATTCATCAGCGGTGCATTGTCAAAGTATTGCTGGAATTTGCCTGCATCGAGTGTGGCCGACATGACCACTAATTTGAGATCATTGCGCTGACGAATCACCTCTTTTAGCACGCCCATCAGTATGTCGGTGGCCAGTGTGCGCTCGTGAGCCTCGTCCAGCAATATGACCTGATATTGATCCAGCATTGGATCTGACATGGCCTCACGTAGCAGCATACCGTCTGTCATATACTTGAGCAGTGTCTTGGGCGAAGAGCAATCTTCGAAACGAATTGAATAGCCGACTTCTTCGCCCAGATTAACATCCATTTCCTCAGAGACACGCTGCGCCACAGACATGGCGGCCACACGACGCGGCTGTGTACAGGACACACCCTTGCGTCCTTTGGACACAGCGAAATCCACACACCATTGCGGTATCTGTGTCGTTTTGCCCGAGCCCGTCTCGCCCACCAAAACAATGCACTGATGCTGGTTGAGCAAGCGCATAAAATCTGCCTGATACTCGAATACCGGTAGCGTGATACGCTTCTTGTACAAGTTCTGGTAGCGTGCTGAGTAAGGCTTCAGTGTGAACGGATTCATAGTTGGTGGCTAACAAAAGTAAAGAAAAAGCATAATATAATCTCTGTTGCCGCAATCATTAAAAGTTCTTACCTGTTTATTGGGTACAAATCCACCTAGGATTTGGGCAACAGTGCCGGCGGCTGAAGCCGCTGCTGCGGAAGTTGAAGCTTCCGTTTCTCTGCAAATGGCACAACATTGTAAACATTGGTTTAAATATGTGTTTTCACAAATGCTTACTTTCTGCTTTTGATAGTATATGTGTCGCCCACATCAATGCGTCGTTTCGACATCTTTGCGTGCTTTTAAAATTCACAATTAAAAGCAAAAACGTTTTGCACAAAAAAAAAAAAACACGCGCTGAAACGCAACGTGAAAAGCGATAAATAGTACGAGGGCTGACAGAAAGCATCAGAGGATGAGCAACAAACAATAACGCGTTAGCTTAATGTAAGCTATCGATATTTAACGATAGTTTAAATATTAAATACCACTTGACTTTATATCACTGTTTAATAGCCAAACTTATAATTTGTTGTAATGTATTCAGCTTACATTAATATTATCCGCACTGCACTGCACTGCAATAGGTTAAATGCTTATATCAGCTTATAACCAATTTTGGTATCTTTTAGATTGGTATATTTATTGAATTTAAATAAAATACTGTCACAGTTATCGTTCTGCTGTCTGTATCTCATATCGATATTTGTTGTCAATGCGCAGCAATATCGATTCAGAAGTATTTTCAATATATTTTAAGTTGCGCGAAATGTGTACAAATATGCTAAAATCAAAGTGAAAAACTGTTGCCAAAGCGACAACAAACAATGGAAATACCAATACAAGTTGCCGTACGCATATATCCCCACTCAGAACTTGAAAACAGGCCAAAGCATCAAGCGCCGGAGGATGGCGATGCAGAAGCAGACAAACCGCAATCGAAGCCGTCTTCCCCGAACCCAAACCCGCCTCCACTTCCGTCACCCCCGAAATTACCCTTGCAAGCAACGGCAATAGATGCTAATGGCAACAATAATGAGTTAGACGCCAGTCAGTTGAATACAAATGAAACACCATCAGATATTGGCAATGCCATTGGCTGCTGCGTGCAGGCCATACCAATCGCTGTCTCGGCGCTGGGCCTGCCGAGCGCACTGCCCGGTGGTACGGCCCTTGACAGTATTGCGGCTGGTCTGATACAGGTGGGCGCTCACACTGTGCCTGTGACCCATGCACTGCCCAGCAGCACCACACAGAGTCAGGTGTACCATCAGACAGTGTTTCCGCTGATCAGCTTGTTCCTCGAAGGTTTCGATGCATCAGTGGTAACATATGGTCAACGCGGTACGGGCAAGACTTATACGCTCTACGGACATGGTTTCGAGTGCGTCTATGGAGAGGCGGACCAAGGCGTGGTACAGCGTTGTGTGCGCGAGATTTTCACCCACATTGCGGCGCATGCAGGTGAGTTGCTAGAGAAAGACTTTTAACGTAAATTTTTATTTAATAATTGAATATTTATGTAGATCGCACATACGCCGTCAATGTGGGCTTTGTGGAGATATGCAATGGCGAAATCCGCGATTTGCTGGGCATGGGTAATGTCCACTGCACCACGGTGGAGGATGTTTTCCATTGGCTGCAGCTGGGTCTTCGTACCAAGCAACAATCGCCCGCACACACACTCTTCACTCTGACCCTGGAGCAGCAGTGGGTGTCCAAGGAGGGGCTGATTCAGCACCGCCTCTCAACGGCTAGTTTCTCAGATCTGTGCGCCAGCGAACGTTGGGGTGAGCCACCACCTGGGCATCCACGTGACGCCGGACTACAGATGCTGGAGCAGGTGGTCAACACACTGACTGATCCCAGCATTATGTACGGTGTCAATGGCAACATTCCCTATGGTCAGACAACCTTAACCACTCTGCTGAAAGACTCGTTTGGTGGTCGTGCTCAGACCTTGGTCATTATGTGCGTATCCCCGCTGGAGCAGCATCTTATGGAGACGCTGGGCAATCTGCAATTTGGCTTCAAGGTGCAATGCGTACGCAACTATGTCATTATGAATACTTTCTCCGATGACAATACTCCCATATCCCCCGAGGTATTGCCACACGATCCAGAAGCAGCTGGCACAGCTGCCCTCATGGCGGCCGTGGCTATGCCAAACGGGGATAATTTTGGACTACAATTTGCAGCCAGTCAGTGGTTCAAGCTGGTGTCCAATGCAGAGGGACTCTTTGCAAAGTAAGTGAACTAATGGAAAAGTCTTTTTGAAGTTTTATTTATGATTTTCACTCACAGATTAATGAGCTCAACTGCCATCACGGAGTTGGAGAAGGAACAAATTGAAGAGTGGCTCTTCTTAAAGCAAGAGTGCGAGGAATGTCTCAGTTCCAGCGAAGCATTGCGCAACCAAAAGCCGCTGGTGCCCATTCAAGAGGCAGAGGAGCCAGAGGAGTCCATCAGTGAGCCGGAAACCTCATGCCAGCAAAACTCGGACAATGACACCGACAATGAGTCACAGCGTCCAGATCTGGCCGAGAAGCTCGAAAGCCTCATGGATGAGTTTCGCGCCAAAACGGATGCGCTCATTCAAGCTAAGCATGAGGAATTTATGCTCAAGCAGCCCAAAGCGGTCATGCAGAGCCAGGACAAAGATCGAGAGCAGGCAGCCCAAGAGGCAGCGCCACAGCCTGAAAAGTGTGATGAGCGCAAATTTAGTGTGGGAGGTAAGTGTAATACATATATATATATAGGTGTATATGCCTTTCACTCTCATGCTATACTCTTCAGGGCGTCGACGCAGCATACAGCCTGGTGCCAGTTTGAGTAGCGCAGAGCTGGCCATGCTCAATCGCGTTGCGTCGCAGCAGACAACGGGCACTGAATTGCCAACAGAATTCGATCCACTCAACGGTACAACTGGCACGACCGTACGCAATTCGTCTGGCGTGGCTGGTGTTAGCGGACCCGTCGAACAGGTGCAAAAGAAGATGCGAAAGCTGAATGCCGAGATTGAGGCACGACAGCGCCAGCTGAAGGAAATCGAACAGACAATGCAGCTAAAGCAGAATATAATTAGTGAGCTAGTGAAGAATCGGGAGACGCGCAGCCATGCCAAGCAGCGTTTCCACAAGAAAAAGGCCAAGTTGGATGCGGAGTGTGAGAAGGCTAAAAAGCATTTGGCCAAAGCACTGGTGCAGGGCAAGGATAAAGCGGAAATAGAACGATGGGACGCTATTATAGCGCACATTGAGCAGCGCCTGCAGGATCTCAGCTCGATGAAGCACATTGCCGGCGAGAGTGGTCAAAAGCTAAAGAAATTGCAACAATCCGTTGCCGAATCACGCAAACAAATCGAGGACTTGCAAAAGAAGCTAAAGAAGGAGTGCAAATTGCGTGATCAGTTGGAGGTAGAGCTGAAGAGTTTGAAGGAGGCATCACTAGTCAAAATGGAACCAAATCCAGATCAGCTCAAAGCGGTGCAGGCTCGCATTACCCATTTGGATCATATACTGCGCGAGAAGTCGGAGAATCTGGAGCTGTGGGATGGCGGCGAAAAGTCACCGGCACAACAGGAGAGTTTGCGCCACGAAATACGCAATCTGAGACGAACACGTGACCATTTACTGGAGCAGCGCTGCACGCTGGATCGCAAGCTCAAGCGGGACAAGATGTTGACGCAGCGCGAAGAGCGCAAGCTGCTCGAGTGTGACGAGGCAATCATGGCCATTGACGAGGCCATCGAGTTCAAGAACGAGCTCATTTGCGGCCATAAATCCATCGATTTGTCTACCGAGCGTCAGCAGCGAGAGAAGGGCGAACAAATGCTGATGGCACGACTCAACAAGCTCTCACCCGAGGAGATGCGCACGCTGCTCTACAAGTACTTCGTCAAGGTCATTGATTTGAGAGACTCGTCGCGCAAATTGGAGCAGCAGTTGGTGCAGTTGGAGCGCGAGCGTGATGCCTGGGAGTGGAAGGAGCGGGTGCTCTCGAATGCGGTGCGTCAGGCACGACTTGAGGGCGAGCGCAATGCTGTGCTGCTGCAGCGTCAGCATGAGACAAAGCTGACGCTAATGTTGCGTCATCTGGCTGCCGAGACCTCGGCCAGCTCAACTAGCTATGGGGATCGTGCTCTAGCGCCTGCCAGCAGCCAGGCAACGAGCAGTGAGTTTGACTACGACCTCGACTTCTACAAGGCGGCCAGCAATAAGGCGCTGCTCAAGGCGCCCCAGGCAAAGCCCACGCCTGCTGTCCTCGATAAGTACAAGGACAAAGAGCGCAGCAGTGGACGCAATATCTTTGCTAAATTCCAGGTGCTTACACGCTATGCATCGGCAGCGGCTGCTGCAGCTGGTTCATCGTCGACCGCGGACGAGTCGACGGCGCTAATAGAGACAACAACCACGGCGGCAACTACAACAACCACCACGACAACAACAACGGCAACCACAAGCGCATCGGCCAAGGGCAAAGAGAAGGCGCTGGCCACCATCAATCAGGATCAGCTGAAACGCCTGATGCCCGCACCCACGTCCACAAAGGTGACGCGTCAGAAAAACAAGATCATCATACAAGATGCGACGCGCAAGAACTAAAAAGCTCTCTGTGTGAACTCTCTCTCCAGCACTCAGAAGAAAGACAGGGAGAGGGAGAGAGAGAGAGAGAGAGAGGAGCACGTTATACAGGAAAATATTAGCTGAGAGAATGAATGGATTAACGGCGTCGGGAGGCAAATGAATGATGGGTTTTCTTTCACTCTTTACTCTATCTCTATACCACATGCTCTTATTCAAAGCTAGACTTATTAGAAATACTCAACGTACTCGAAATACTCAAAGTGTACAACTTTAATTTATGTTATGACACGCGCATCCCGTTATGGATAGATATATGTACTGAACAAATACGTCCACAGACTTGTTTCAATAGACTTACCAAGGTATTCATCTAACTTCTGGCGCATTTAAATGTCAACCACAACCACTAAGATCCCTCGACTGGCAAATCTAAAGACTTGACAATTGTTACTTAATAATACTCAAAGAACTCAGCAATCCCAATATGGAAAATGCAATTAACTCGCTCAAATTGTTTACTTAAGCAAACGAATCTCTTATTTTATGTACATATAATATGCATTATATATACGTATTAATTTTAGTTATATCAGTTGCATTTAAGTTAAGCTTACAAGTCGCAATTACTATATAATTTTTGTTTTAAGTTTTTCATTATGTTTTCGCTACGTTTTTATTTTCTTTTATGTCTTCCCGAAATTTAAATATTTCTAGATATAGAGCACTTTCAAATTTCCTTATCAATGCATTTAATCAGTTTATACTTAAGATGTTTACTTTTATGCTAAATATATATATATTATATATTGAACTCGGCATTTCTTTAAATTACTCATACTATAAATGTTAAAAGAATTTAGGTTGTGTTTGATTTTGTTTAAGTTGACAATGCAAGAATTATATGAAACATGCATATGCTTTATATCAAGTTCATATTCCTAATAAAATTATTTTAACAAAAAAAAAAAATCTATTTTAATTACAGTATAAAAAGTCGCATCTCTTAAATTTCAGCAAGATTTTCTAACAATTTCATGATTAGTCAGCATCAAAGTAAACAAACGCCACACAGACTGCGTTCACAGGTGCTGCTGACTAAGAATATATAATATATGGCATTTTTAAGATTTACGCATTCACTCACAAATGTTAATATCTATTATAGTTTTTACATTACATTCCTCACAATAACAACAAGAGGCAATTCAATTTCCCCAGCTGCCTTCGCTCACAACAAAATATCAACAAGTGTCCCCTGAAAATATCCCAGTGAATTTCCCAAACAAACGCCCCTTCACACACACACTGACAGCGCACGGCAAGAGAGCGTAAAGCAAAATGGCCGGTCGGTCCAGAGCAATTGTCAGACAGAGAGGCAATTCAGTCTGGTTTGAACCGTCGCGTGTTAACCGTTGGTCGTATTGAAGTCGGAGTTTACGTCTGTGTTTTCAGAGTGCGACTGTGTACGTGAGTGTGTGTGAGCATTGTTTGGGTAACGAACGGTACTCACACCCCCGCAAACCGGTTCGCCTGGTGGTGGCTCTAACGCTTAACGCGCTTCGACTGTGTGCCGAGCGTGAATTGTGAATACGCCAAAATCCATAGTTAAATAAAATGCAAAAGCAATAAATAATACAACCAGCCGATTGTCAAAAGCAGAGCACAGCGCCAAAATAAAAAGGGCCAACGTGCGTGTGTTTGAGTGAGTGTTTGTTGTGCAGCAATTGTTGTGCAGTGTCGCCACCCCAGTGGATTAGTGGCACCCTGTTACAATTTGCTCACACTACCTCAGCGAGTGAGTGTTAGTGAGTGATTTTGTGCAGATTAAATACATTAACTAACATCAGGTCAGCGACTCGTCAATTCATCAATTCGGTAGGTAAACCAATCCAACAACAGTTCAATGCGTTTTTCGCATCTGTCTGGCAACTTCTTCTTTTGTCTACTACTGTTGTTGTACCGTAATTGTTCTCGCCCACGCCCACATGCAGCCAGCGCTGCCAACACCCACAGCCCCCACATAGAGACTGCATCTGCTGTCGGATATGATCTTATGGCATTAGCCTAACCTGCGCATCATTTGGGCCAGGTGAATTTGCGGGTTTTGGCACAGCTTCCTATTGATTTTTCGCCAAAAAACTAAAGTTTTCGCTTTAGCGAATCAACTTTGTTAACTTCCACATACACACACATACACATACACACGCACTAAAAGGGTGTGTGCGGCATAGATCCTTTGCCTAGCATTTGCCGTGCGATTTTTGCAGCCGCTTACAAATATCCTTAAACTGCAGTAAAGCTGAAAAAATTATAAAATTTATAAAATTAAATGTTTGCTTTTGAATTTTAGCGTATTTGTAGCATTTGTTTTGAACATTTTCATTTAGCATTTGCTATTTTTCCAAATTCCTTTTCTGCATTGCTTGGTGAATTTTTTTAGCGCATGCGCATTGCATTCCACACAGACGTGAAAGCAACTCTGATTCGTGTGCATGTGTGTGTGTGTGTGTGTGTGTTAGTTTGAGTGTGTATGCAACCTGCCTAAGCTGCCTTTGTCTGTGTCAGGTAGTTTTTCCTAGGGGCTCAGTTCATTTTATCTTGAAGCATCTATTAAAATTCTCTGCAATTTCCATGTGGCACACATACGCAGGCCTCATTATGCACATGTGTGTGCGTATGCGTATGCCTATGTATATGTGTGTGTGTGTGTATGCGTGTGAGAGCAACCCCTGCTATATAACACACTCATCCCAAGTACCGCCAGAATCCCGTGCAGTTGTCGTAGTTTCCTTTATTTGATTTTGCAAGTGTTGCGCGTTGTCGCTGCCTCTGCCTCTGCCTCTGCCTCTGCTTCTGTCTTTACCTCTGCGCCTGTCTTTGCCTTGGTCCCATGTCTCAACTGTCAGTCTGCAGGTCCTTTCTCTGTATTTTTAGTCCTTTTCTGGTCCTGTGCATTTGTCCTGTTGCTAGGCGGAGATTTTTCTGTTCTTTTTGGCTCCGCAGACATGCTCTTCGATTTAAAGACGTATCGATTTTTTTTAGCATCTTCAACTTGTTGGCACAGCCATGGCCCAAACATATATTTGGCTGACTCTTAACGCTGGCCAGATGCAAGCATATAGCAAATATTGATTATGGCTCAAATGAGCAATGCGCTAAGCAAATAATAAAACAAAAGTTTCGTGGCTGCTGCAGTCGTCCGACATACAAAGTGCACTTGAATCTCAATTAGGCGCCGCAATGCAGCGTCCAATGGGTCACTGAACATGCAATGCAGCCTGGGACGAACTGGACAATGGATGTTGCTTTCCGGTTTATCATTTTTATTTTTATTTTATTTATTTTTTTTTTCTTTTTTGGCTGCTGATGACGAACGCGGCTGGGATTGACCCTGCATTGGGCCAGTGCACTTTGTGGCGCAGCCATTCGCCCTTTTTGAATTTTATATTCGAAAATGGAAAACATTGCAAAAATTTATTGGGCCAACACCCTAATGCGGCCAGACTGTTTCCTTTTTCAGTTGCTAACCAAACGGAAAACAAGCAACAAGAATGAGTAATAAAATTTGTGACTCGTTGATTTTACCACGCGATTGAGTGGCAGAGTCAGATCTGTTCACATTTAATTGAGCGCCTCAATTTCTTTGTTCAATTGACAGCATAATTTATTATTATTTGATTTAAAATTTATTATTATTTTTATTTTTTTTAAATAGTTAAAATGTTATAAAAATTGAGTCTTACGCTTTGAAATACTTTAGAAATACCTTAAATCATTTCCAGCATCCAGCTTTGCTCTCTTTAATGTTTAATGAATAAAAATAAAATTAAATAAAAAAAAAAAAAAAATTAAATCAAATATAATGAATCGGGTTTTTGTATTTGTCAATGCATATGTTTGGGCAGATAAATATTGCTAGCAACATTTACCTATCTATGTAAATATTTTATGATTTAGCTCACGCCTACTTCTGTCTGTTAGACATACATACATATATACACGGTATTTTCATTAGCCAGTTATAAAATGTAGCTAGATTCTTAGAATGTCTTTAGCTTTTAGCTCTAGAATTCTTATACTTTTAGAATTTTCAGATTTAGAATTTTGCTTGTAGAATTCTTATTCTTGGTGCGTTGAGGCCTAGAAATGTTGTTCTATTTATTCCTCTCTTTAATTATCAATTACTTTTATTTATACACTAGTTTGTCTAATTATCAGAACAAATTGCGCATACGAAAGGCGCATACAAAATGAAATCAACATATTTTTTATAGCTCGTAAAATTTTAGATTCACGTAAAGCTTCCATATCTTAATCTATCACTCTCTCTCTCTCTCTCTCTCTCTCTCTCTCTCTCTCTCTCTCTCTCTCTCTCTCTCTCTCTCAATTTATATCTCCCTCTCTCTCTCTATATATACATCTCTCCCCCTCTCTCTTTATCTATCTCTCACTATTATACAATTTATTTCTATATATGCCCATAATTTCCATATTTATGGCAATAAATATTCTATTAAGGCCACATAAATTTTGCGAATTCTTTATACAATTTTGAGCTACATAAAAAAAAAAGAAGAAAAATATATTAAAATGTTGTATATAGTAGAATCGCATATGCTTATGTATAGGCTGTTGACCGATTACCAGATGTTTCTCAAATTGAGGCGCACAATTTGCGGCATATGTTTAATAATTGTAACGCGCCGCTGAAGAAAGGCAAAAATAATGCGAAGAGCAGAGGCAGCTTTGCATACATATAAATGTAGCATGTAGAAACTACGTATCAAACATTCTAGTATTAATTCCAAAAGTCTAATCAGATGAACAATTGTGAACTGTGAAATGATATGAATTAGTATTTACTTTTTCACTATTGCAACCCTAAAGTTGAGTGCGCAGCTGCACAACTGCGTCGTAGACGAATTGGGTTTTCTTTTACCCTCGGGTAAAGTTCATTAAACCTATTTGAAAGCTAACATTTGACAAACACCCTGGCCGATCCTCCCTCCTCTTTCTGGCTAGCCACGTGCCGACTTTAACTGCTGCGCATGCGCCGCGCAACCCCTACTCAAATAGTATAAAAAAAAGAAAACAATTCATTAGATTGCCATAAAAAACAAAACTAAGAAAAATCATAAAAAGCTTAAAGCATTTGTTGCTAGGGCACAATGCACTCAAGTTTTAATTAAGTGCTAAAAAGCAAACAAATTGTCTATGAAATTCATAGATATATAAAGCTAAAGACACATGCCAAATTAGACAGACAGAGGGATAGAGGTGATGGAGGAGATGGACAGACTCCATGTGGATATTCATGTCCATGTGCCGTGTCTATGGCAAGTTCATAAGCGCTGTATGTCACATCCAGACAGACCAAAGAAAATGACATACATACATATACATCTTTATATATTTTTATATAGATGTATTTATGTATGTGTGAAATCGTGACTTCCTGCTAGTCTTAGTCGTTTTTTTTTTTCAAGCACGCCAATGAAAATGATTGCGCGTGAGTGTGTGTGGAGAGGGGGAGGAAAGTTTGTTACTTTATGGTTGACAGCAGGCACAAGACGACATCGAAGTGGATTTTCTATTGCCCCATTGCTGCCCGTTTGCCCATTTGAGGTTTAATTAATGACATCCACATCGCCAGTAGTTGCTCTCTGCTCTAACATTGGGCGTTATAGTTCTTAAATGAAATATGTTACGCATTATAGAAGAAATATTTTAAAATTTAAATTTATGGTATAGTAGTTTTGTTTTTTTTTTTTTTTTTTTTTTTTTTTTTTTTTAAATAAAGGAATGATTCGCGCACAGCAGTTGACACTCCACAGTATATTCTTTAGATAAATTTATTGAATATAGAAAGTCAATTAGGTATATATAGTGATTCTTTAGCTACATATTTTCTCAGTAGATTTAGAAAGTAAAAATGTATTTTTACTCTATTTATTTTACTAAAAAACCTCTTAAGTAGCCTTTAATTAATTTAGTAAGTTTTAATATACAAGCCCTTAAATATGTTTTGGTTTATGTATTTTCATATTTAAGAGTATTAAACATTCCACTTACTCTTGAGCTAGTTCCATTGTCTGTATGTGCTTCCCTTTTCCTATATAGTTTTGCTGCTAGTTTGTATAGCTTTATAAATAGTTGGCGTTGTCGCAAGTCTGCAGGTCTAATTCAACTGCCATATGTGGTGGACAAATTGTTGGCACGTTTCATGTTGATGGATTTACATAAAGATGCGGGTGATGTGTTTTGTGGTGTGTTTTAAAAAAGAGTCTAACTGACTGCAAGACTAAGCAGAGCTCATTGAGCTCTATAGATGAAGAGATTTAAGCCTCAATTTAAAAGAGTATATGCTGAAAGCAAGTAATTGAGAGCCTAAATAGCAAGGGCTAGAGCGATTCTTTTTGAGTTAAAAATAATTACGCTAAAAGCAAATTTTTAATTTAATTTAGCAATGGAAATGGCAAAATATGTTGCTTAAATTTGAAATTTATTATGTGGAGCAGACTCTGAATTATTACAAAGAAAGTATTGGAAAATCAAAAATTTACCAAAAAATAAGTAAAATAATAACAAAATGTATTATTATAAAAACTTTAACTATTTTGTATTATATTATTTTTTATTATATAATAATTAAAGTTTTTTTTTTAATATATAAATTGTTTTAAATTATTTTTTTATTTAATATATAATATAGTAATTAATAATAATAAATTAAAAGCTAATATTTATTTAAAATAATAATTTTTTATTTTTAAAAAAATTATAAACTTTTTTATTATTTTTTTTTTTGTATTATTAATTATATTTTTTTTCAAGCACAGAAATTTTTATTAATTTTAAAACTATGTAATATTTAACAATTATTAACTATTAACCAATAAATTGTAATATTATACTATTATAATATTATGCTAATTATCAAAATTTTCAATTATGTCCTTAACATTCCCATGTACTTCTATCAGCCGTTAATTTCGTTTAAGCAACTTGAGCTCAGTTTACAAATCAAATGAGTTTTAAGGGGCATACACACACACACACACCTATACACACACTTACTTTGATAGACAGCCACGCCTTTTAGCCCCTTCCAGCTTTATTATTTAACACTGTGCTACACATTTTGCAAAGCAAATTTGCACGTTCAGCAGGTAGCCGTAGATGGGCTTGGGGATTTTATTTACTGAAAGGGTTGCCATTGGGGGTTGTTGTGTTTGCCTAATCAAATTACTTGCATTTCATTAGCATTGGGTAAGGTCTCATTATAGTTGTTGTTGTAGCTGATACTTAAAATCGATAGATAAATGTAAGAGCGCGGTAATTAATATATATACATACATATATATCTATTCAATCAGCATAGTTTTGGTTTCTTTGAATATATTTTTTATATATATTTATTCATATATCAGCCCGTTAATATGCAAACTAATCCTAACCCTCAACATGTTTTCATTTTCTCATTGCAGCAGCTGAGTCACCGGGTGTCTACAGCTAACTAACCGCGTGTGTTCACATCTAAAGGGTGTTTCCTGTGTGTGCGTTTCGCATAAAATCGATACAACCCCAAGCAGGAAAACTCATCAACCAGACTAAAGACTACAGAGAGACGGCCTACACGATGATGGCCAACGAATGCCACAAATGGCTAACTCTGTTCGCAGCTGTTGCTCTACTTGGTGAGTAATTTATAAATTTCATTCAATTTTCTATTTTACGATATTAGTTTTCAGCGGAAAATGCTATGCTCTCATGGCACTTGAGAAATTATCATGAAACATTCCATGCGTCAATCCGGAAAATTTTGAGATCAGTCAGAAAAATTTCCCACGGTATTTTGGGCCTTGAAAATAGAAATAAAAGAAATGTAAAGGATTATTCAACAAATTTCTTTTACTAAACTTTTATGCAACTGCAATTGTCTCTGCTCTCTCTCACTCTCTCGCTCTCCTTTTAAAAATAGAATGTTAGAAAAACAAATAGTCAAAACGGCTACATTTTGATCATTTCAAATTGAGCAATGTTTCTCTATTCTCACTCTCTTCACATTCTGATTACTCCATTTACATTTCAACTTTTACTTCTTGCTGCACTTTTATCTTATTGACACAAAAAGTCTGCTAGAAAAACGGCTGTACTTAGATAAGAATTATGCTTTACATTCGAGTTTTATTTAACTGTAGTAAATGTGCTTCAATTGTTTGCATTTATGCTTGATGAATGCATTCTTAGATAATATATATGTATATGCCCTGTAGTGATAGTGTAGTAGATAAGACAGGCTATATTCGTCATACACATGTATAGAATGATCAGAATGAGGTTGAGTATGTCGTATGGGCAAACTATTGCCTTAATTTAGACGTGAAGCTATACAATTTATTTATATAATGTGTATAAATTTATATAATATATAATTTGATATATATTATTTAATAAAAAAATGTGATTCTACATATTGTAAGATGTATATATTTATAATTTTCTTATGTTGCACGTGGCGTATGCGCAATTTTACTTTTCTTTTGCTACAACTTTAAATAGAAGATTTGCAGCAAGCGCCTTCAAGCAGCATTGGCCAGGCAGCTAAAAATAAAATGACACAAAATAATATACATACAAGAAAAAACATGAATAATTGAAATTAAAAATTCAATTACGTAATTTCGCATGCCTTCAATTGAAAGCAATCAAATGAAATCGAAACCAGTTTAGAAATGTAAAAGAGAAAAAAAGGAAAGAGAAAAGAAATACAAGTATTTGCAAAAAAGTGGATCTAGAATAAATTATATATAAGCTATATATGCCACATTTAAGCTTTATTTAATTGAGATGGACAGACAGACGGATAAAGCAATATATAAATATATAGCTATACACAGCTATATCACATTTGATATTGACCATCAGACTTTGCAATTATTACAATAAAAGACTTTGTATTTAATAAAAAGAATATATGATATATCTTTATTTCTTCTATTGGTTCAAAGGCAGCGGCACACGAGCGATTCTCAGATATAAAATGCCAAGCAAAAGATACAATGCCAAAGTTGATTTTGTTTTCTTGCTCTCGCATGACTACCGCGCGCATCTTGCGCTGATTGTGCGGGTCATCATTCAATTGAAATTGATTAAAAACATTTTGCGCCAATTTTCCATGCCCAGAAAAGAATACAGACAACAACAAAAAAACGAAAACAAAAAATATGTAAACAAGCTTTTATCCCACACACAGATATATGTATATAGCTCTACATAATGTGAGCTAAAATGCATCTTTTATTTTCGTTGGCAGCAGCAACGCATTTAATTCGCATTTAATTCAATTGGCTTGAAATTCAACACACAGATAATGCGCCGCTGCAGCAAATCGTGTTTTGTTGTATCTACAGGAAGCAAACAATTGAATACAGCGCGAGTAACATTTATAGAAACAACAGCATAATATAACATTTGTCTGTCGTCACTTTATGAATGTAAATCGTCTGTCTGTGGTCTGCTGGAATGTTGAGGCAACAAATGGGAATGTTAAAGTTGAAATCTCTTTGTTTTGATAGAGCTTAGAATTTATGCGATAGAACTACTTACAAATTGTTGCTATAAAAGGTTAATGTGTCTAGCTTTTCACACAAAATACAATAAGTTGAGCTGAGAAGTGAGCAGCCTATCTCTCTATCTCAATCAATCACGATTCTGTTCATGGGATGATAACCAGTCTTATTTATCCATCCATTTGCCCATTAATGTTCAATCTACCTATCTAGATATTTTCTAGCGGTTTTTAGCCGTTTTTAGCGGTTTTTAGCTCTTTTTCTGGTTTGTCTCACCAACTACCGTTCCACCTTCATTCTAACCTTCTTATCCCACTTTCTAATCATATTTCTATCTCTTAATCCCAATTCTGTTCATTGGATGATGGCCAGTCGTATTTATCCCTCCATATACCCACCAATGTTTTATCTACCTTTATGGCTATTTTCTAGCCATTTTGAGCTCATTTTATGGTTTATCTCACCAACTACCTTTCTACCTTCTTTCTTACCTTGCTATCCTACTTTTTAATCATATTTCCATCTCATATCACGATTCTGTTCATAGGATGATGACCAGTCTTATTTATCCATTCATTTGCCCATTAATGTTCAATATACCTATCCGGCTCTTTTCTAGCGGTTTTTAGCTGTTTTTAGCTGTTTTTAGCGGTTTTTCTGGTTTGTCTCACCAACTACCGTTCCACCTTCATTCTAACCTTCTTATCCCACTTTCTAATCATATTTCTATCTCTTAATCCCAATTCTGTTCATTGGATGATGGCCAGTCGTATTTATCCCTCCATATACCCACCAATGTTTTATCTACCTTTCTGACTATTTTCTAGCCATTTTGAGCTTATTTTATGGTTTATCTCACCAAATACCTCTCTACCTTCTTTCTAACCTTGCTATCCGACTTTTTAATCATATTTCTATCTCTCAATCACGATTCTGTTAATAGGATGACCAGTCTTATTTATCCATTCATTTGCCCATTAATGTTCAATATACCTATCTGGCTATTTTCTAGCGGTTTTTAGCCGTTTTTAGCGGTTTTCAGCGGTTTTTCTGGTTTGTCTCACCAACTATCGTTCCACCTTCATTCTAACCTTCTTATCCCACTTTCTGATCATATTTCTATCTCTTAATCCCAATTCTGTTCATTGGATGATGGCCAGTCGTATTTATCCCTCCATATACCCACCAATGTTTTATCTACCTTTCTGACTATTTTCAAGCCATTTTGAGCTTATTTTATGGTTTATCTCACCAAATACCTCTCTACCTTCTTTCTAACCTTGCTATCCGACTTTTTAATCATATTTCTATCTCTCAATCACGATTCTGTTAATAGGATGACCAGTCTTATTTATCCATTCATTTGCCCATTAATGTTCAATATACCTATCTGGCTATTTTCTAGCGGTTTTTAGCCGTTTTTAGCGGTTTTCAGCGGTTTTTCTGGTTTGTCTCACCAACTACCTTTCCACCTTCATTCTAACCTTCTTATCCCACTTTCTAATCATATTTCTATCTCTTAATCCCAATTCTGTTCATTGGATGATGGCCAGTCGTATTTATCCCTCCATATACCCACCAATGTTTTATCTACCTTTCTGACTATTTCCAAGCCATTTTGAGCTTATTTTATGGTTTATCTCACCAAATACCTTTCTACCTTCTTTCTAACCTTGCTATCCGACTTTTTAATCATATTTCTATCTCTCAATCACGATTCTGTTAATAGGATGATGACCAGTCTTATATCCATCCATTTGCCCATTAATGTTCAATCTACCTATCTGGCTATTTTCTAGCGGTTTTTAGCCGTTTTTAGCGGTTTTTATGGTTTGTCTCACCAACTACCGTTCCACCTTCATTCTAACCTTCTTATCCCACTTTCTAATCATATTTCTATCTCTTAATCCCAATTATGTTCTTTGGATGATGGCCAGTCGTATTTATCCATCCATTTACCCACCAATGTTTTATCTACCTTTCTGGCTATTTTCTTGCCATTTTAGCTCTTTTCCTGGTTTATCTCACCAACTACCTTTCTACCTTCTTTCTTACCTTTCTATCCTACTTTTTAATCATATTTCCATCTCATATTCACGATTCTGTTCATAGGATGATGACCAGTATTATTTATCCATCCATTTGCCCATTAATGTTCAATATACCTATCTGGCTATTTTCTAGCGGTTTTTAGCCGTTTTTAGCGGTTTTTCTGGTTTGTCTCACCAACTACCGTTCCACCTTCATTCTAACCTTCTTATCCCACTTTCTAATCATATTTCTATCTCTTAATCCCAATTCTGTTCATTGGATGATGGCCAGTCGTATCTATCCATCCATTTACCCACCAATGTTTTATCTACCTTTCTGGCTATTTTCTTGCCATTTTTAAGTCGTTTTTAGCTCTTTTCTGGTTTGTCCTTCACTTATGTTTGGAATTAAATTGAAGTAAATTGAAGTTTTTGTGTATCAAGCTTTTATTGTACAAGAAAAATAGCAAAACTGTTAATATTTAATATTTTATATACAAACTTTTTTTTTTATTTTATTTTATAAATTCATATTAACAAACATTGGACATTTAAGTAAGCCTTAACTGTAAAATGTGCCAGTTGAGCAACAATAGTTTTCATAGACAATTTGTCTAATAGTTGAGAACTTTAAGCTTGTTAAAATTAGTAGAAAAGTATTCTTAATTGTTTGCATACTGAAGAAAATTTTCTTTTTACTTACTTTTCTTACGAGTTTACATTTCCTAAATGCCAGCAAATATTAAAAGCTCGTTAACTATATTTTATTTATACAAAAGTACTTAACTGATGTAATGTTGTGCATATTTAGGCAAGCTGTTTAAGAATAACTGTTTATTTTAGCTGACCTAAAGAAGAGTTAGTTCATTGTGATAATAAGATTTTCGATAACTTATAAATAAAAATATTTATCCAAAGTTCTATTTAAGTCAATAAATTTTTGTAGCATGAGTAAAATTTTCTACTATTTGCATTCCATTTTCATCGCTTCTTCTAAAAGGAATTTCCGCTAAAAACGTAGCTAAAAATTGCCAATTATATGTTTCTCAGCTAAAAGTTTTCTTCGACACGCACAGTTTTTGGTATCTACATGTCATGTATTATGAAGCAACTTAAGATGAACTATGGTATAGCTAGAATTTAGAAATGAAAGCAAATATTTAGCTCTGCTTCTGCCTATGGCTCTTGCCACATATTACGTCAGGCTGTGTGCTCATGAATTGTCTCGATTGAAATGACAGGCCTCAAGTGAGAGATGAGAACGAGATGATGATGCCCACACGCACACGCACTCGGGCACGCACAGAGATCAGATCAGTGAACCGGGCTGCCAAAATAAAAGCCATTTCCGTTACTCTCCTCACACACACACACACAGAGAGAGGGAAGAAAAGGAAAAAGAAAGCAGCGGGCATCGAAGAGAGGCGAGTATAATTACAAATGATTGATGTATGGAGACTCGCAGCCTGGCTCCCTCTTTGGAGGAGCATAGAAGCCGACGATGGAAGCACATCACACGCGGCGCTTGTCCAAACAATGAGAGAAGAGCCAAGAAGAGCTGAGAGGAGCTGAGAGGAGCAGCAGGCAGGCACTTGAATATGGAAGAGGAACAGCTGCTGCTGCATAGAAACTCAATTCCTCACATATACATGTATATATGTATACATTCTATACATGATTTATTTTTAATGGTTCTCTCGAAACTTGTGGTTCTCTCTCGCTCACTCACACACTCTCTCTCTCTCTCTCTCTCTCTCTCTCTCTCTCTCTGTGCATGTTGCACGTTTATTATTAGTTATTATGTTTGCGCCGAAGTGCAGGAAATTTGTCGACAGAGCCGCAGGAATGTCTGGCTGTGCCTTTGTTTGGGGCTGGATCTGATGGGGCTGCATGAGACACAATCATGCAGTGGCACTTTAATGGGCCAAGTTTTATGTGATTATGCGGAGTTCGGCAAGTTTGTGCTGTGTAATATTGGAAAATCTATTTGCTTGTCTTTCATTCTTCTCTTACAAATCCTGCAAAGCTTCGACATCAAAGAGTCAATGTCTGCTCATGCAGTGCCTCATTTAAAGCATTTGTCATACATTTCGCTGAAGCTCATTAGGCTTCATTTCTATAGCCAACCCAGATATGTCTCAGACAAATGTATGTTTGTATATATTAAAAGCAGCCGGCAGCCGAAAATATTTTACGAGCTGCTTCTGAAAATGCATCGCTGGCAATTTATGCGTCTGTAGACCTAGAAAACAAAAATTGTTTGGGGCGAGATTTCTGGCACTTAAGTTAAGAGCGTGTCGAATAAGTGCATAGCTAGAAGTCGATTTGAACAATTTATGAAATGCCATTGACATATTTGTTAAGGCGCAGAGAGATTACAAAATGCAAACACTTTTGCGGGATGAAAAGATATAAATAAAAAAAAAAAATAAAATAAAACTAGATATAATTTTAATATTTAGTAAAGTCTGTAAATTATGTTTATGAAATTTTTTGTTTTATAGAATAATAATAATTGAGAATATATTTTACATATAATAAGTTTAAGATTTGCAGCTTGAAAAGATTTAAATTTAACAAAGAATTAATTTTAATATTTTGTAGGAATATGATAATAAAATTGTTATTAAATTGTGTTTGATTTAAAGTGCTCCTATTTTAGTTAATTTATATTCATATATTTTATATTTAATTAAATTAATATTTATTTCGAATTTTGGATGTACGTTTCATATTAGATATAACAATTTTACATTAAAAAATTTTAAAAAAAATTTAAATCTAAAATATTTAAAGAAAAATTAATATACTTTACTCACATTGAGTTGAATAGTTTAAAATTTTATCTATTTGATACACACACTTTTAATTTAAAGCAAGGTGAATAGAGAACTTAACGCTGAGCGGCAAATACAAAGTGTTTTATTTATTTATTTTTTTCAATATGCTAAGGCAACAACAAAACTCACGCATTCATCTCTCAGCATATTAATTATTATGCTGCCGCAGCTTAAACATCATCATCATGAATATTTTACACTTGGGGTGAAAAGCAGAGCTTGGTCGGTCGGTCACAAACATTCTGTTTCTTTTTTCTGGTTCAAAAAATATTTAGAGCCGCGCGCTGTTGCCGCATTTCATTACAACAAGCCCCTGGATATGGACTAGGACGAGCAGCTGAGAGCTGTGAACGGAGAACGGTGAACTGAATTTTCGCTCCCTTTCTCTCATGCTTTGAGAGGAGTCGCCTCATTGGGTGGGCGTGCGTGTGGGTGCCTCTGTGTATGTATATGTGTGTATGTGGGCGAGTTTGTTTTGCTGCTTGAGTTATGTAGGTATGCGTAAGTGGAAATTAAGTAGATATACCTACGACTACTCACTTTCTCTCTCTCTCTCTGTCTTTCTCACTTCTGCTTATTGCTAACTCAAATATGATTGTGTTGACAGTTATGTTTCATAAATAAAACACTGTGCATACGAAAATTAGTAAATAGTTCTTTGGAAATACATTCCAGAATTGCGATACGCATCAAATTGCTCACACTAAAATATATTTCTTGGCCTTTGGTGTTGAATTATGTGGCGTTAAATTAAACAAGTAAGAAGGCTCTAGTCGAGACGGCTCGACTACGACATACCCTGAACCCTGTAAAGAAAATGATAATCTTCTTCTTTACGCACTTATAAGCGCGCGCTCTGCTAACTGCGCAGTTGCTGCCGTGGCTTGGGGGTGGGTTGGGCTGAACTTTGGACGCTTATAACTCCATTTCTAGATGGACGATCTTCGTAAAATTTTCAGAGTAGATTAAGGATATATAAATCTTTCTTTGTGCCAAATTGCAAGTCTCTAGTATTTGAAATGCGTTTTTTCCAAATTGTGGGCGAAGGGGGCGTGGCATCCAAAATCTGAAAACTACAAAGTCTGTGTATCCATAATATCTATCTAAATATATAAAGTTAAAGTCTCTAGGTGAAACGGTGTAGTAGTTATACACAGAAAACCTAAAAAATGTAAACGAATTTTCGATTTTTTATCGATAATTTGGAAATGGGATGAGTTATCGAAAAAACAAAATAAACTCGTATTGCGTAGGTAACATACGAGTGTTCATGTGAAATTTCAGCTCTCTAGCTTTTGTAGTTTCCGAAATCTCGACGTTCATACGGACGGACGGACGGACAGACGGACGGACGGACAGACGGACAGACGGACAGACGGACAGACGGACAGACGGACAGACGGACGGACAGACGGACAGGGCTAGATCAACTTATTTTTCGATGCTGATCAAGAATATATATACTTTATGGGGTCTGCGACGTCTCCTTCTGCCTGTTACATACATTTTCACAAAACCATTATACCCTGAATTCCCATTTTCAATGGGTTCAGGGTATAAAAACGAAAAGTTTTTATCAACTCAACGAGGCTAAAATCTGTAAAGTCTTCTTCATCTTGTAAAAGTCATCTTCATTAACACAAAGACAAAATTGAGCTAAACATAATTTTGGCGCCCTCCTTAAAAAAAAAAAAAAATCCAACCAAGAAATCAAGCCATAATTTGTTAAATATTTGATTGCCTCGCCCTGCACGACGAACGAGGTGACAGTTATCAGCCCAGACATCATCTGCGTCGCGTATGACAGGCATGCCAAGCGCTCGCCCTCATAATAGGAGTATGTGTATATACATATGTACATATATAAACTGAGTCACGTTTTTTGTTGCTTTTTGGGAGCTGCCAACTCGTCGTCGTCGACGGCTTATCGAGGCACTGTAATCTGGCTAACGAACGGAGGCCGGCAGGCAGGCAGGCAGACAGACAGACAAAACAATTCTTTTATTTCACGTTAAATATATTTAAAGTTCCATTGCTCGCGTGTTTATTCTTCATTTTTTGGCGTCTCTTTGAGCGGGCCTTAATTAATTCGAGTTGCTTTTATGTATGCAAAGCGCGTCTGGTTCGCTTCTTCTTCCTCTTTTGTTTGTTTTGTTTTTTTTCGGTTTTTTTTTTTTTTGTGAACAGCTTCTGCAAGTATTTGTAGCCCGCTTGCAGACTCTTAACACATTCCCATGCACTATATAAAAGAGGCCAAAAAGCCACCCACACAGTGCGTAGACAAAACACCCTCTCGCTGTCACACTCGCGCTCTCTCTCTCTATCTCTCTTCCTTCTCTCTCTCTAGTACACCCCCCTCTCGTTTACTCTTTCTATCCCTGTCTTTGTGTGACACTCATCAAGGCTCCCACCCTGTCCGCAAGTAGCCAACGCGCGTTTCAACTTCAGCATTTGCCACTTTGTCTGACATTTGCAGCCATTGTCGTCAGCGTCTGCATATGCACAGTGGGACGAAAGTGGAATGAACTGAAGAACTTTTAATGAATGTCTAGCATCTGCTTGATTATTATTGATTATTATTAACTTAATCTAAATATTATTATAAATAATAATATAAATATTAATTATATTAGCTCGCTTATCCCACTGTGCTCGCAGTTTGCTCAGCTTCCTAAGTGCATAACAGAATTTCATGTGCGCTCCCAACTCATGCTGCTGCACTACTCCTGCTGCCCGACTCCTGTCGCCTATCGACTTAATACCATCTCATGTGCCGCAGGTCTATCCAGACACGAGACCCACACACATTCATACACACTCACCCACTACTCCCTCTCTCTCTCCCTCTCTCTCTCGCTCTGTGTCTTGTCAGCTTGCCATCAGCAGCGCGTCGTCGACCACAAGGTGGACAGGTTACATAGCTGTGGTTTTAGTTGTCGCCGCCGACTTTAATTGAGCAACGCGAACTGATAGAAGTCAGCTTCGTGTGGGCATTGGCGTAAGATTTAGCTAATTGCAGTTTGGCCAAACACTTATTAAACGTGACTCTGTGTGGGTCTTAGCCGCGACACGAATCTAATGAATGAGCGAACGAGTGAATGTGTGAATGAGTGAATGAGTGGGCAAAAGCTGCAGACCAATTCCAAATGTTTGGCGGTGCTCGAACAGCTGGCGAACAGGTTTTAATGCTTGTCAGCCAGATGTTTCTTCTTTCCACTCGCGAAACTCAGAAAATGTGCTTCTTATTTACCTTATAAGCGGCATTTAAGCTAAATACTAAAATCTGATATTTTTTTTAGGTCTATATATAGATTTATTGTTAGTATCTATGGTTGTATCAATATATTTAGTTTCATCTGAATATAGATTTATTGTTAGTATCAATGGCTATATCAATATATTTAGTTTCATCTGACATCTGTTGTGTGCATCAATAAGAATATAATTTGATTTGGCGATTTCTCTTTATATAATATTAGAAGGGTGGCATTGTCGCTTCAGCTCTTTTTACAAAAGCTGCAATCACATAACTCTCACAGCTTATCAAGAGAAGCTAAACGGATGCTGCATACAACTCTCGATAGCGAAGTATGCTATTGATATGATAGGGAATTACTTGAAAGGCTTCTTAATTTGTTGATTACTAATAATCAATAAATGCACGAACTAAGCTAAGCAAAAATCTACAAAGTTGCATAAATACCAACTTGTATACATAAACAAATAAATATTGGATCATAAGATCATGAAGAGCTCGCTAGTGAAACAGCTCTATAAATATTTCTATTTGTTTGGCATGTAATAAAAATATCGTTTAGTTTGCGTGTCAGAGAATGGATTGAATGCGTGTGTGTGTTTGTGTGTGGTGGTAAGCCAACCTCCAAACTGACCTGTCAACTATGACCTGCGGTGGCGACCTGTGATCTAGGTGCGTGTTGAGACGCATATTTGGGGCGCGTCAGTGTCATACGTGTGCCTATTGAGCTTCTGCGCTTTGTTTTTGTTTGACAGGAAATTATTAATTTCTTATTTCCGTTCGTTTCCTTTCACGCATCATCGATGGGCGTTACAAATAATTGCGTGTTGTTTTGGGCATTGTAAGTGTAACGCATGGCATGGGCTAATTAGCTGGGGGCGTGGCGGGTATTGCAGGGGCGTCAGTAGACAAAGGCGTTGGCAAGGCATTGAAAGTTTTCTGAGACGGTAAATCGAGTATATATCTATATCAAATATCGCAATTCGTTCTTAACAATAATATTCTATATATATTTTCACTTTAAGCCTTTGCTGCGCGACATGAAATTCTTTTGATATGCGTCACTTCTTTAACACATTCTTCCAGACAAATGCTTTTCTCATATTTGTTTATTTAAATTCATATTGTGAGTGGCGTTCGCGTTAGTGTTTATTTACTCTTGGCGCCAGCATTCAAGTGCTGCTGCTGGTATTGCCTGTATTCGAGTATTCTAGACTCGTGTGACAGGGGCAACATGACCTTAACGTCCATTAATGACACTTGCAATTCCCCTACGCATTTAATCACTTTGCCACATACAGAATTATGTTATTGTATATTTAGTGCACTCAGCAGTCTGCAAGTTGTATATACATATATAGCTATATTTATATATCTGTACTCTATTGAGAGACGCAATTAAGTTGAGTTTACTTTTTTATTTATTTTTTGCTGTAGTTGTGCTCAGATAAATCGCATGAGCTGAGCAGCTGCTAGCGTCATCAGCATCTGGAAAGAGATTGCCGGCGAAATAAAAAAAAAAGGGGGGAAAAAAGCATGAAACCGGTTCCGTTGGTTTGTTTATTGTGCTTGCCGTTTGCCAAAAACCTCTCGATAGGGTAAAAACTGACCAAGCCACTTTAATATGTCCAATATGCTGAAAACACCTGTCGAAAAGATTTCCTAAAAAAAAAAAAGGCAGACGATTCCCAAAGGTCGAGGCAAAGCAGTGCAGCGAAAAGAAGAAGCCGCTGAATAAAGTTAAGTGTAATAAATAGAAGTTTTGCTGTTGGGCATGATGCACTAAGAGATATCCTCTAATGGGATCAAATACTTGTTGTGTAAGAAAGTAAATTAATATTTATTTAAATATATTTAAGTGATATGTTTAAGCTCAAATCATGTAGACTCAACGGCGTAAAGTGTATAAAATGTATTGTTGAATGTAATTTAATATATTATATTTTACTTCTAGGAATTACGAACAGCTTTCCGTCGAAGATAAATGAAATATGTATACTTGAATAATATGGGTACACACATATGTTCATTATATAGCAAAGGCATACGCATTACATTTTTACGTGCTTTTTCAAAACAATTGCAATACTCTTCGACTTTGTTATATAAGCGCTCAGATAAATATTCTAATAGCTTATTTTACTAATTGTAGCATCCCAGATAATTAATCTGCATAAAGAAGAATCTATATAAAATAAAGAAAATTATGAAAATTAAATTAAATATTAACGAGAACGAAATAATATAATAATAATAATATAATAATAAAAGCAGATCAGTAGACAGATGAAATAAAAGTATTTTATACCTACTTGAGTTACAAAGTGTTTAAGATTTAATAGTTGTAGATTAGTTGAAATATAAATCAAAATTATAATGATTGGATAGAAACTGGAATTTTGCATTTAAATTTGCTTTACAACTCATAATACTAAAGAGAAGCTAATGCCGACTCGTCAATAGATCAAGAACATAAAAAACTGAAATCTTTATGCGATTGAGCATGTCTGTTCTTGAACACTTCTAGAGAATTGCAATTAAATATTATATGACTCACAAGCTCGCTGATAGATATTATATAATATTATTCATTTCCCTTTTAGAAAATTGCTTAACTTATACTCTCTAAGTGTTTCCTAAATTCAAAGAAACAAAAGTGAAAACCATTTGTATAACAGCTGAAATATATAATTTCATGCGTTAAGCCATAATTTCCAATTCCTTTTGCTTGCAATTTTGTTGAGCGTGTATATAAAATATATGTATATGTATATATATATATATTAATATGTAAATGTTGAAGATTCACGTGCCCAGTTCCCAGGCAGGCTTTATGACGTTCATATGGCTACCATCTGCGGCTGCGACTGCGCATTTTAATATTCGAAAAGGAATTGGTTTTCTTTGTGAATTCTTCTCGCGTCGTCTGCGCATTTCCTGCATTATAAAGTGAAGGAATTGTCGTTATTGGGCTACAAGTTTGCGGTGCCTTAAACGGAGCGAAAACAATTGGTAGACAAAGTCTTTGGACTTTGAGTTGTGACAATGTGAGGAATAGTCGCAATATACATCAGGCTTAACTTAATACTAACTTTTTAAAGTATTTGTGATACCCTAGAGTTTACATAAAGCAATGCTCTCGGGGGTTACATTTATTTTCATTCTTATTTTTTGATTTCTAAATTGAAATTCAAGAGTTTGCCACATCCCTAAAATCCTTAATTGAATATAGTATTTTATTATGTACAGTATTTTATATTATTTGGTATTTTACAACACTGCTGCGCAACATCGAGACTCGCCCACAGCTCTGGCCCGCTGTGCGCGCTTCACTTTTAATTACTCTCACAGCTCATTCGTTTGTAATTCTTGCCGTTTGTTTTGAAAGCCTAGCTACACATTAATTAATGCCAGAATTAAAATGATAAATTAGTGACAAGTGCCCACATGACCCAAAAAAAGTCAACAATGCGCGGCTGAAGGACATGCGAAAAAGTCGTAATAGCTAAATAAAATGTAGCATGTAGCTAAAAATGTTTGAGCAAATTTTTTGATTTAGTTTAATAGACATAATATACAAATACAAATATACCTAAATACCTATATGCCTATATCTTAACTGAAAAATGCAACCCTAGATGTCTAAATATCACTTTCATTTTTAAAAATTCAACTCAAAAATTGAAAATTGATTTGAAAACGTGCCAAAAGCTAAAGTTAAATATATATATGAAAAATGTGGTAAACAACTGTTCAAAAAGAAATCTTGCACATTTATTTGCATTATACTATTCATATTTTTCATACAAGCTGACAGAGGCGAGGCTCTCGCACTGCACTGCGGGCATTAAGAATAGTTTTATTTTGATTGCAAACACCTGTGCGGGCGGAAGAGGCATGGGGCTGTGGCATGGGGCGTGGAACATGGCAGTGCATAAAATTGTATATGAAATTGGATGCCAATGCATGAGTGGCAATCCCAGCAGGGGCGGCAGATGGTTCTTTGTGCTCGTCCCTCGACCTGGTTGGTCTATGTGCTGATCTCTGGTCGCTTTTGTTGTACAACAGCAGCAACAGCAACAGCAGCAGCATCCAAAGTGTCAACGAACGATTTTTTGCCCCGTTGCCTTTTGTTTGAGGTTTTGAGGGTGTGTGAGTGTGTGCAGAGGAAGTGAAAGACCAGTTTTTTAGTAGTTGAAGCTTTTGTTGTTGCCACAGCAACATCGACACACTTCAGTACGTACTCTCGTTTCAGTATGCTGCGGGGACAGTCACTGATCCATAGCATTCAATTGTTGAGCAGCAGCAGCAGCAAAGAGCAGAGAGCAGCGAACAAAAGCCGAACAGTTGACAATTGAGTTGAGTTGATGACTGACAAATATGATGACAAATATACAATATAAAGTATATGCGAACTTTGAGTATCTAGGCACACAACTTCCGTTGTATTTGCCCTGAATATTTAACATGTTTTATGAGCTTTTAATTGTATTGTACTAATTCACGATCGTATTGTCTTTCTCTCTTTCTAGCCAATATTGGCAGCACTTTGGCTGCCAATCCACCGGATACTGACCAAAAGGGACCAGTTTTTCTCAAGGAACCAACCAATCGCATTGACTTCTCCAACTCTACTGGCGCCGAAATTGAATGCAAAGCGAGCGGAAATCCTATGCCAGAAATCATTTGGGTACGCAGCGATGGCACCGCCGTGGGAGATGTACCCGGCTTGCGACAGATCTCATCCGATGGCAAGCTGGTCTTCCCGCCCTTCCGCGCCGAGGACTATCGCCAGGAAGTTCATGCCCAGGTCTATGCCTGCCTGGCCCGCAATCAGTTCGGCTCAATCATATCCCGGGATGTGCATGTGCGCGCAGGTATGTTGTCGGTGTTCTAGAGAGAGCGCGATGGAGTCTACTGAGTGCAGAGCAAGTGCCATGGATGTTGGTTGGTGTTTTATTCAAGAATTTAACAAGGGAATATTAAGTGATTTTTTTAGATGTCAATTAAACAATCATCAAATGATATGAATCTCATTTGAATTCGGAGGTTTTTACTAAAAATTTATATACATTTTAAAATTTAAATTCAAATTCAAAATTGAAAATATAATGAATATTTCAGAGAGTATCATGGGCTTAGCAAAAACAGATAATAAATGATAAATAAATAATAAATAATAAGTAAATATATTATGGACCTCTTATTATACAAAATTAATAAAATTAATAAATAAAATAAATAAATAAAAAATAAATAATAATAAACAGTTAAAAAAAAAAATAATAATAATGAAAAAAAAAATATAAAATAAACTTAAGAATAAAACAAATAAAATCTGTAAAAAATAAATATTAAAATAAAAGAAAATTAAATTAAATATATACAAAAATAAAAAAAATATATGAAAATAAATTCAAATAAAAAAATAAATAAATAAATATTAAATAAAAATATTAAAATATTCTGATAATATTCACACAAATTGAATTCATAATATATAAATTTAATTACTAAAATATGTGTCCAAGTCTTAGATATTCATTATTCGTATAAACCACATCCAAAAGCTTGCTCTGCACTCAAACAAATATTATTTTTTTTCCACATTTTCAGCATATTTCACAGCAGTTTCAACGTTGGTTATGCTAGAGTTCTACGTTGTTTAAGAATATGCCAGACATTTCTGCTACTAAAAGAGATTTTTAATAACAGATTTTGCTAGACATGGAAATTGTATAATATTTGTTAGCTTTTTCTTTAAATCTGCGTTAAAACAGTGAAAAAAATTTAACTTGAAAATATTTGTTACAGCAATTTTCATCGTTTCATCATTGCAACAATTGCAGGTGTTAAAACAAAAAGTAAAGATTGTTGCCCGTTGACTTTTTCGGTTAAAGTTTCGTGTTGGGGCCAACTCCAGCAATGCCAGCCATATGTTTAGCCAATTGTCGGGTCAGCTTGTCTAAGCAATTTCACTGCAATTAATCGTTGTGTAAGCAAAAATCTTGCTGTTGTTGTTGTTGCTCTTGTAGTGGATGATGCATCGCCTCTATCGTCGCGAAGCTGTAACCAACGTGTTTATAGCAGGAGCTCGTGTGCTGGAAGAAGACCCCAAACCTGGACTGTCTGTGCTGTCAATCAGCGAGTTCGCTGTGGAAATATCCATTACTTCCGCTTGCATAAACCAGCGCTAAATAGGCCGAAGTTAATGACTTTTTCCTAATTATGTTACAATCATATGAGCAACCCCTAAAGGTTCGCCACCTTGACGCTTAGTCATCAGCAACGGGAGGCCCGTTCACTCAACGTGCTGAACGTGTTAGTCAGCCATTAGTTCACGTTATGAGACCTAACCCAACCACTTCATATCGCTCCCCCTTTGCTCAACTTTCGTCATCAGCTCTGGCTCATTATAGTCGCTTGGCTTTGCACGGCTCCGGCTCAGTTCCTATTAACTAAGTGAATTTATCATGTTTGTTTAGAGCCAAAAAAAATATGCTGAAAGTGGAGAGTGATGATAATGGCCGGCCGTGTTGTGTTGCTCAACATGAATTATGTCTCGAGCACGGGCTACACCTCCGAATTCGCGTTGATAAAATGGTTTTAATTAATATGAAGCTTGGACTGGGCTTTATGCTGTGATTATGTGATTATGTTTATTTCGCACTTTCCACTTAATTGGCTCGTTTAATTGTTTTCCGACAAGCAGGAAATGCGCAAATTGTTTCCAGGAACTCGCCTAAAGACAAAGTCATCAAGGTTGCACAGGTGTTTCGAGCGTGAGACAGTTCATAGAGCATAAATTCTAAACTAAACGCACTTCCCACTTCTCACCCCTCCAAAAATCATTTACAGTTGTTGCGCAATACTACGAGGCCGATGTGAACAAGGAGCATGTAATACGCGGCAATTCGGCGGTTATCAAGTGTCTGATACCCTCATTCGTGGCCGATTTCGTTGAGGTTGTCTCCTGGCATACCGATCAGGAGGAGAACTACTTTCCGGGCACAGAATATGGTGCGACGGCAGCCTAGCTAGAAACTCTATATATATTCTCTATAATTAGGTTTAGGTGTACTAAAACGCATGATCCTGGCATCAATACGAAAAACCTTCATTCATTTTCCATTTCAAATCAACAATTGTTTCCTCCAATCTTATTTTCATCTCTTTTGTTTCTTCTACATGTTTAGTCGTTTCGCAACACTATGAAGAGGATATACACAAGGCGTTTGTCATACGCGGCAATTCGGCCATATTGAAGTGTGACATACCATCATTTGTAGCTGATTTTGTAAATGTTATATCCTGGCATACCGATCAGGAAGAGAATTTTTATCCAGACACTGAATATGGTGTGTGATAGACCCGATCTGTCTCTCTCTCTCTCTCTTTGTCTGCGTGTGTGTGTCTGTGTGCTTTTCTATGTCTATGGGTGCTTGTTCGTGTGTGTTGCAAAACAGCACTACTTTAACTACTTTTGCAAACCTTATCCCAACACCACACAACACTCGCTCTCTCTCTCTCTCTCACACACACAGAAAACACTCGTGTAAAGTTGCGTTAACCAACACCAAGTACTAAGTACTAGTCACACCAACACCAACAACCCACACCAATAATATAAAAAACGCTTCACTAATAACTGTAAAATAAAGAGCCCACGCCGTTGTATAATTGCAAAGAGCTAACTCCATTAACCAACACTGGTTAGGTCAACATAAATCAATCGATCAGGGCTTCGTGAAGTGTTTTTCCTCTGATTACAATTCGATATTTATTTATTTATTTTTTATTAAAATTTAAGTTTCTTGCTTAGCTTATGCTTAGCTTTATCTATGATTGAATTTCTTTTGCTTTATGGCTTTACTTTAGTCGTTGCCCAATACTACGATACCGATGTAAATAAGGCTTATGTGATACGCGGCAATGCGGCAGTTCTCAAATGTGAGATACCCTCGTTTGTGGCCGATTTTGTTAGTGTTGTGTCCTGGCATACGGATCAGAATGAGGACTTTTTACCAGGCACTGAATATGGTTTGTTAAGCAACAAAATGTTTCAACTTGAGGTTATGTTATATAGCGAATCTTTTGTACAGTTGTGTAAGCCCTACTTCCCCCACAACCACCCGCAACCAATTATGTTTTCATTAACTTATTTCATTTTCTGTATTTATGTATATTATCTCTATCGCGTTGCCTGTTTTCTCAGTGCGTGTCTATGAGCAATGTTCTTAAACTATGATTAACCTCTCTGGCGCAAGCAAAGACTTTCTCAGGGAAGTTGCCCGGCGCATAACTAAATATTTATGTGCTCATCTCTCATCAAATAGCGCATTAAGGTACATTAAATGCGCTCGGCGTAATGCTGTCTCTTAAAAGGGCTCCGACTCTGCGTTTTCAATTAGGCGACTGACAAACTTTCACACGCCCATGACACGCAAGGTGTTATGGGCTGCCCTATCTACCCTCTCTCTCTCTCTCTTCCTCTCACAAAATCATTTTCATCTAAACTTCAGTTGTGCAGCAGTTCTACGAATCGGAAGTTAACAATGAGTATGTCATCCGAGGCAATTCGGCAGTGCTCAAGTGTTCCATACCATCGTTCGTGGCGGACTTTGTGCAGGTGGTTTCTTGGCAAGACGAAGAAGGCCAGCTCTATGGCTCACTAGACGATCAGCAACAGGGCATGGGTACATAATGATTAGCTAAGCAGTTAGACAGTTAGCTAAGTTAACCGTTTACATGGTATCTATATAGGAATTCCAATTTACCAATTTTCCTCTTTACCCTAAATTTTCTTTTCATTTTCTTAAATTCTACAGCGCGTGGTGTTTGTCTATATTGTCTAGCTATTTTGTTGCTTCATATTACTTTCCCCCTTTTGCAGTCGTTAATCAGTACTACGAAGCTGAGGTTGTATCGGAATATGTTATCAAGGGAAATACCGCTGTTCTCAAATGCACCATCCCAAGTTTTGTGGCCGATTTTCTGCGCGTAGAGGCCTGGGTGGCTAGCGATGGCACGGAGTATATACCAGAGGATAGTTTCGGTAGTTGCTTCGACATGTGTTCTCTATCGTAGGCTTAAGCAGTAGTTTCCCTAAACTCCACATTCCCAATTCCTTATCTTTCAATACTCTTTTCTTTAAACACGTTTCATTTCCATTTTGTTGTCCAGTTGTTAATCAGTTTTATGGCGCCGATATTTTAATGGAGTATGTGATCAAAGGCAATGCGGCTGTACTTAAATGTTCCATTCCATCGTTTGTTGCCGATTTTGTTCGGGTTGAGTCTTGGATCGATGAGGAAGGCAACGAGCTGCGCTACTCTGACAATTATGGTATTACTAAGAGCTTTACAAGAAACAAGAAAAAAGAGTAAACTAGTTTAGTTTCTACTAATTTACTATTGGGTATTCCTTCTCCACTTAATTTCCAGCTTATTTATAATTTCCTTATTTCCCACTTGTTTCAACACATTTGCAGTGGTTAATCAGTTCTATGAGGCCGAAATTATGACCGAGTATGTTATTAAAGGCAATGCGGCTGTACTTAAATGTTCCATTCCATCGTTTGTTGCTGATTTTGTGCGTGTCGAATCATGGATCGATGAAGAGGGCAATGTCTTGTCTTTCTCCGATAATTATGGTGTGCCTCGATTTAATTTCCGATCTTAGTTAAGCTTAGTTTGAAAAAAAACACCCATCCCAACCAAATCCACAGCTTTATTATATTAATTTGCTTTTGTTTCATTTACCAATTGTCTCATGCAGTCGTCTCTCAGTTCTATATAACCGAAGCCGAGAATGAGTATGTGATTAAGGGCAATGCAGCGGTAGTCAAGTGTAAAATTCCCTCATTTGTGGCCGACTTTGTGCAGATCGAGGCCTGGGTGGATGATCAGGGCATCGAATTGTGGCGAGATAATTCAACTGGCGCCTATGGTACAGTCGCAACAAAATGTATTTGTTAATAAGTCTTAGCTAATAGATTAGTTTTTAAAATGACCTCTCCTTAATTTCTATCCATGTTTTCATCTTGAACTTTAATTTTCTTTTAACATCAGTTGTCATTCAGTCCTATGAATCAGAAGCTGACAATGAATACGTTATTCGTGGCAATTCTGTAGTTATGAAGTGTGAGATTCCCTCGTATGTGGCTGACTTTGTGTTCGTTGATCTCTGGCTGGACTCAGAGGGTCGCAATTACTATCCGAACAGTGATCAGGAGACGGGTACAATTCCATGTATTTCTCAATAAAGTTATCGTCTAGAAAATGCTCTCTCCTTGGGTTGTCCACAATTCCAACAGTTTACATCCAGTTTCTCCCTTAATTCAGTTTGTTTTATTCCCACCATTTCATTAATCATTTTTTATGCGCCCCAAAACTCTTTAATTCTCTACCAGTTGTGCATCAGTTCTATCAGACACGCGTCATCGATGAATTTGTGCTGCGCGGCAATTCAGCCACGCTCAAGTGTCTGGTGCCCTCGTTTGTGGCTGATTTCATAGATGTCGAGGCTTGGCTAGATGAGGAAGGCGTCGAAATCGTTCGCCCTCTGCCTGATGAGTCTATGGGTATACCGAGAACTGCATTTAATTGATTAAGCTAGACTAGTCTGTAGCCAGAGAACCACATTCCATTCCTTACTTTAAACTTTACTCCTCTATTATATTTGCTTTTTCGTATCATCTTCCGATATCATCCTCATTGCCATTTCAGTGGTCAAACAGTTCTTTGAGTCACAAGTATACGATGAGTATGTGATCAAGGGCAATGCAGCTATATTCAAGTGTCAGACGCCGTCTTTTGTGGCGGATCACATCGATATTACCGATTGGATCGATACCGAGGGCGGTGTCTATACCAAGAACATAACGGGTATATAAATTACGCGTATCTCTTAGTGCCACTGTAGAAACATGAAGGGGGCTCCCGTCAAATATTAATCACCTTATGATTTATCCTTGGTTTATCTCGATTCTCATGGAAGCCCATCTATTTTTCTGCCTCTCTCTCTCTCTCCCTCTTGTTTAGTTGTGCCACAATCGTACAGCGTCAATGTCATGGATGAGTCCATTCTGCGCGGCAATAGCGCCATTCTGAAATGTCATATACCCAGTTTTGTAGCCGACTTCATTGTGGTCGATTCGTGGGTTGAGGACGAGGAGCGTGTGATATATCCGCAGGCCGATGTCACAGCTAGCGGTAAACCACTAGCATTAAGTTTTCTAAGTCTCTAGCCTTGCTTCTAGTGCCACACACACACAATCAGAGTCAACAAACAAACAACTCATCCCGTCCAATATCAATATCAATTTCAATGCCAGCTTCTTGATCAATCATTCAGTGCCTTGGTCTCTTAATAGGTCCTTAACTGCTGCGCTGTTAGGCATTCGATATCTTTTGCTTTATCTTTCAAAATTCTATTTCTTTACTATTTTTATTTTTGCCCTCCAACACTCCAAAACTCTAAAGCTCTACTTTTTATTTTCAAATCCCTTCCCACTCCAGAAGTCACTCCTGACTTACCTCAAGAACCCATTCACATGTACCTACCCCTTCATGTAGTTGAAAGTAGCGTTGTTTTATAGCGTAGTGTATATAGTTGTACTGTAAATATGTATGAACAAAAATGCTAATAATTACCAAAATCATTTCAGTTTGTACAGACTGTGTATAAACGTTATAACATAATATCAAATATCAAATACATATCGTGGCCCCAAAAAGGCCTTTTAACAAAATATCATCATATTTATTGATAATCCACATTCACAGCCAAAACTATTTGCATTTTTGTTACTGCATGAATATTATATTATATAAAAATATTGCAAAAGAAATTGTAGAAAATATTTTAAAATGCGAGAAAAGTTGTGGAAACGACTTGACAAAGAAGTCTGTAAATTAATTTATTGAAATTCGATTAAAGAATCAGCAAATTCATAAACATTTCGATTTGAAACCCTTTTTGCTTTTTATTTTGGGTTTTTTGATTGCTTAAGAAAATATTTATAAAATTAATAGGTTTTAGGAGCAGCTTTACATAAATATTTATAAATTTTAAAAAATTTTATGAGGCGTCAAAGAAAATATTTGTAAATTTCATAGATTTTTACGAGAAGCTAAAGAAAATCTTTATAATTTTATAGATTACTTTTGATATTAAAAATTTATTAAGTAAATAGATTTTATGAGAAGCTAAAGAAAAAATCAAATATAAATTATTAATATGAATGTCATTAATATAATTTGTAAAATAAGCAACTTAAAGAACTTAGAACTTAGGCATTTGAAAACATATAAATTGAGTGATGAAGCCAACAGCGGAACAACAGCAGGTGGCAGTATAGAAAGAGCGATTATACATATGTTGCAATAAAGTAAGTCATCTTTGTAAGAGCAGCATATTCAGTTGGGGCTGCAAGAGCGGGAATGCTGCGCTCAATATGCTCGCTCTTAATATACTCATTCTGCCTGTGCTGTCTATCTCTCTCTCACTCTGCCTACGTGCGCTTACTGCAGCTAAGCTTAAGTTGAATAAAGGCATTATAAAAGTGAAAGTCGAGGCGATCGGACGTTTTATTATCAGGTCCTGCACAAAGGAATAATAATAATAATAAAAAAAGGAATATTTTATAAATAATATTATATATTTTTCTACAATTTCTTTACAATAAACAAATTGCTTGGTGTATAGTTAGTTATAAGTTAAACATTTGTAATTATTTAAACAAATTGTCATTTGCCAATGTAAGACTGAAAAATAAAACATAATTTCACTACTTTTCACTTTAATATATATCTAAAATTAATTCAATTCATCTAACAATGCAAGAACACATATATTCAGACTTACAAAGGCAAACGACAAATGTAAATAGACTAAAGACTAAGACTAGAGCAATTCACATTCAGAAAGTCACATTGCATGTTACTAACAGTTGAACAGCATTTTGAAATGACATTGAGAAATAAATAAAAAAAAAAAAATACTAAATTATGAATCAACAAAGTTTTGGTGTATATATATAAAGCTGTCATGTGCCTTTCAATTGTGAAGCTGAAAAGAAAAAAGTTCAATTAAATTTAATTTAATTGAGTTTTTTTTTTCGCAGTTGTATAAAAAATAGCTATGTTGTATGTTAGCTTATGTTGAGCCCAAACGCAGTATAACTAAAATATTTTTCTTTTTGATTCCTGTTCAATAAAATTTAAACAACAATTAGACGGCAAATATCTGGTGCTGCCCTCCGGTGAGCTACACATTCGTGAAGTTGGACCCGAAGATGGATACAAGAGCTATCAGTGCCGCACCAAGCATCGTTTGACTGGAGAGACGCGACTCAGTGCGACCAAAGGACGTTTGGTTATTACAGGTAAGTTGGCCTAGTTGCCCAATTTGTTATTCCAAAAGAAATTAATATAAGAGCTTCAGTTATCCAAGAAAATTGTAAATCTATAAAAGGAAATGGAAATTTGTTCATATTGATATTTGAATTATTAATTTAAATTGAATTCTGAGAAAATTGTGAGACGATAAATTTCAAATTTTTGTAAATCATATTAAATGTTTGACACTTAAAATAAAATAAATAAAAAATAAAATAACGAAAATGTAGTTGGTATAAAAATATATAAAATATATATTGATTACATTAAAAGAAAATATATTGAAATGAAAAGATAAAAATACAAATTTGGATCACAAAAATTGATTTATTTGAAACGAAAGCTAAAAATATTTAAATTAAATTAAATTTATTAAATATATAAAATTTTCAGAGTGATATTTAATAAAAGAAAAAATTAAAATAAGCATTGATAACTGAAGCTTTTAATTGCTAAGAAAATTGCTTGCAATTATATACAAATAATATTAGATAAAAAACCTTAAACAACTTTTGCACACAAATGAAAAATAATAAAACATATTTTAAAAATTTAAATACAGCTCATAAAAATATTTTAAAAATATATTTCATTTAAATAAAAATAGCGTGCAATTTTCTTAGCCAAAAATAAATCAATCAGAACCTAAATATTTAGCTAAAGTGCTAATAATTTTGGTCTGTTGATTTAAAAGCAATATATATTTGGAATATTAATTATATTTAAAAAAAATATATATAAATTTAATTAAAAAATATATAAAATGTTATTGATAAACATTTTCAAATTGCTTAATTTGATTAAATACAGAAATATTCCAAATATAAAAGGTAAAACAAGGAACAAGGAAAAATGTTAGCATGATTATTATTATTTTAACTTTTTCCTTGTTTTGCTTATGAATTATTGAACTTTTAAATGCTCAGTAATTCATTTAAATATTATATTAAATATTTGAAAAGCAACAATATTTTGATTCGATTTTTCCATGTTCCCATATTCAATCAAAAAGATTTTTAGCTTAAAATCTCTTTCTTTGTGAAGGAACAAACTGAATTAAATTTTATAAATTAAATACAAAATTATTCAAATTAAATGATAGTCAAAAAATTGTTGCTTTATACTAAATTGAAAACTGCCTGAATGTTGGGATAGGGTACTCGACAATGCTATGAGCTTGAAATAAAGCCAAATGAGAGTTCATTTTAAATGTCAGCTGTGGTCCGTTTTGATATAAACTAAAGCATGCCTTACCGCTTATCGGGGCAATTTCACTTGAGTATTTTCACTTGAATCTTTTTACTAAATGCGCCCAAGGTAAGTGCCAAACCACAACTATATTTATATAGTTCTAGTCACATATTTTTACCGCAATGCAAATCTAAAACTTCATTTCATTTTCCGTTTCGCTTCATTCACAGAACCAGTCGGCAGAGTTTCGCCCAAGTTCCCAACCACTCTAACCAGTAGCAGCTTTACGAGCGCGGCGAAGAACAGTCTCACCTTGCTGTGTCCCGCTCAGGCATTCCCAGCGCCATTATTTAGGTGGGCCAGCCAATGACATCTCCCCAAGCTAGACCCAACTTTCGACAGTTTTTTCTTTTTTGAGTTTTCCTCAGACTTTCCATGCAATAATTTAGAAGTTTCCCTTTTTAAGAACCTGTTGCCAGCGTTGGTCCCCGTCTGCTCTCTGGCAATGATATTAAAGTTGTGCAATACGCTGCTGAGCGTACCATAACTTTGCTCTGCCCGGCACAATCGTATCCAGTGCCCTTCTTTAGGTAAGACTTATCCCAACGTGAGGGCATTGCAGATGTGAAGCTTATTGAGTAACAAGAACTTACCATTACTAGAGCCCGTGGGCAGTGTGGGACCACGTCTCACGAGTGGCGACGAGTCTCGCATACTCAGAGTGCATTTGAATCAGAGCGCTACGCTGCTGTGTCCTGCCCAGGCATATCCTGTGCCATTTTTTAGGTAAACTAGCCCAACATTTAGGCTTTATTAACACATCTCTCTTTTTTCTCCCATTTTAAAGAGCCTGTTGGCAGTGTCAGTCCCAAAGTTACAGCTGGCGATGATGCCATTAGAATTCCAAAAGTTTCATTGACTCAGAGTGCGACGCTTATGTGCCCAGCTCAAGCCTATCCGGTGCCCTTTTATAGGTAAACTAGCCCAACATTTAGGCAATTCTCATATACTTCTATTTAAATACATTCGCAATTTGCAATCTAGAGCCCGTTGGCAGCGTTAGTCCCCAGCTCAGTGGCAATGGCAATCAGGAGCACATAACGCTCACTCGAGTTCCACTCAATCAAAGCGTTTCACTCATGTGCCCAGCTCAAGCCTATCCGGTGCCCTACTTTAGGTAATGCTCTCTAACTCAACATGGGGCTTAGTTTTCAATAAAGTCAATTATATATGTATATAAAATTATTTTGATTTGATTTTAAAGAGCCTGTGGGCAGCGTTGGTCCCAAGCTAACTTCTGGCGATGATTCACGCACCACAAAAGTTCAGCTCTCGAATAGCATTACTTTGCTCTGTCCCGCTCAGGCTTTTCCAGTGCCCTTCTATAGGTAAGATGTGCAGAAGAGTTATACCTTTTTTCATATTCTGGCAGTTTTCTCCCTCTCTCGCTCTCTCTCTCTCTCTCTCTCTTAACATTACCTCTCTGCTTATCTGCTTTGCCTTACCTTTGCAGAGCCTGTGGGCAGTGTTAGTCCCAAAATCAATACAGGCGACGATTATAATCATATCAAAGGCAAATTTGCTCAAGATCTGAGTTTACTATGCCCGGCTCAGGCATATCCCCAGCCTTTCTATAGGTAATATAAGCACTTGAGTTCCATAATCTATCCAAACTCGTGCAGTTTTCGAATGTTTAGTTTCATTAAGTTTATTTACGTGCTTCGATTGCAGAGCCCATTGGCAGCGTAAGTCCCAAAATATCGAATGCAGATGATTTGAAACATGTAAAAGTAAAGAATCTGCATAGCTCAAGTCTGCTCTGTCCAGCTCAAGGCTATCCACAGCCAGCTTATAGGTAATACGATATTTAGAGTACCAGCCCCAACATCTCAGCTGATTTAGAGAGTTCTCTGATCATTTTCATATCAAATTTGCAGAGCCCGTTGGAAGTGTGGCGCCTAAGCTAAACTTTCTTGAACGCTTCAAAATGATGCAAGCTCAGCTTGGCAGCAGTTTCAATATACAATGTCCCGTGCAATCGTATCCAATGCCAGTTTTCAAGTAAGATCTGTTTCCAAGCCCAACATTCAGTTAGTTCATGTTTTGATATTTGATATTAAAGTTGAGTGCGCTTTACAGAGCCCGTTGGCAGCGTACGGCCCAAAGTGAATCCGCAAGACAAACATCAGTTCATAGACGTGGAACTGAATAACAGTTATTCCCTGCTCTGCCCGGCTCAGTCCTATCCAACGCCAGCCTTTAGGTGGGTGTCCCTAGACTAAATGCAAGTCCTTAACTCAACCACAACAACGGCAGACAGTTTTCAGTGCATGTTCTGGCATGAAAAGAAAAATAAAAAGAAATTGGAATTTTATTTTGTACATAGAACCCGTTGGCTCTGTCAAGCCCAAAATAAACGTGCAGGATAAACTGCAGACACGCGAGATTGCCCAGCAGGCCGGATTCGCGCTGCTCTGTCCGGCCCAATCGTATCCTATGCCCGCCTTCAGGTACACCCATAACTCCTTTTGCATGTCTCGCAGCCATTTTGCGAGCTCTAAATTCAACAAATTGCCCAATTTACGAGCTGTTGTCCAAGGAGCCGCGCATATTATCTAATTAAATTGTTTATGTTTGTCGGAGCGCCAGTGCCTTGGGCAGTTTTCAAATAATCTGTGGCAATGTCTTCTTACATTTATTATGCTTACAGAGCCAATTGGCAGCGTGTCGCCAAAGGTGGGCATAGCTGACGAGCTGTCCAATACGAGAGCTGTCCAAGGCGCTCGATTCAGTCTGAAATGTCCAGCACAATCGTATCCCATACCAGCTTATAGGTAGGACTCCAGTTCATCAAACATTCAGGCAGATTTTGTCTTTGAGTTGAAAGCTGAAAGCTGTCACAATTTATTGCTTTCAGAGCCAATTGGCAGTGTGCCGCCCAAAGTTAGCATAGACGATGAAGTGGCCAATGCTCGTGCATTTGTGGCAAAGAGTTTGAGTCTCAAGTGTCCAGCGCAATCATATCCCATACCCTCATATAGGTAGGTCCCATAAACTAAATGAAGTCAGCTTAACTCAACTCTAACTCAACATTCACGTAGTCGCTCAATTTGTTAAGTTAAGCTCAAGCCTCAGTATTTATTCTCTCTAGAGCCCGTTGCCTCGGTGCCACCCAAACTGAATCTACTCGAGAGAGTACGCACTATGGAAGTTGGCTTGGGCTCTCAATATGCCATGCAGTGTCCTGGTCAAGCTTTTCCAGTGCCCATTAATAGGTAACGTCTCTCTATCTCTCTCTCTCTCACACAATCTACCTCCATCTCTCTCTCTCTCAACTTCAGGCTCGTTTCAATTCAGCATTTTTATAGACACTTTTTTTAATATTTGTGAATTTTCAGAACCCATTGGCGCTGTTCCGCCTAAAATTCTAAATATCAATGATAAATTTCAATTGATGCAAGTGAAGCTGGGCTACGATTTCGCCATGCAATGTCCTGGCCAGGCATATCCAGTGCCCATAGTTCGGTTAGTTTATATTAGTTTACCTAGAGATTCCCAACCAACATTGCGGGTTTTTTATACTCTTGAACTAGAAATAATTTGACTATAAATCATTTTTATTTTTTAATTAGAACCCATTGGCTCAGTGCCACCAAAAATTACGAATCTGCACGACAAGTTTCAGTTTGTTCAAGCGAAATTGAGCGAGGATTATGCTATGCAATGTCCTGGTCAAGCATACCCTGTACCCAGAGTTCGGTTAGTTTAAAATTTAATATGACGTTTGTATTTATTTCGTAGAACCGGTAGGATCTGTGCCACCTAAAATTAGCAGCCTGCACGACAAATTTCAAGTGCTGCAAGTCAAGCTGCATGAGGATTACGACATGCAATGTCCTGGCCAAGCATATCCCGTGCCCATTGTTAGGTTAGTCCTACAGACTCTTCAACAACATTCAGTTAGACAGTTTGATATTTGCTTGAAGTACAATGATGAAGCTTAAATATTTTTAAATTTTAGAACCCGTTGGCTCTGTGGCGCCCAAAGTTGATACGCGCGATGAATTTACCTTTGCGCGCACTCAACTTGGCCGCTCAAAGGCGCTCATTTGCCCAGCTCAGTCGTACCCCATGCCAGCATTTAGGTAATAGTATATAGCTAACATTCAGATCTGTATAAATAATATTTTACTCATACTCATAGAGCCCGTGGGCAGCGTAGCACCCAAAGTTGATATTAAAGATGAGATTAACTATGCTCGTGCATTGCTGAATCATAGTCTAGCCATAGTTTGTCCAGCTCAATCGTATCCGGTGCCTGTGTTTAGGTAAGCCCCGCTCAGCATTCAGGCAGGGTTCTTCGCTTTTGGTATTTTGTTAAGCTTAATATTGTTGTTGCAGAACCCGTGGGCAGCGTTGCTCCCAAAGTCGATCCCAATGATCGCATTAAATGGGTAGATAAACCCAAGGGCATATCCCTTAGCTTGCTTTGTCCAGCGCAATCATATCCCACGCCCGTTGCTCGGTAAGCCATCCAATATCAGGCAGTTTTCAATGAGGGATTTGTTATAGTGGTTGAAGCATCATCTTTAAATTGCAGAGCCTGTGGGCAGCGTGGCACCCAAGGTGGATGTCAAAGATCGCATAACATGGCTCGATAAGCCTTTGGGTCAGGCCTTAAGCTTGCTCTGCCCAGCTCAGTCGTATCCTATGCCCGCGTACAGGTATGCTCGATCCTGAGGCAGTTTTCAAATAGAAATCTAATACTTTCCAGAGCCTGTTGGCAGCGTGGCACCCAAAGTCGATATGCATGACAAAATGGACTTTGCCATAAAGAGATCAAATACTTCATTGAATCTGTTTTGCAAGGCTCAGGGTTATCCCATGCCAGCCTTTAGGTATATCAATGTTACCATATTTAGGCAGTTCAATTAATTTCTTATAGTCATTCGATTCATTCCATTTATTTGTTGTGTTTAGAGCCCATTGGCACTGTGGCGCCCAAGGTTGATTTGAAAGATAAAGTTGCAATATCTGTTATAAAACAGGCTCAGCCATTGAGCCTAATTTGTCCAGCACAGGGTTATCCTATGCCAGCATTTAGGTAAGGCTTCCCTATACCAGGCAGTTTATCTTTAGAATTTACATATCTTAATCGAAATCTTATATAGAACCCATTGGCACTGTGCCGCCCAAGGTGGACATGAATGATAAGCTGAAGTTCTCTTCAAAGTCTTTGAATACTGCTTTAAGTCTACTCTGTCCAGCTCAAAGCTATCCTATGCCAGCGTTTAGGTGAGCCCCAGAGAAATATTCAGGCAGTTTTCTCTAAAAAATATCCAATTTCTTATATGAATTGCCTTTGCAGAACCCGTTGGCTCTGTGGCGCCCAAAGTTGATTTAAATGATAAAGTCAAAATATCGATAATTAAATCGAGAAATTCCTTAAGTTTGGTCTGCCCAGCACAGGGTTATCCCATGCCTGCCTTTAGGTAATTACAAAGTCGAGTACCTTTGACCCAAAGCAGTTTATTGAATTCGATTTTGTATATATCTTGAATTTTCTCTCAAATTTATAGAACCTGTAGGCTCTGTGGCGCCCAAAGTGGAAATTAAAGATAAAGCAGGCATATTTTTGGCCAAGGCAAATAACTCTTTAGCATTGCTTTGTCCGGCTCAGTCATATCCAATGCCCGCTTATAGGTAATGATGCTCTAGTCCCATCTTAAGGCAGTTCAAATTTGATTTATATTGTTAGCTTATTGCTTTCAACTTTTCAGAGCCTGTGGGCAGTGTGGCGCCCAAAGTAGAAATTAAAGATAAATTGGGAATTTTCTTGGCGAAATCGAATAGTTCTATGGCGCTGTTATGTCCGGCTCAGTCTTATCCAATGCCAGCATTTAGGTAAGCCTTGCGCTTAAGTACCATAACACATTCAGGCTGTTAATTAGCTTTAGCCAATGCTATGATGGTCAATAATAATTTGCAGAGCCAATTGGCAGCGTTGCGCCTCGTGTGAATCGCAAGGATGAATTCAATCATGATCGCATAAGCACAACTCAAGCAATTGCCATACAATGTCCGGCACAGTCTTATCCTGTGCCTGCCTATAGGTAAATGAGAGTCGAGTATCCTTTGCCGCTTGCAGTTCCTCTTAGCTTAGGCTTAGCCTATTGTCTCAATTGTTAACTCACTTTTCGCAGAGCCGGTGGGCAGCGTGGCGCCACGTGTCAACAAACAGGATGGCCTGACACGCGACAGCATACGCCTTGGCCAGACCGTTGCCATTTTCTGTCCTGCTCAGGCCTATCCGGTGCCCCTGTATAGGTAAAACTTTTCCAATTATAACTGAGTAAAGCCGTCAAGCGTCATTGGCTGCAAATTGTAATTAGCTCTAAGCCTCCTCCACCTGCCCAACTCTCGGTGTCGCATGATTAAACCCATTCACTCATAACTGCCTGGTCAAAACAATGTCACGCAATTGTTGAGATGCGGCTTAGCTGCTTCACTTCCATTTTCAATGAGTCCCAAACTCTCAGCAGTTTTCAAAGTATGGCACTTAGTCTCTTGTTGTTTTTCTTGTGTTTCCTTGACTTTCTAATGAGTTGTTCCATTTAAGAGCCCGTTGGCAGCGTGCCGCCCAAAATTAGCATCGGGGAGCGGCGCAAGGATGCGGAGGTGCCCGTGCAGGGAGATCTGAGCATCTTTTGTCCAGCTCAGTCCTATCCAGTGCCCGCCTTTAGGTAAGCGCCAGAGCTTCGTATTCATATTCAAGGCAGTTTTCAAATAGTAGCTAAGACTAGTTGCATATAAAAATATAAACAATATATTTTCTTAGAACCCGTTGGCTCGGTTGGGCCCAAAATTAGTGTTGGTGAACGTCTGAAAGATGCAGCTGCTCAGCTCGGTTCGACTTTTACGCTCTTTTGTCCCGCTCAATCGTATCCAGTGCCAGGGTTTAGGTAAATTCTAGTTCTTTTTTAACCACATTCAGGCGCTTTATTAGTTTTTTGTGGTATGCAATAATTTCTTTAATGTTTTTCTTAGAGCCCGTTGGCAGCGTCGCACCCAAGATCAGTGTTGAAAATCGTCTTAAAAATGCCGAAGCACGCTTGGGCGCTAGTTTTACGCTCTTCTGTCCCGGTCAAGCGTATCCAATGCCATTTTTTAGGTAAACCTATGCGAAACTTTCGGGCAGTTTATCTTATTAATTTGGAACATTCTCTTAAAATTTCCTCTTCATTTGATTTGAAGCGCCTTTAAAAATTCTTGTTCATTTGATTTGATCATCTGCAGAGCCTGTGGGCACAGTGGGTCCACGTCTCACCTCTGGCGACAAGACTCGCAATGTGGATGCCTTGCGAGGCGGCAGCTTTACTTTGCTCTGTCCCGCCCAGGCCTATCCCGTGCCATTTTTTAGGTAAAGCTCAATTTCTATAGGCATTCAGGCAGTTTTACCTTTAGTATATTATGAGATGAGTAAATATTTGCCTTTGCATTTGCAGAGCCCATTAGCGGCGCAGCTCCACGTGTTGCTTTAATACAGAAGAACAATCTTGAATATGTTTCTGTTCAAGCAAATGTGGCCATAGTTTGTCCAGCTCAGGGTTATCCAGTGCCTGCCTTTAGGTAAGGTCATTCTCCTTAACACTCGGGCAGTTTATATTGGCTTTTATTCTAGTTACTTAAATGTAAATTCATTTTTCTCTTAGAGCCCATTAGCAGCACTGTGCCCAAAGTTGTCTCGCTGGCTAAATTTGATATGAAAACCTATGCTGGCGCAAGCACCTTATCCTTGTTGTGTCCTGCTCAGGGCTATCCAGTGCCGATATTTAGGTAAAGCATTTAGCATATAGAGTACTCAACATTCAGGCGATATTGTGGGTTTATCTTAGCTTTATGCTTAAGCACTTAATGCAATTTTTCAGAGCCTGTCTCAAGCACTGCACCCAAAGTGCCGCCACTGCAGTCACGTCCTTTGATTGTGGCTGTTCGCTCCAGCATTTCCATATTATGCCCAGCTCAGGGCTATCCCGCGCCTAGTTTTCGGTAAGCTCAGCAGAGTTCCCCAACATTTTGGCAGTCAATTAGGTTTAGTCTATGATAATTTACTAAAATTTTGCTGGCCTTTTCAGAGCCCATTGCCAGTAGCCCGCCCAAGATAAATGCATTGACGTATAAACCGAATACGGTTGAATTTCATTTTGCCACGGCAATTCTATGTCCAGCGCAAGGTTATCCAGCGCCTAACTTTAGGTGTGTTAGCTAACATATACATATATAATGTACTCTAGACCAACATCAGGCTAGCATCAGGCAGTATTTGCCATCTTTTGACTACTATAATAAATACTTTACAGAGCCCATTTCAAGCGCCGCCCCTAGAACCCCAGAACTGGTTCAGAAACCCATTGCACTGCCTCAGGCTCAAACAATTTCACTGCTTTGTCCAGCTCAGGGTTATCCAGCGCCCAGTTTTCGGTAAGCCGAAACTCAACATTCAGTTGCAAGTTTTACACAGAGTTTGACAAGAATTTGCTTTGATTATGTGTAGAGCCCGTTGGTGGCAAGGCGCCCACTCTGCTCTCCAATGATATTAAACGGTCGTGGATTGAGCGCATGTTGTCCACGAATTTGGCATTATTTTGCCCCGCTCAAGCTTATCCGGTGCCAGCATTCAGGTTAGACTGAGTAATAGGAAAACATAGAATTAATCTAGCTAACGTATAGATAAATTATAGATCTGTATATTCATATTTGATATGACTTTCAGAGCCCGTTTCAAGCACGGCGCCGCGCATACCATCGATAATGAGTAAACCCTTTGAGCTGCATGCAGGCGCAGATATCTCCCTGCTTTGCCCAGCTCAAGGCTATCCGGCGCCAAGCTTTCGGTAACCGTTTATTTGTCTATAATCTACCCCAAACCCGACATTACAGTCAGAACCGGAAATTCGCAAGAAAACCAAACACTACATACATTTTATATATTGTATTTTATATGAATAGAACCAGTTTCGGCAAAGGGTCCCACGCTCTCCATTGATACGAAATGGTCAGGGATTGAGCGACAGCGCGGCATAGACATAGTTCTGTTGTGCCCGGCGCAAGCATTTCCTGTGCCTATCAGCAGGTTAGTCAGCAGTCAGTCGTGGCATAATGCGTGCCTTTAATAATGTATGAGACGCGTGAACTTTAACCCCAAGCGAGGGGCCAATCACTGGTTCATTCATAAAATGTGCGCGCCAACACCGAGCAAACACCAATAAAAACACAGACACACAAACACACACACACCCACGCGTGCACTACACAGACGAGCATCAAGCACTAGCAAAATAGGCGCAAACAAACTCATAAAAAGTAAGCTAAATAAACAAACCGTAAAACGGCGGCAACGGCAAATTCATAGAAGAGCGCCGCAAAAGGCAATTCAAATGCAGCCCCTGCAACTCACTCACTCACTCACTCACTCGCACGCTCTGCTTTGTTTGCGTCGTCTGTGTGCGTTTCTGTTTGTAAACAAACGCTCAGCTCAGCTGTTCGCTCTCTCGCGCTCTCAGTGCTCGCACTGCGCATGCTTGTGCTCCACAAAAATTTCCCAAACAAACTTCCCCTACATGCGCGCGCCGTTTCTGTTGTGTATTGTGTGGATTGCATGCATCTCGCTCGCACACCGGTTTCTTGAATGAATGCACGTTTTTGGGTCAACTTTCGCTTGTTGTTTTCGATGAGACTCTTGCCCCGCCACTTGTTGCGCTCGCAAGCATTGAGTGCGCATGCCCCATGGCTGTTGCTGTTAAGTTTTTGGTAACCTTAAGCTTAACATTGACCCCAATAAAATATGCATTGAGTGCGTCAGTTATTGCCGGCTTTGTCTTTTTACTGTTACCGTTCCCTTTCCCTTTCTTCTATAACTTTGTGCCGGCGAAGTTCAACGTATTTGGGGGTTGCCCTGACTTTCGCCGTCTGTGTCAACAGGTCACGTTCACAATAAATGTGTAAAAGGTCAAAGTTAAAGTTTTTCTTGGTAATAGTTTTTTTTTATTACCTCTCATGAGTGAACTTTGCTTGCATTTCTGATGCGATTCAAAGCGCGCCAAATTAAAATTTCCCTTTTTAGGCTGGCAAATTAAAATTTCCCATTTTATTCAGGCAGTTTTCGATAGACAATGAAAGTAAATATTGGTAAAATTATTATTTTTAAATACTCTCATTTTCTTAGAGCCCATTGGCTCCAAGGCTCCCGCTGTGCCTGCGGGCGTACAAACATTTCAGCAAATGGTTCCATTGGGCTTGAGTTTTGCTATGCTCTGCCAGGCTCAGGCATTTCCAGTGCCTGTATTTAGGTAATGCAACTCTAGTACCATAATAAATATATGAGTTGTCTCAGCCAACATTCAGTCAGTTAGTTTAGCCTTAAATACATTTTATGTATATTTATTGTATTAAGAGCCCGTTGGCTTCAAGGCGCCCAGTTTTCCCAGTGTGGCCTCAACCTTCACCATAAATGCGCCACAGCAGAGTAGCCTGGCGCTGACGTGCGAAGCTCAGGCATATCCGGTGCCAATATTTAGGTAGGCTGGGAAGTGCGGCTTGGACTAACGCTTGTCAACTGGTTCTCTTAGCTCTATAGAGATAGTTTAAGTATATAATTCACTTTGCTTTTAGAGCCTGTCGGTGCCAAGGCGCCCACATTTTCGAGCGACTCCAAGGGCAGCATTTTTGAGCGTTTCATCAATGCTAGTTTCGCCTTATTGTGTCAGGCACAAGCTTTTCCTGTGCCCATTATTAGGCAAGTGAAATGAGCTTACCTTATTCAGGCATTTTTCTCTGTTATTTGAATAAATATATATTTTTATTTTATAAATGTATGTTTATTTTATAGAGCCCATTGGCTCCAGAGCACCCACCTTTTCAACGGACTATAATTCATTTTCCTATGCACGCGCTGTGGGTCAGAGTTTTGCATTGCTGTGTCAGGCGCAGGCATATCCAGTACCCCTAAAGAGGTAGACTCCACTTTATAGTCTAGCTCAACTTCAGGCAGTTTTTCGTAGCTTGATAACTTATTTAAATTACATTCACAGAACCCATTGGAGCCAGAGCGCCAACATTTTCAACAGATTCCAATTCGTTTTCCTATACTCGCGACGTGGGTCAAAGTTTTGCATTGCTTTGTCAGGCTCAAGCTTATCCTGTGCCCGCCATGAGGTAGTTTCTACAGGCAGTTTTCAATCTAGCATAAATTACTTTATTTGACCCTCTGCACATCCCATTACAGAACCTGTCGGTGCCAAGGCCCCCACATTTGCAAGCTCTTCGAAAATATCTAGTCTGCTAGGGCCTAGCTCGGGCGATATTGTGTTGCTCTGTCAGGCTCAGGCATATCCAGTGCCCTATTTTAGGTACAATTTCAGACAGTTTTCGTGACTTTTCTTTCAATATTTGCTATGTCTTAGTTTTATCTTAATCCCATTTTATTTACTTAGAACCTGTCAGCGCTAAAGGTCCCACATTCGCATCCGATATGAAAAGTTATACATTTGTGCGGCATTTTGGCCAGAGTTTTGCATTGCTGTGTCAGGCTCAGGCATATCCAGTGCCCTCGATAAGGTAGAACTCAACCAGACAGTTTTCAACTCTCTCATGCATAATTTTAATAAACCCTATGTCTTATAGAGCCCATTGGCGCACGAGTGCCTAGCTTCTCGGGCGAGTCGAAAAGCTTTACGTTTGTCAAGGAAATTTCAACTAGTTTCGCTCTACTCTGTCAGGCTCAAGCGTTTCCCGTGCCTATCATACGGTTAGTCAAAGAAGTCGGGCAGTTTTCTATTAGTAATACCCAAAGCATATTATGTACACATTTCTCATTGTAAGTCCAATATGTTTTACAGAACCTGTTGGCAGTGTCGCCCCGAAAATTTCTGGTGGTCGCTTACAAGAGTTAACTGTAGGAGCTGCCAATGACTTGGCCTTGCTGTGCCTAGGTCAATCCTATCCAACACCAGCATTTAGGTAATATCCATAGGCAGAAGTCTAGGAAGAAATGTTCAGGCAGTTTTCAATAGTTCACACTGCTAGAAATTTAAATTGATTATATTTCAGAGCCAATTGGCAGCGTAGCGCCCACTATATCGGGTGATCGCTTGCAGGAGCTAACGCGCCGTGTTGGGCTTAGCTTTTCCATACTCTGCCAGGGGCAAGCCTATCCTATGCCTGCTTTTAGGTATATTTCACTAAATAAACTTTTTAGATTCCCTATAGTTCAGGCAGTTCGTATATATACTTGACTTAGCCTTAACACTTGATGATGTTGAAATTTACAGAGCCCATTGGCCATGTTAAGCCTCGTATTTCCAGCAAAAGCATTGAAATCAATGAGGTACCCTTGCGTGAAACCTTTGTAGGCCATTGTCCGGGGCAGGGTTACCCAGTGCCGGCTTATAGGTAGCTAAATTTCTGTTAGGGCGTTTTTGCTTAGGAATTGCTTTCCAAACCCTCCAAAAGCGGTGCACAAAACAAGCAAATGATGATTTGTAAGCAGCTCACAGTTGAGGTAAGTATAAAGAGAATGACTCGAGGTGCTTTCAGGTTCAGGTAAGTATTGGAATTACTCTGGTATCGACGCTGTGACTGCTGTTAATTGCGAGACTTTTGGCTATGCCATTTGCTTGTTTTATGTCCGCTCTCCTCTGCCAACTTGAAGCGCTTGACTTGCCTTTACTCACCTATATCTCTCGTTGCAGATGGTATAAATTCATTGAGGGCACCACACGTAAACAGGCCGTGGTGTTGAATGATCGCGTGAAACAGGTTTCTGGCACACTCATTATCAAGGATGCTGTTGTCGAGGATTCGGGCAAATATCTGTGTGTTGTCAACAATTCCGTGGGCGGCGAGAGCGTCGAGACTGTGCTCACCGTAACTGCACCTCTGTCAGCCAAAATCGATCCACCCACTCAGACCATCGACTTCGGACGTCCCGCTGTGTTCACCTGCCAGTATACCGGAAATCCGATCAAGACTGTTAGCTGGATGAAGGACGGCAAGGCCATGGGACACAGTGACCCCGTGCTACGCATCGAATCGGTTAAGAAAGAGGACAAGGGCATGTATCAATGTTTTGTGCGCAATGATCAGGAATCTGCAGAGGCTAGCGCTGAGCTGAAACTCGGTGGCCGTTTCGATCCACCCGTCATTCGTCAGGCCTTCCAAGAGGAGACCATGGAGCCCGGACCAAGTGTATTCCTGAAGTGTGTAGCTGGCGGTAATCCCACACCCGAAATCTCCTGGGAACTGGATGGCAAGAAGATCGCGAACAACGACAGATATCAAGTGGGCCAATATGTGACTGTCAATGGCGATGTTGTCTCCTATTTGAATATTACCTCGGTGCATGCCAACGATGGTGGCCTATACAAGTGCATAGCTAAATCGAAAGTGGGCGTGGCAGAGCATTCGGCTAAACTCAACGTTTATGGCTTACCCTACATACGTCAAATGGAGAAGAAGGCAATTGTCGCTGGCGAAACTCTAATGGTCACTTGCCCCGTTGCTGGATATCCCATTGATTCTATTGTCTGGGAGCGTGGTGAGTAAGATATGAGAGATATCGAAGTTCTGCTCTGAGTGATTGAGTGAGTGAGTACGCGTAAGACTCGGTTGGTCAAGCGAGAAGAAAACGAATCGAATGAGCGGGAATGCAGTAGCGCTTTCGGCTATGCTCAATTTCGTTTTATGCTTTATTTGCTCTGAGAGCAGACTAAAGAGTGCTCAAATTCATACTCACTCGATTAATGGGTATTTATATTAATATTGATTTAATATCTCTTCTATACTTATGTCGATACTAATCTCTGCTTACTAACTCCTCCCTAGATAATCGTCCATTGCCCATCAATCGCAAGCAGAAAGTCTTCCCGAATGGCACTTTGATTATTGAGAATGTGGAGCGTAATTCAGATCAGGCAACTTATACATGTGTGGCTAAGAATCAGGAGGGTTACTCGGCTCGCGGTTCACTGGAAGTTCAAGTTATGGGTAAGTTGATTGTTTCGATTATTGCGCCAGCTCTCTTACGGGAGAGCTGAGCGTTCATTTACCATTTTGGGTGGATTGAATTTTCAGCAAGGAAGGTTAAGAATAAACTTCAGCAACGCTGGTCGCTCTTTTCACTCACACAAAAATGATTTGTTCAACTTTAGTGCCGCCACAGATAGTGGCGTTTGATTTTGGCGAGGAGGCTATTAATATGGGCGATATGGTCTCGGCCACTTGTACGGTCAACAAGGGCGACACACCACTCGAGGTGTATTGGACAACGGCGCCGGAACCAAAGCTGGACGCAGCACGTCTCATGTCCAACGATGGCATCTTGATTACCAAGACAACGCAGCGCATCAGCATGCTGAGCATTGAGTCGGTGCATGCGCGCCACAGGGCCAACTATACATGTGTGGCTCGAAATGCCGCTGGCATTGTCTATCACACGGCCGAGCTGCGTGTCAATGGTGATGCTTCTCCCACTCTCTCACTCTCGCACTTCCTCCTCTCTCAGTTTTTCTCTCTTGATTCGCTTAGTAGTTGTTAATTGATACATGAGCAATTGTTTTAATTTGTTGCACCTTCCAAATCCACCCTTCTAAGTTCTGCCTCAGATAGTGCCCTTTGATTTCGGTGAGGAGAGCGTCAATGAGCTGGACATGGTGTCCGCCTCCTGCACAGTGAACAAGGGCGATTTGCCCATCGACGTGGCCTGGACTAAGAACGGCGGCCGTGTCTATACCAACGATGGCATTGTGGTTACCAAAACCAGCACACGCATGAGCGTCTTGAGCATCGAATCCGTGCGAGCTCGCCACGCCGGCAACTACTCCTGCGTGGCCACCAACAATGCGGGGGAGAGCAAACATTGGGCCATGCTGGCTGTCAATGGTTAAGAGATTTTATTTCCGTTTCGCTTATTCACTTTTCACTTTGCATTGCTTTGCGTTTGCTTTTATTTTCCGTCAAATACCCTTCCCCAGTTTTGCCTCAGATAGTTCCCTTTGACTTTGGCGACGAAAGCATCAATGAGCTGGACATGGTGTCGGTGTCGTGCACCGTCAACAAGGGCGACCTGCCCGTGGATATCTATTGGACAAAGAATGGTGGACGCCTGTATACGAACGACGGACTGCTGGTGAATCGCAATAGCCAGCGGCTAAGTGTCCTCAGCATTGAATCAGTGCGCGCTCGTCACGCTGGCAATTACTCCTGCGTGGCAACGAATAACGCGGGAGCTACACGGCAATCGGCTTTGCTGGCTGTCAATGGTTAATCCATGTTGCTTTAGTTCTGCATTGTTTGCTTTTGTTTGCTTTTACTTGAACATTTGTAAATCCCAACCAAAACCTTACAGTACTGCCCCAAGTAATGCCCTTCGACTTCGGGGAAGAGAGCATCAACGAGCTGGACATGGTCTCGGCCTATTGCACGGTCAACAAGGGCGATCTGCCCTTGGACATTGCCTGGACCAAGAACGGTGGGCGGGTCTTCACCAACGACGGCGTGGTTGTCACCCGCAATAGCCAACGTATCAGCGTGTTGAGCATTGAGTCTGTGCGTGCTCGCCACGCGGGCAACTACTCCTGCGTGGCCACCAACAATGCCGGCGAAACGAGGCAATCGGCCCTGCTGGCTGTCAACGGTTAACTACTATCTATAGCTTGCCCTTTGAACTAGCTTCAGATTTACGAGTTTCAGTTTGAGTTTGTGTTTAGTTTATGTTGATTTCCTGCATCCCATTTTGTTTCCGTCAGTGCCACCATCAATTGCGCCCTTCTCGTTCGGCGACGATCCCGTCAACACGGGCGAAAACGCGGGCGTTCAGTGCATGGTGCAGAAGGGCGATGTGCCCATCACCATCAAATGGACGCTCAATGCGCGACCCATTATCAATGGCGAGGAAGGCATTACCATACTGAAGCTATCGCCAAAGACCAGTGTGCTGAACATAGCCGCCGTTGAGCAATACCATCGGGGCACCTTCAAGTGCATAGCCGAAAATAAGGCAGGATCCAGTTATACAACCTCAGAGCTGAAAGTCAATGGTATCGACTCTTAACTGGTTTCTAGCCTTACGAAATATGCATTTAGTTTATTATTTTGATTTATTTATTTGATGATTATTTACACACATTATTCATACAGTGCCGCCACATGTGGTGCCATTTAGCTTTGGCAGCGAGGTATTCAACATGGGCGATGTCCTGAGCATCAATTGCATTGTGCTCAAAGGGGATTTACCCTTGGAAATATTTTGGACTCTAAACAATGAGACCATTGAGACAGAAGTGAATGGCTTCACTGTCATTCAGCTAAATAGTCGAACGAGTTACCTCAGCGTCGATATGCTCGAGGCGAAGCATCGTGGGGTCTACAGCTGCATTGCCAAGAATCAGGCGGGCAGTGCCAAATATAGCGCTGAATTGCAAGTGAATGGTTCGTGCTTGAATAGCTTTCTGGTTATTATCTTGATCTATCTATCTCTATATTGATCTATCTATCTCTATCTTGATCTATTTAACACTTATGTGGTTTATTCGGTGAGCTGAGGCTGTGTGTGTGCTGTCTTGGTTTAGCTAGCTAGCAAGTAAAGAAAGTCTAAATTTCATTCTCATGCAGTTGCACCACAAATAAGTCCATTTTCGTTTGGAGATGAGCCGCTGAATCGCGGCGAGGTAGCCAGTGTTACTTGCATGGTGCCCAAGGGCGATCTGCCTCTAGATATCTTTTGGACCATAAACTCAGCGCTGATAGTCAATGGCGAGCTGGGATTTACTATCGTGCGACTCAATAAGCGCACGAGCTCACTGAACATTGACTCCTTGGAGGCAGCGCATCGTGGAAGCTACAAGTGCATAGCCAACAATTCAGCGGGTTATGCTGAATATGTGGCCATACTAGAAGTGAATGGTTCGTCGTGTTCATAGAACAAGTGCTTAGCATATGTAGTTAATTTCTAGTTTTTATTATGTTTTATTTGACATTTACTATAATTTGTTGTTCCCAAACGCCCGCCCCCCTCAATCTGAAAAGTGCCTCCACAAATACAACCCTTTGATTTTGGTGATGAGCCTGCCAACACTGGCGAAATCGCTGGCATCTTTTGCATGGTGCCCAAGGGCGATTTGCCCATGGAAATACGTTGGACCTTGAACTCGGCACCCATTATAACGGGCGAGCATGGGTTCTCTTTATCGCGCTTGAATCCACGCACCAGCTCATTAAGCATTGACGCTCTGGAGGCCAGACATCGTGGAATATACAAATGCATAGCCACAAACAAGGCGGGCAGTGCTGAATATAGCGCTGAATTACATGTGAATGGTTTGTGGGATTTACGAGAATCATAATTCATTTAATTCATATGCATTTCAATTTAGTTTCTGTTCCTTTTAATTTCATTTTATTTGTAATCTAAATCCACTCAAACCCCTCAAGTGCCACCCCAAGTGCGACCCTTTAGCTTTGGTGAATCAGCGGCCGATGTGGGCGATGTGGCCAGCGCGAATTGTGTGGTTCCTAAGGGTGATGCGCCACTGGAAATACGTTGGTTTCTTAACTCAGTGCCCATCGTTGATGGCCAGAACGGATTTAGTTTGGGGCATTGGAATGATCGAACGAGTTTGCTGAATATCGATTCGCTGAATGCGCTGCATCGCGGCATTTACAAGTGCACAGCCAGCAATGCGGCCGGCAGCAGTGAATATCTTGCTGAATTGCAAGTCAATGGTTTGTGTTGCTCAGCTACGCTTAATTAGTAAATCGTACTCAACTCTATTCCTAAGTAGCACTGCATAATAATTGCTGAATTCAAAAATTCATGTTGGAGCACTGCTGAATGCTGTAAATTTAATTTAGTGCTATTTCAAAAGCATCAAGGACTGCTGAATTAGTAGGTAAAATAACACAGTTCAAGTTGATATCAAGCTGTATTGACAGAAATATTACAAAAAGCTGCTCTGAATTGAAGCTGAATTGTACAAACCAATCTTGTATTTAGCTTTAAAGTGCGCTGAATTGTCAATTTTAAATTTGTTTTGGAAATTATGTGCTGAATTGAAGCTACATTGTGTCGCCAGTGCACTTTTGCACTTTTTCAAGCATTTTATGTTATCAATTTGAGAAGAAAGTGCGCTGAATTGAAGCTGAATAGGTGTTTCCTTGTCTCAGTCAGCAAATACCTCCACTCTAGTTTCAAGTCTTATTTTTGTATACACCCAGTACCTCCACAAGTAATGCCCTTTGTTTTTGGCGATGAGCCTTCGAACTATGGCGATAGCACGGCCGTTCAGTGCATGGTGTTCAAGGGCGATACACCGCTGCAGCTACACTGGACACTCAATGGACAGCCCATAACGAACGAGAATGTGGGCATACGCATTATAAAAATGTCACCGAAACTTAGCTCATTGAGCATCGATTCCATTAATGACCATCATCGTGGGCTATTCAAATGCATTGCCAGCAATTCAGCGGGTAGCGCTGAACAAACGGCAGAGCTCATTGTCAACGGTTTGAGCTACACCTGATTATGATCGTTATTTACGTAAATGTTTTTGATTTCTTTAGTTTGAGTTCTGAAAAAATCCTCCATGAAAATCATCATCCCCCAGTTCCCCCACAAATACGACCCTTTGACTTTGGTGACGAGGCCTCCAACTCCGGCGAAACTATGGGCATACAATGCACCGTTATCAAGGGCGATCTGCCCATCAATATTAGCTGGGCGCTGAACAATCAGACTCTGATCAGCGGCGACTGGGATGTGGTCATCGGTCGCATGTCCAGCAAATCAAGTACTCTCAACATTGACTATATATCCGCCGAGCATCGGGGCATCTACACGTGTCGAGCTCGCAATCCGGCTGGCGAGAGCAGCTACAGTGCTGAGCTAAAAGTCAATGGTGACTCGAAAGATTAACTATTTGTTCTTCTTCTTTTGGTTTTCCTTTTGTTATACTTCTGTTTGATTTGCCATGTCCATAACCCAATCCCGATCTCTCGCTGCAGTGCTGCCGAGCATCCATCCGTTTAGCTTTGACAACGATGCCAATGAGGGCGACAGCATCCAGTTGACCTGTCATGTGGCCAAAGGTGATTTGCCTTTGAGAATACGCTGGACTCACAACGATTTACCGCTCTTTCCACACCTGGGCGTCATGGCCAACAAGATAGGCGAACGCATTAGCCTGCTGACGGTGGAGAGTGTGAAGGCGGTGCACTCGGGCAACTACAGCTGCGTGGCCAGCAATAGTGCTGGCAACATTAGCTATACGACGGAGCTATTTGTCAATGGTTAGGGTTTAGCGTAATATTTGTGTATATTTGATTTGAAAATTAGTTTTGGTTTTGCAATTCCCTCTAAATACTCTACACACACACACACCTTGCACACCCAGTACTGCCGCAGATAGTGCCCTTTGCGTACGAGGATGTCATCAATACGGGCGACTCCATTGACCTATTCTGTCAGATACAGAAGGGCGATCGTCCCATACGCGTGCACTGGAGCTTCGAGCGCAGTGCCAGCGACAGTGAGGCCATCGGCGACGACGATCCGCTGCAGCCGCAAATGCGCACGAATCGCATCAGCAGCAAGACGAGCATGTTGTCCATACCAAGTGCTAGTCCGGCCCACACGGGCACCTACACCTGCATCGCCAGCAATGCGGCGGGCACGACCAGATACGGCGTCAATCTGACTGTGAATGGTATTGATCCCAAGTGCTTAATCTACGTTGGGTTATGGTTACGTTTAACGAGCTAACTCCGTTGCATACAAATTCCATACTGCGATACTAATACTAATATGATAATACTATATGATAATGCACACAAAAAACTCTACCTCTGCCTCTGCTCTATCTATATATACATATATATATATATATTGTATCTTATTCATCTGCCTATCCTGCAACTTTTCCGACTCAAGTCTCACCCAAGATCGCCCCCTTTGACTTTGGCGAGGAACCTTTGAATTATGGTGAGCCAGCCTCGGTGCAGTGCACCATTCTGGGCGGAGATCTGCCCATAAATGTCACCTGGTTGCTGAACAATGCTACCATTGATAGCTACCATGACATCTCGTTCTCACGCATTGGCAAACGCATCAATGTCTTGTCCATCGAATCTGTGGCCGCTCATCATGCCGGCCTCTACTCCTGCCATGCCCAGAACAAGGCGGGTCTGACCGCTCACTCGGCGCGTTTGATTGTAAATGGTTTGTCAATGGATGCACAATGAAAATTCTGTTTAATATTTCTGATTTTTTTTTCTGCATTGTTGATTTATTTATTATTTTTTTCCATTACCCATTCATGTGGTCAGTGCCTCCCAAGATAACGCCTTTTTCATTCGGCACGGAGCCCATGAATTTTGGTGAGCCCGTCTCGGTGCATTGCACCATATCGGGTGGGGATTTACCCGTTTCGGTCATCTGGACACTGAATCGCCATCCGCTCTTGCCGGAACTGGAAATATTCACTGAGAAACGTGGCCAGCGCATAAACAATCTAATGATCGATGCCATTGAGGCGAAGCATGCGGGCAATTACACGTGCATTGCCAGCAATTCAGCGGGCCGTGCTGAGCATTCAGCTGAGCTGATTGTCAACGGTGCGTGGCCAGAGCTCTCTCTCTCTCTCTCTCTCTATGTCTCTATCTATCTATCTCTAGTTTGTCTACCCTTGCCATACCTCGGTCTACCGAGGAATCAAATTGTAGTTGTTGTTGTTATTGGCTTTATATACTCTATACCGTGCTGTGTGCTGTTGAAATTAGTGTTTTGAGAGCTGACAAAATCTGGAACTATATGAAACTTCTATCTAGCCGTGCCGCGCATTAGTCCCTTTTCCTTCAGTGATGAGTCTATGAGCTATGGTGAATTTGTCAATGTGCAATGCACCATATCGGGCGGAGATTTGCCCGTTAATATTACCTGGACATTGAATGGCAAGCCGTTCGAGGACTATCTCGAGATATTGACTACCAAGCGTGGCAAGCGCATCAACGAGCTGACCATCGAAGCAGTCTCGGCCAAGCATGCGGGCAACTATTCCTGCATAGCCGAGAATCGTGCGGGACGCGTTAATCATACAGCCGAGCTGAAAGTTAATGGTTAATACAATTTACGTACACATCTTAAATAATATTGATTTGGTATTGCTTTATTTTGAAACCAAACTCCTGTTAAACAATCCCAAGTTGCGCCCAAAATTGCGCCATTTGACTTTGGCGAGGATCCCTCAAATTTTGGTGAATCGGCGAGCGTTCAGTGTTTGGTTACCTCTGGCGATTTTCCTGTTACATTTGCTTGGCTCTTCAATGGGCGCGAAATCAATGAGAATGTCTATGATGTGTCCATGGTGAAGCTGGGCAAAAAGATCAGCGCTCTCTCCATAGACGTTGTGCGCGATCATCATGCGGGCAACTACACCTGCGTGGCCGTCAACAGAGCCACCTCGGTGAACTACACCGCCGAGCTGGTGGTGAATGGTACACGAAAAGCTGTCAAGACTTTATTTTCCTATATTTTCTCTGTGGTTTACTTTTTTTTTTCTCTTTTGATTTTGTATTCCCTTCCATTTCCTGCCATATCCCAGTTCCACCCAAAATTGCGCCCTTTGACTTTGGCGATCATGCGGTAAATTTTGAGGAATCTGTTTCGGTCAATTGCCTTATCTACCTGGGCGATCTGCCCATGGACATAACGTGGCTCTTCAATGGCGCCAATATACAGGCCTACACAGGTGTGTCCATCGTTAAGGGTGGCAAGAAGGCAAGCATCTTGACCATTGACTCGGTGCACGGGGGCCATGCGGGCAACTATACGTGCAAGGCGCGCAACGATGCGGATTCTGCGGAATATACAGCGGAATTGATTGTGAATGGTATTATTTATGGGTCAGACTTGCATGAGCTGTGATTTTACTTGAAATTTCCTTTGATTTTCCTTTGATATACCTATAATTTTGAATTCCCAACACACACGAACGATTTCCTTCACAGCTCCGCCCAAAATAGCGCCGTTTGATTTTGGCGGAGCACCGGCCAACTTTGAGGATTCTGTTTCGGTTAATTGCCTGGTGAGCTCCGGGGATTTGCCTATAGAAATTGAATGGTTGTTCGAGGGATCACCGGTCAACTATGCCGCTGGCATTGCGGTGCTCAAGGGAGGCAAACGCACAAGCCTTCTAACAATCGACTCTGTGCACGCTGGACACGCTGGCAACTACAGCTGCAAGGCGAAGAATAAAGCGGCCAGCAGCGAGTTCTCAGCAGAGCTCATTGTCAACGGTTGGCAGAGATATAGAATTCTCTATCTCTCTCTCTATATTATATATTTAAATTGTAGCATTTTTATTTTGTGATTATTGAGACTCCTTTATCATTTCGTTTTGCTGCTCCCCAAGTTCCACCCAAAATAACTCCATTCAGCTTTGGCGAAGAGCCCGCAAATGTTGAGGATTCTGTTTCGGTCACTTGCCTGATCTCTACGGGCGATTTACCCATCGATATTGAGTGGCTGTTCAATAACTACGGCATCAGCTCGTACTCCGGCATTATGGTCATGAAGGGCGGCAAGCGCAACAGCGTGCTGAGCATTGATAATGTCCACGCCAGCCACGTGGGCAACTACACCTGTCGCGCCCGTAATCAGGCAGCGGCTGTCAACTATACGGCCGAGCTAATTGTGAATGGTATTTAAGGATCGAAAGCGTAGATAAAATTCTTTAATTTGGTTTTATTAGAATTATGTTGCATTTATCAATTTAATTTCATTTATGAATCCAACTCCATATTCTTTGGCATTTGAAGCACCGCCCAAAATCACGCCCTTCACCTTCGGCGAAGAGCCCACAAATGTTGAGGATTCAGTGTCTGTAACTTGTCTCATCTCCAGCGGCGATTTACCCATAGATATTGAATGGTTTTTCAATGACTATGGCATCAGCTCCTACTCGGGCATTAATGTTGTCAAAGGCGGCAAGCGCAACAGCATGCTGAGCATTGACAATGTTCAGGCTCGACATGCGGGCAAATATAGCTGCAAGGCAAAGAATCATGCAGCTGCTGTGAATTATACAACGGAATTGATAGTGAATGGTAGAGCAAGAAGAAGTTCACATGCATTAGTTGTAATTGTGGATTTTTAGATATTTGATATTATTTAATTTGATTGAATTTATTTAAATTCCTTTACCCAAAGTACCGCCCAAGATATCACCTTTTGATTTCGGCGAGGAGCCGACTAATGTTGAGGATTCAGTTTCTGTGACGTGTCTGATATCCAGTGGAGATCTGCCCATTGATATTGAGTGGCTGTTCAACGACTATGGCATCAGCTCCTACTCGGGCATAACTGTAGTCAAGGGTGGCAAGCGCAGCAGTGTCCTGGGCATCGACAATGTTCAGGCTCGACATGCGGGCAAATATAGCTGTCGGGCCAAGAATCATGCGACTGCAGTTAATTATACAGCTGAGCTTGTTGTGAATGGTATTCAAGTGAATAAATAGCTTGATTGATTTAGATTTATATACTTTTATATATTTATTTAAAGTTCGTTTATGATTTTCATACTCTACATCTACACATTATCACTGTTCAAAGTCCCACCCAGAATCACAAGCTTTGACTTTGGAGACGAGCCCACAAATGTCGAAGATTCCGTTTCTGTGACCTGTCTCATCTCTAGCGGCGATCTGCCCATCGACATTGAGTGGCTGTTCAATGACTATGGCATCAGCTCGTACTCGGGCGTAACAGTCATGAAGGGGGGCAAACGCACGAGCATGTTGACCATAGACAATGTCAGTGCACGCCATGCGGGCAATTACACTTGCCTGGCCAGGAATCATGCGGCGGCTGTTAACTTTACAGCCGAGCTGATAGTGAATGGTATATCAAGGAATTCTAAACTAGGATATATGAATTTGGATATATATATTTTTTTAAATTTTATTATATATACTTTCAACCCAAGCTCCTTCTTCTATATATTTTCACAATTCGCATTTTCCTTTAGCTCCACCCAAACTAGCTCCCTTTGATTTTGGCGAAGTCCCAGCGAACTTTGAGGATTCGGTTTCAGTTAATTGTTTGGTTCAATCCGGTGATTTGCCCATCGATATCGAATGGCTGTTCAACGGGCAGCCCATCAACTTTGCCTCGGGCATTGCCGTTCTACGTAGTGGCAAACGCACCAGCGTCCTGACCATAGACTCCGTGCACGCAGGTCACGCTGGCAACTACAGCTGCAAGGCGAAGAATAAAGCGGCCAGCAGCGAGTTCTCAGCTGCGCTGATTGTGAATGGTTGTTATCACATATATATATATATATGTTATATGCCAACATTGGAATCTTTTTGTGCTTTTGTTTTGCATTATTTCCTTTAACATTATAATTTTTCATTCCCCCAAAAGTTCCACCCAAAATTATGCCCTTTGACTTTGGCGATGAACCAGCGAATGTCGAGGATTCGGTCTCGATTATGTGTCAAATATCAATTGGAGATTCACCCATCGACATTGAGTGGCTGTTCAATGACTACGGCATCAGCTCCTACTCAGGCATCAGTGTCATTAAGGGCGGCAAGCGGAACAGCGTGCTCAGCATTGATAGTGTTCAGGCGCGTCATGCTGGCCGATATAGTTGTCGAGCCAAGAATCATGCTGCTGCCGTGAACTATACGACCGAGCTAATTGTGAATGGTATTTGGAATTGGAGTAGTCGTAGTCTGACTATCTATATATACAGCTATAATTTTGTTATCTCATTTCTTTAGTTTGTATCCAACCCCCGCTACACCTTATAGTGTATATTTGTAGTAATCTCTATTTGACTTCTTTATATATTAGTTGCACCTAAGATAGCGCATTTTGATTTCGGTGAGGCGCCCGTCAATTTCGAGGACTCAGTTTCGGTGAATTGTCTGGTTAGCTCCGGCGATCTGCCGCTTGATATCGAGTGGCACTTCAATGATTATCCCATCAATCACTATTCGGGCATTTCGACATCTAAAATGGGCAAACGCCTCAGTGTTCTCATGATCGATGCGGTCAATGCACGTCACGTCGGCAACTACACGTGCAAGGCTAGAAATCTTTGGGCCTCCGCGGTCTATACGGCCCAGCTCTTTGTCAATGGTACAGCGAGATTTGTACAGCACTTGAATGTCAATATTATTTTATTTTATTGGTTATTCTCTCTTATCATTTCCACCGATGTAATTGTAAATCACACAAAACAAAAGACACAGAATATATGCATGTTTGCTTTTGGCTTTAGTAAATTTTTCAATGTGGCTTCCAAATCGAATGACTTAGGCAACAAACTTGCGGGTACAACGAACTCTTGCATCGCAATCAGTCTTTTACTACATTTGACTCTATTGCTTTCGATTAAAAGTGCCACCGCATATAACGCCCTTCGAGTTCGGAGACGAGCCAGCGAACTTTGGCGACTCGGTGACCGTGCAGTGCACCATCTCCAAGGGCGATCTGCCCGTGGACATCTACTGGCTGTTTAATGACTATGCCATCAACGAGTACCATGGCGTGACCACCTCCAAAATAGGCAAGAAAGTCAACGTGCTGACCATCGATTCGGTGAATGGCAACAATGCCGGCAATTATACCTGCCGGGCGCGCAACAGCGCCCAGACCGTGGAATATACCGCTGCGCTGATAGTCAACGGTTGGGCAGCTCCAGAGCAATTGAATTTTAATCTGTTTAAGTTGTAGTTTTTATTGGTTTTTCTAGTAGTTGATTTGTACATTGTATTTTATTTGTTTCCTATGCTTTCCACTCAAAGTACTACCCCAAATAACGCCCTTTGCCACGAGCGCGCAGCCCACGCATCTGGGCCAGTATATAACCTATCAATGCACCCTAACTGAGGGCGATTTACCCCTGAACATACGCTGGACATTCAACAAGCAGCCGCTCTTCAATGACGATGATCAGGATATACTCATCGCCCAATTGGGCAGGCGCAGCAGCGTCCTAACCATCGAGAGTGTGGCGGCCAAGCATGCCGGAAACTACAGTTGCCATGGCGAGAATGCCGCCGGCAAGGTCTCCTACAGCACCCAGCTGAAGGTCATAGGTGCAGCAGCGACCATACAAACTCATATACATTCATACACTTTTTGTTTACTTGAAGAACATTTTTGCAAAATAGTTTTCATTTATTTCTGATTTTGCGTGCACTATTTTATTTCGGTTCTTCTTCCCATTCATGCATTTAGTTTTGCCTCGCATCACACCCTTTGCCTTCGAAGAGGGCCCCGCTCAGGTGGGCCAGTACCTGACGCTGCACTGCTCCGTGCCGCTGGGTGATCTGCCCATGCAAGTCGAATGGACACTGAATGGCCAGTCGATCGACGAGCGGCTGGGCATTAGCACCTTGGCCGTTGGCAGCCGTAGCAGCGTTCTCACAATTGAGTCCGTTGAGGCGCTACACGCTGGCAATTTCACCTGCCATGCCAAGAACTTGGCTGGCCAACAGCGCTTCACTACGCTGCTCAATGTCTACGGTTAGATGCATCTAAAAGAAACCTAATTCTATACGAGCTTAGTTAGCCGATAAGCTGATCCTTTGTAGTTTGTTGATACTAATCAAATACGTCTACGACTTCTCTTGGCTGCATGTCTATGTCTATGTCTTTGTCTCTCTCTCTGTCTGTTTCGGTTGCTCTCTTTGTCTATCTCTCTCTCTCTCTCACTCTGCGCACAGACGTGGCTAGTCGCACTGCAAAGGCTTGCATGCACACATTAACTAATAAAAATATTCATACGCAACGTTGCAGCAGCTTCTCGAGATTTTAGGCGCTGCTAATCAGATTTTGTATTTAGGAAGCTCTGCCCCTCTAGCTATTCCAGGCTCAACTCAATTTTTAAGTTGATTTTTTTTTATTATTTTATTATCATTTTCTTTTTATTTGTTATTCTTTTTATTTTTATTTTTTTCTGCTTCAAAGTGCCACCAAAACTGTCGCCACTTGCGCTCAATTCGCCGCTCTATGTGGGCGACTACTATCAGCTATCCTGTGCCGTATTGCACGGAGATTCGCCCTTCAATATTACCTGGTACTACAATGGGCGACCGGCCGGGGAGCTGCCGGGCGTCAGCATTTTAATGCACAGCCGGCGCAGCAGCTCGCTGAGCATTGAGAGCGTGCAGGGCAGCCATACGGGCACCTACACCTGCATGGGCGCCAATGCGGCCGGCTACACGACCGTCGAGTCGAATCTCAGTGTCAAGGGTTTGTTTACTATGTACAGAGCATTATGTCTTGGCCTGGTAGTTGTAGCTCCAGCAGCAACTGTACATTTTTGCCCACTCTCAATCTCACTCTCTCTCTCTCTCCCTCTCTCTCTCTGTAACCGTGTGTGTCTCTCTCTCTATCTCTGTCTGTCTGTCGGTTTGGCCTGGTGTCGGTTTGCACGTGCACAAATTTGTAAAATAACACTTTCATTCATGCACGGCTTTTGTGTGTCGTCCCGCTTAGAGCTGCCACAAATCGAACAGTTCCACTTCAATGCCAACGGCGTCAATGGCGGCCAAGCGGTGCGTGTCATGTGCATGGTCATCTCCGGAGATCTGCCCATTGACATCTTCTGGCTGAAAGACGGACAGCCGTTGCTACGTTCCATTTACCACAAGATCGATGAGTACACGCTCATCCTATCACTGCGCCAAACGGCCATCAGCGACTCCGGCAATTATACGTGCGTGGCCAGCAATGCGGCGGGTATGGCCAGTCGCTGGTCTGTACTAAAAGTCAAGGGTATTCCAAGCAGTTACAATAGTAAATAGTATTTTGTATATAATTTTCTTTGTATTGTTTTCATATATTTTATGTCCTGAAATCGGAATGTAAAAAACTAACACAAAGGACTTAGGCAACGAACTTGACATTGGATATTACATTGTTCTAAGTTTATAGGCAATTAAATTTCTCAACTAATTTCTTTATTGTTGATTTGTCAACATTGAAAATTCTTTAAAAAACAAAAATTGACTGGCAACATAATCTTCAGAGCCTCCATTGCTGGCCGCTCTGTCGCTTTCCACGTCCGTTTGCGATGTCAACGATTATGTGCAGCTAACGTGTATTGCCATTCGTGGGGCCACGCCCATTCGATTCGAATGGCGGCTCAATGGGCGGGCACTGCATGACGACAACGTTGGCGATGCGGACGTCACACAGGCATCGGTGGGCGAGCACTCGAGTCTGCTGTTGATCAACCAGGCGCAGGCTCATCATGCCGGCAACTACAGCTGCTCGGCCAGCAATCATGTGGGCGTGGCGCAACGGCAGGCCATGCTAATTGTGAATGGTAAATTGGAATGATTTAGTCGCAAGCTGACAACGATTTTCCCATTTTCTCAATTTTCTCATCAGCTACAAACGATTTTTCTCTCAAGATAGGCCAAAAACTGTGCAACGCTTCGATTGAGGTCTATCGACAAAGTTTTCCCATCCAATTAGCCACTGTATATAAGAGAACCTTTACTATATAAATATATATATAAATAAATACAGAAAGCCCTTTTTTTCCCTTTTTTCTCTTGGTTTAAGTCAAAGATGCAACGTTAGCTCCGACCTAATCTTATTGCACCCAAATCGATTTCTAAACAGCTCCGATTCGCAAAACATTATATAACCAACAGCACACACACACGCACATATACAACGAAACATTACGCACATACGTATACGCACACTCAATTACTAGAAACTGATGAAAGAACTCACAGCTTGATATACTTGCCTGAGCTTTCTGTACGATACACGAAATATTTCTTTTGATTTTCGATTCAGTTTTGTAAATTACAATTTGAAACAGGCTCATGCTCCAACACCGAATAAACCGCAAACAACAATAACTACAATAGAAAACTAATCGCATATTAACCGCTTCTAATTGTCTACCTAATCGCCTAATATCATATCATTGTGTGCCCACTGTGATGTCAGAATCTGTTCGCTTCCCAAACAGCTAAAATGCAACATTTGTGCGCTCCAGCGAAACACAAGACCCTGCTACGTCCCCACCAACTGCCCCACCAACCATCCAACCTCAATCCCTTAAATCCTCAACTTTAATTACTTTCATTTTCATTCAAATATATTATTTACCTAGTTCATAAGGCACAAAGCGAAGTCGATTTGAATTAAACAAATTCAAGTAAAACAAATGCAACAAAAATATCGTACTTCGTTTTGCACAAATTGCATGCTATTTAACTTTTAGTTATTTAATAATTATTTAATTAAAATTCCCCTTTCAGTTGACCTTTAATAATTCTGTTAATTAATTGTGCTAATATCTTTGGTTGTAGTTTGGCTTTTTATTTATAATAAAAAAGTTAAGTGAATGGTGGAAACATTTATTTAGAAATTTTTAAAACTTGATTATTAAAATTATAAAAATAAATAAATTAAATTAAATTATTAAAATGAAATTAATAATTTAATTATTTAAAAAATTATTCAAATTTAATTATGAAAATTATAAAAATAAATCATTTAAATTTATTTATTAAAATAAAATAAATAAATTTAATTATTAAAATGACAAAAATTATTAAAATTCTGTTATTATTATTATAAAAAATTATAAAAAAATTAATTTTTAAATTATATAAATAATAAAAAAATATTTTTATAAATATTTTTTAAAATTATGTACATGAATTATTGAAATAAATTCAATTGTGCTTTTTCTATAAATGTTTCCATCAAGTTCAAATTGAAATGCATAAAAATTACATTAAAAATATTAAACGTAATTCAATTTGAACAAAGTCCGTCCATCCGCTTAAATATCTACTACTTGCCGCATGCTAAATGTTATATTTTAATAAAGAACCCGCAACAATTTTACTAATATATTATTTTCTATACTATCAACAACAACAACAACAACAGTGCCACCCAGATGGATACTCGAGCCCACAGACAAAGCCTTTGCCCAGGGCTCCGATGCCAAGGTTGAATGCAAAGCTGACGGTTTCCCCAAGCCACAGGTTACATGGAAGAAAGCAGTTGGTAAGACAGCGAAAGAGAAAGAGAGAGAGAGAGAGAGAGTTAAACAAATTCAATACTATTTTTATTAATTACTAAATCATTCGTCAGGCGACACACCCGGCGAGTACAAGGATCTGAAGAAGAGCGACAACATCCGCGTGGAGGATGGAACTTTGCACATTGACAACATTCAGAAGACCAACGAGGGCTACTATCTGTGCGAGGCCATCAATGGCATTGGCTCGGGTCTCTCGGCTGTGATTATGGTCAGTGTTCAGGCGCCACCAGAGTTCACGGAGAAGCAGCGCAACCAGACCGCACGCCGTGGCGAACCAGCTGTGCTGCAGTGCGAGGCTAAGGGCGAGAAACCCATTGGCATTTTATGGAACATGAACAACATGCGCCTGGACCCCAAGAACGACAATCGTTATACCATTCGCGAGGAAATTCTATCTGCTGGCGTCATGTCTAGTCTGTCGATCAAACGCACCGAACGCTCTGACTCGGCTCTGTTTACCTGTGTGGCCACCAATGCCTTTGGCTCCGATGATGCCACCATCAATATGATTGTGCAGGAGGTGCCCGAGATGCCATACGCCTTGAAGGTGCTGGACAAGTCTGGTCGCTCGGTACAGCTGAGCTGGGCCCAACCCTACGATGGCAACTCTCCACTGAATCGCTATATCATTGAGTTCAAGCGCTCCCGTGCCTCCTGGGATGAGATCGATCGCGTCATGGTACCCGGACACACTACCGAAGCCCAAGTACAGAAACTGAGTCCTGCCACCACCTACAATATTCGCATCGTTGCTGAGAATGAGATTGGCTCCTCGCAATCATCGGAAGCTGTGACCATCATCACCGCCGAAGAGGCACCCTCGGGCAAGCCACAGAACATCAAGGTCGATCCCGTCAATCAGACAACTTTGCGCGTCATGTGGAAGCCACCACCACGCTCCGACTGGAATGGCGAGATTCTAGGTTACTACGTAGGCTACAAGCTATCCAATACCAATTCGTCCTACATCTTCGAGACAATCAACTTCATTACCGAGGAGGGCAAGGAACATAGCTTGGAATTGAACAATCTGCGCGTCTACACTCAGTACTCGGTGGTGATTCAGGCCTTCAATAAGATCGGTGCCGGTCCCTTGAGCGATGAGGAGAAACAATTCACTGCCGAAGGCACACCCAGCCAACCACCCAGCGACACTGCCTGCACCACTCTGACCTCGCAAACCATTCGCGTCAGCTGGGTCAGTCCACCACTCGAATCGGCCAACGGCGTGATCAAGACCTACAAAGTTGTCTATGCTCCAACTGATGAGTGGTATGGTAAGTAGAACTCGGGACTCTTTCGAGTGATGAATCTCTATTAATGAAAACCTATTGCAGATGAGACTAAACGTCATTACAAGAAGACTGCCTCCTCCGACACGGTGCTCCATGGCCTGAAGAAATACACCAACTATACCATGCAAGTCTTGGCCACCACAGCAGGAGGCGATGGCGTGCGCAGCATGCCCATTCACTGCCAGACCGAACCTGATGGTATGCCAGCATCCCTAGCTATATCCAGCTCTCTCTCTCTCTTTAATGCACTTTTCTCTTACACAGTTCCCGAAGCACCCACCGATGTCAAAGCTCTGGTTATGGGCAATGCCGCCATTTTGGTTTCCTGGCGTCCACCAGCACAGCCCAATGGCATTATCACCCAATACACTGTCTACTCGAAGGCCGAAGGCGCTGAGACTGAAACAAAGACCCAGAAGGTACCACACTATCAGATGAGCTTCGAGGCCACCGAATTGGAGAAGAATAAGCCCTATGAATTCTGGGTAACTGCCAGCACCACCATTGGCGAGGGTCAGCAATCGAAGAGCATTGTGGCCATGCCTAGCGATCAGGTTCCGGCCAAGATTGCCTCATTTGACGACACTTTCACTGCCACCTATAAGGAAGATGCCAAGATGCCTTGCCAAGCCGTTGGAGCACCCCAGCCCGAGATCACCTGGAAGATTAAGGGCGTCGACTTCAGTGCCAATGAACGCATGCGCCTGCTGCCCGACGGCTCACTATTGATTAAGTCTGTAAATCGTCAGGATGCCGGCGACTATACGTGCCATGCCGAAAACTCCATTGCCAAGGATTCAATTACTCACAAACTGATCGTCTTGGCACCACCTCAGTCACCACATGTCACGCTCTCAGCCACCACCACCGATACCCTGACCGTTCGCTTGAAGCCACATGAGGGCGATACTGCACCACTGCACGGTTACACATTGCACTACAAGCCAGGTCTGAAGAGAGATTATGTTGTTTGTCATTTTTTTTAGAATATTGTAGTACTACTCTTAGTACACCTGATATAATTTCATATTTCTTTATATATGTATATATCACAGCTCGTAAATGATATGTTGAGCGTTTCTTAATGTCTGTAAATTAGTGTCTTTCACTCACACTTTGAGAAAAAACTCAGAGAGCAACCGATTGCTTCGGTGCTTCAACAACTTCGTTTGCTATCGGGCAGACAACTCGAGAGACTAAACGAAATGAAAAGTCTTCTGTGTATATATTGGTGTGCATGCGAGAGTTGTCTTCGTTAATAGCACATCAATAGCTTAAGTGAGTGTGAGTGTGTGTCATTTACTAAAACTCATTGTGCGAACGTCAATCGTATCGCTCCCTAAACGATGTTCGTGAAAAGAGCATTACACGAATAGTTCAACGCGAAGCGCTCAACCGAAGACGAAAACGAAAAGAACCGAAGGCTACTGCTCAGAGTGGTCGCTACTCACTCGCACTCGCTCTGAGCAAAAGCATTTGATAATTTTGCTTAACAGTTATCTGCGAGCTGTGATACTTATATATATCTTTAATATATTTATGAAATGGTATAGTTATAATTACCATTAAATATTTTATATTTTATATTTACATTTAAATGTTAACAGAATTTGGCGAATGGGAAACTGCTGAGGTCTCTGTGGAATCACAGAAATATAACATTGAGAATTTGCTTTGTGGCTCACGCTATCAGGTCTATGCCACTGGCTTTAATAAGTGAGTTAAGCTGAGCAATAAATGTGGATATTATAAACTAATTAATGTTCATCTATCTCTCTTTAGCATTGGCGCCGGCGAAGCTTCCGATATATTGAACACACGCACCAAGGGCCAGAAGCCTAAACTGCCAGAGAAGCCACGTTTCATTGAGGTCTCATCGAATTCCGTCTCATTGCACTTCAAGGCCTGGAAAGATGGCGGTTGTCCCATGTCTCACTTCGTTGTAGAGAGCAAGAAACGGTAGCTGCTTGAAAAGGGAGCTCAAGTTATGCCGCAAGCCTAGATTCAACTCTTTTCTTCATTTCTCTTACAGCGATCAACTGGAATGGAATCAAATCTCGAATAATGTCAAGCCCGACAATAACTACGTGGTGCTCGATCTGGAGCCCGCCACCTGGTACAATCTGCGCATTACCGCCCACAACTCAGCTGGCTTCACTGTTGCCGAATACGATTTCGCTACGCTCACTGTGACCGGAGGTATTTATGATCTGTTTTCCGATTCGAATGTCTCACATTGCTTTTGTACATAGAAAACTACGTTGACAATGTTGTTGGCCAAGCCGACTGCAACTCCAGCTATGGAATCATGCTAGACGCGCCCATCCCAACAGCATTGTCCATATACAAATAACAATCTAGGCATAAACACTTTCCCTGAGTTGTAAATGTTTTTTGTTTTTTTTTTTTTCGTTCACCAACAACTGAAAATGAGCAAATTATGATTATCATTTCGTATCCTTATCAAGCAAATTGCACAGTAATTATTTTGAATTATTTGCCATTATTAGCAATTGAAGCTTGTTGAACAAATTTAGAATTATTTATTTTTGTATTTAATTTTTTTGCAATTCTAATGAAATGCTAAAAAACTCTGATCGCAGCGGCATTGAAAAACATTGTACAAACAAACAAAGAGATGTTTTGATTGCGTAAATGCAATTTGTTTTTTACGTTTTTATACACCAATTTACTCGTATACTCAATATGTACAAAACTCCCAACGAATAGCAAATGCAAAATGCTACAATCCTAACAGTAATTGTTCTATATATAGCTAAATAACAATCACCACGTTCACCACGTCACGTTCGTTATGATTTCTTGAGTTCTCTCTTAACATAATTTATCGTAGCTCTATAGATTTTAGTATTTATTGTTTTAGTTACTTTGAAACTCCTCTGTTCAGTTCACACGATTATCATTTTGATTTAAGTTTGCAGTCTGTGGAGATATTGGCATCAAGGTGCATTATTGCTGCACTGCCATTTGATAGCTATCAATCGATGTTGTAAACCCACCTAGTCGCTCCCCTCCGCTGCTCGTAGAATTCGAATTCCGAATCCGAATTTGTAAATTGCTTCTAGCCAAAAATTCTTAAATAATCAATTCTTTCTGCAGCCAAAAGCAATCTATATGGAATATCAAATATTCATGGCTAACACCGCCATGGGATCCATCAATCAGATTCCAATTGTACAAAATGTTGTCCTGAACAACTGAAACACATTTATTCAACCTGATTTCATGCATTTTGTGCTAATTTTCATTTATTTTAATTTACTTTTAAAGTACAATTTAGTTGTATTTCGTTTTCAGTTTAACAATAGTAAAATGCTCTTTTCACCTGATTTAAAAGCAAAGCAAAATAAAAAAAAAAAACACTTTATAAATTCAACTTGAGAGCCGAGCAGAGCCAAAGCGCACACATTTCTGAAAGCACAACAACCAAAGATCCATCAATTCAACATTTTCAGTAAGTTCACATGAGAGCTGAGATCAAGTGATGTATGGAGAAGAAGAAGAAGAAGAAGAAGCAGACATTATATGCATTATCTATGCATTCATTACACATAAAGTCGTTTTCGTTTTTCATTTGACAATTTCGTTAATTTAGTGTCATCAAGTTCCAGTTGAGTTGTTCCGCCTAAGTTAGTTCGTGTTTTTGCAACTTTTATTTGAAGTTATCTCTACTCGCGAATATCGTTATCGTTAATCGTTATCGTTATCGTTATCGTTACTCTCCTATCATATTCTCGAAAGCTGTTACACTTGGAATGCTTTAAATTGAATTCGTTAGCGTTTCGAATATATACTCATAGCATTTACAACAATTTACTCAATTAGTCTTAAGAGTTTACGGATAAAAAAAAAAAAAAACAAATTGCATTTGAACGTATTCAAAAATAATATTGTTATTTTCTTTACTACAAATAATTACAATTTTTAATCAAATAGTTACAAATAGTTTTCATATTTCGGCGCATTGTAAAATAACAAATCAAATATTAATATTTAATAATCAATTTTTAAATCATTTACATTCTCTTCTCAAAACACTTCTCTTTCGAAACTCAACTCAATGCAAAGTTACTAATTTGTATTTGTATTTGTCAATGTATTTGTATATGTGTGTGAAGTGCTCGACTAGTGTCTGAGTACAAAAGTCAATGTGATGTGAGAGAGAAGGCAGAAGGTGAAAGGCAGAGAGCGAGAGAGAGAGAGATAGAGACTGAGAGAGAGAAAGATTCTCTCTCTGTAGAGCATTTGCTTGCATCTATTGAGCCTTCTCTGCTTTTCTCTCGCTCTCTCGCTCTCTCTCTCTCTCTATCACTATGTTTTCTCTATTTATATACATGCCTACACCAATACATACACACATCTATCTATACATATACATATATATAAATGTCTCTCTCCCACCGAACTTGGTCTACATGTGAAACACTTTGGTTGTTGTTGTTGTTGTTGCAGGCACAATCGCACCCTCGCGTGATTTACCCGAATTAACCGCCGAGGATACAATCCGCATTATTCTATCGAACCTAAATTTAGTAGTGCCGGTCGTGGCGGCTCTGCTCGTCATAATCATAGCGATAATTGTTATTTGTATACTGCGTAGCAAAGGCAATCACCACAAAGGTATCTATAAGTATATCAAACTAATTACAACATTTCTTTTCTTTTTTTTCGGTTCCACTCGCTCTCTCTCTCTCTTTCTCTCTTTGTCTATCTCTACATACTCCCCCCAAAACACTAAACATTTTCAATACTCTATCTATGTGTAAATACATATCTATGTCTATATCTATATATATATACAACAAACAAACAAAAATATCTTGGCTATGCAATTGCCTGCTTTCTGTTGTTGTATCTCATAAACGATTTGCATGCGCGTTTATGGTTTATCTATCAAATCCCGAAATAAAGGCACAATTGCGCCCCTCGATGATGGCACGGGCCATGGCAATGTCCATGCCCGCATACCGCTGCCCGCCTGGATGCCCGAGTGGCTGGATCTCAACTTCATGGTGCCCCTGATAGCCACCGTTGTCGTAGTTGCCGTTGGCATCTGTGTGGTCTGCGTGGCGCTCTCGCGCCGGCGAGCCGACGATCTGCGCGGCGGCCAGAAGGATGTCTATTGTAGGTTTGCCCCTCCCCTAGCTATGGGCGAGGAGCACAAGACTTATTTTTCTTATAATACCAAACATGCATATGTGTATATTATTTTCGACAAATTTTATTTCTGTTTTCTATAGTATTGTTCCCAAACTGTTGCATATTGTTGCGCTTTTTTTGTTTAATTTATATTTTTAATTTAATAATTAACGCGCTCAATATCGGCAATGGGAACGCATAAGTCTTAGACCGTCACTCAGCAAAAATACTGGTAAAAACTTTATACAATATTCCGGAATGTTCAATGTCTAATATCTATAGCATGATATATAATCTACTCAAGTTTATCTGACTACAGCTAACACGAACTCAAAGAAACACTCAACACATAAAAAATACATAAAATACCAAAAATATACCAACAAAATATCAACAAAAAAAGCATATATAAATCATATATATATTATAAATGTTTAATCAGTGTATATATATTTAGTAAATTCATATAGTATTTATAATACTCATATCATACGATACTCATAGAATTATCATCAAATTTTCCATCTCCATCTAAAAATCAAATTGGAAAATATTCTAAAAAAAAATAAGACGAAATTTAATTACATTTGTATAAAATCATATGTTGCGATGTCTTTTAGATTTGAACGATTCGAGACTCTATCCTATTCTACTTATGAGTTGTTATCCAAGTAACACACCTACATATATAACACAATATATATTTATCCTATACTTTAATCTCCAGTGTTGTAAATACGTTTTGCTTACGCCCTAAGCAACTTTTGAACTCCTTCTCCAAGCACAACAAACACAATTTCCCATCTCAACTTTCTATCGACATTATTTTCCACACTTTTCTTTTTTCAAATGAAACCAAAACTAAGATGCTTTTTGAAATCGCAAATGAATAGATTAATGCTAAAGTAACGTAAAGTAAACTCAAGTAAAGTAAATTCGAATTCGATATCGAAATTGAAATCATCTCTCATTTCATGTCATAATATCATGAATTTTTATATCGCTAACAAGTTGGTATATTTTGAAATTAAAAAAAAAAAAAAAAGTATATTAATAATAATTAATAATTAATTATAATGAAACACCTCACATAATTCCGTTTTTGCAATTGTAAACTTTGAGCTACTAATTAGCACTTTAGCGTGTTGAGATGCTGCACCAAAAAAACCAAAAAAAAAAAAGTCCAAAATTTCTTTTTAAAAGCCAAATATTGTGAGTGACGGAAGAAAGCTGATTGAAACGAGCTAAATGAAAATGAGTAAAACAGAAGTAAAGTATGCGAGTTGATCTTTGAGCAGCATTAAAGAGGAAAAGCATCTTCAGTGTTTCACTATTGAGTTCGCGATATCATATATTAATTCTAGACGATGTAGTTTACAATCAGACAATGGGACCCGGCGCCACACTGGACAAACGTCGCCCCGATTTGAGGGATGAGCTCGGCTACATTGCCCCACCCAATCGCAAGCTGCCACCGGTGCCCGGCTCCAACTACAACACCTGTGATCGGATTAAGCGAGGTACAGTCATAAGTAAGCATCTAAATTTCCAATGCAACATTTATTAATGCCAGGACTATGCCAGCGAAGCACCAGAGCACGATATATTGACCTGGTCGCACTCACTGTGCATTGGCTGAGGCTTTCTTTTGTCTTCCATTTACTTTGCTCACAAAATGAAAGAAAAAATGAAAAAAAAAATGAGAAAAAAGAAAGAATATTTCATATTTTGCGTTGCTTTTGCATTCTCACAAAGAAACAATAAAGACCCAAAGGTCGCTTGCCACGCCCATGACACCATACACTCACGCCCACCCACATACAAACACACAAACACATCGCAACGCTTTCTCGAAATTCTCAAATGTCGCTTCTTAAAGTCGCTTCTTATGATTTTCGAACCCATCCGATCTGAAACGAAAACTCGTATTATTAAATGTTGTGCTGAATTTAGATTTTGATTTCTTTTCATTTCTTATTTCTTATTTCACATATAATTTTAACATTTTTTTTTCCCCTCCACAATCAAATCCTCTCCTTTTCGGTTGCCGTTGAATCGATTCTTTAACTTTTCTGTTCACTCATCGTTGATGTTGTATGAATATTGGAAATTGAATAAAATATGAAAACACCAATACAAACACAACACATACACACACACGAATATATATATATGAACATGAACTGGTTCAGGCCGCGGTGGCTTGCGCTCGAACAACTCCACTTGGGATCCGCGCCGTAATCCGAATCTATACGAGGAGCTGAAAGCCCCGCCAGTGCCCATGCACGGCATTGGCAATCATTATGGCCACGCCCACGGTGCTCCCGAGTGCCACTATAGACATCCAGGTAGGAGGCCTCCCCCCACCCTCTCCCCTTTTCAGTTTGTAAGCCACTTTGATTTCTGTATGCAACTCCGACTAGTACTAACAACTAACCCCAGTCCCGTTTAACTTCTTAATTGAGATTCAATTTATGTTTAAGTCCACTAACAATCCGAATAGTCTCACGCCGGTCGCATCGAGCCGCCTCTATCTCAGATACTGCATCGTAAGTAACGTAATTCGGGCCAAGCCAAACTCTCTGTCTCGTACTAAAACACTAAAACAAAGAAACCAAGACACCAACAAACCATCATCAAGTTATTGAGTAAATGTTGCTAATCGAACTCTCCTCTCGCTGAAGGCATGGAAGATGAAATCTGTCCCTATGCTACGTTCCATCTGCTCGGCTTCCGTGAGGAAATGGATCCCACCAAGGCCATGAACTTCCAGACCTTCCCGCATCAGAATGGACACACACCCGTACCCGGACATGCTGGCACCATGCTGCCCCCTGGCCATCCTGGACACGTACACTCCCGCTCTGGCTCTCAGTCCATGCCACGTGCCAATCGTTATCAGCGCAAGAACAGCCAAGGTGGACAATCTTCGATCTATACTCCTGCACCCGAATACGATGATCCCGCTAACTGTGCCGAAGAAGATCAATATGTAAGATAACATAAGCATTGTATACTGAACTCCTTAATTTACTCTTTCTGGGTTTCTCTTAATTCCTTTCCGTTCCTCCTTCTATCTGTTCCGTTTTCTATATCGCTGCTATGCTATTTCGCGATCTCTATCTTTCATTTTGTTTTACCTCTGTTCCTTATCTCTCTCACGATCTATTCTTGATCTTACCTCTTCTTTTTCTTTTCATTCTCTCTGTTCTCTCTTTTCTAATCGCCTCTATTCATTGATCTCTCTCAATTCTCATAACTCTAATTTCCCTTCTATCTCTAACTCTCTCTCTCTCTCTCTCCTTGGCATTTCACAGCGTCGCTACACTCGCGTCAACTCTCAAGGCGGTAGCTTGTACTCTGGCCCCGGACCCGAATATGACGATCCCGCCAATTGCGCACCCGAGGAAGATCAATATGGCTCTCAGTATGGCGGCCCTTACGGACAACCCTACGATCACTATGGCTCTCGCGGCTCCATGGGTCGTCGCAGCATTGGTAAATATGAGAGAGATAGAGTATTTAGTTTATCATAACTTCTATTCTTAATATGCCTCAGGTTCTGCACGCAATCCAGGCAATGGTTCACCTGAGCCACCTCCACCACCACCACGTAATCATGACATGAGCAACTCTTCGTTCAACGACTCCAAGGAGAGCAACGAGATCTCAGAGGCCGAATGCGATCGCGATCATGGACCACGCGGCAACTATGGCGGTAAGTCAGAGTCTCCAATCCCATACCATACAATTGATCCCCCATCGAATCGTAATCCCAGCTTAAAATATTCAATCCATATTCCAATATACTTAGAATAAGCTCTATTGAAAGTGTATTCATTTTTAACACAAAAAATTCGAAATGTTCTTAATTTCCCTTCTTTCAAAATTCACTTTTACATTCGAATATTAATATCAAACAGAAGACGCCAATGATGGTGAGTGATGTGAACCCAAATCGCAACTCGACGTTAACTTTAGCATTTAGAGTGAATTTCAATTCAATTCAAAACTCACTTCAATCACAACTCACCTCATTCAACGTCCAGGCTCCCTTTGATCTCATACCAGGAATGTGCTCATTCGTCATATTTCCTTCATTCATTCATGTCATTCATGAATTATTTCATAGAGAGTTCGCAATAAATATTCATGCTGTGTTTTGCTAATATATCAAAAGAATACAAATATATACATATTGTTTTTAAATATATATATTTTTTTTACTATTTTCTTTTCGTGTTAAAAATATTTATTTTGGTTTTGGTTGTTAAGTGTTAATATGAATTTCTTAATGCACAATTAAATAACTTCCATTTCATTTCATAAGTCGCACCGACCACATTTTGAAGGGTTTACTTTACTCCGGCACCAATGTCAATGTTTTATGTTTATGTTTTGTATCTAATATTGGATTTATGTTTAATTTTCATTATCTTTTTTTTTTCATAAGATCTCTCATTTCATATCAAGTGTATAGAATTTCGCATGTGTCCGACTAGAAATCTAATATATTTTTATGGTTTTTACGAAAAATAAGTTAGTTATATAAGCAGATAAAAACTCTTGATAAATATGATTTACTGAATTTCAAAGGAATTTAATTTTCAATCATTTTTGCACGATCTCCTCACATTACGTATAAGAAAAGTCTTATTTTAAATTTCATTTTGCGTTTTCTTTCTATTTTCTTTTACATTTTATGATATTTAAAACCAATTTACCATAAACAACTACTTAACGGTTATGCTCAATTTCTTGGGGTTCTTAAATGATAATTTACTTTATTAAAAAACAAAAAAAAAACTATATGAAATCAAAATAAACGAAAACAAACAGCTGTAAAAAGATCACCACAACCGAAAGATCAACGCACCACCGAAGAGATGCGTAAATTAATCGAGAGGTAAGAAAAGAGTATTGTATATAGAAACTATAACGAAACACTTAGCTATTAAATTGGTTTAACCAATGCTGAGCACAAATTGCACAGAAAATTTACATCATTGAAATTAATATATGAATTAATGAATAAATAATGTTAAGCAGTTGAACACATTATTAAATACTAAACAATAAAAAAAGTAGATACGATGATGATATTAAGAAACAATTTTAATTTTCAACAGCATCTTCTTTAAAGCAGTCTGATGTCGATTTGGAGAAAGAATTTATATGGATAGTGCATATTATTTTTTGTATCAGCATAGGCAGAGCAATTATAAGCAGAGCTAACATAGGGAGAGCTAGCATAGCGAGAGCTAGATTATGCTAGTGGGAGCTAGCATAAAAGAAACGATTATAATGAGAGAATTATATGAAGACGTGCAGGAGAGCTAGAAATGCATTAATATATGAAGTAAATACAGTTAGACTAAACGAATGGAGCGTGAGCACAGGGAGAGTCAATAAAAGCAGAGCGATTATAACGAAGGCTAGCATAGGCAGAAGAAGAGCTAGCATTAGCAGAGCCAGCATAGGGAGAGAACGCACAGAGTAGAGAGAGCACAGTCAAAGCGACATTTCGACTCTTAAAGAAACAGCTTCAAGTGCTGCTCTTTAAATCGACTAATCGTATGCATTCCTCTAACTAATATTTGTATGTTGTTTTATAAGTACCAATACTTACCTAGCTATACTTAGCTATAAAAGTAAAATTTATAAAGTCTTTGTGCTTAAAAATTCGTAATGTGACGCATTCATTCAAGATTTATTTGCCTTAGCAAGAAAGGAAGACTCCTTATAATAATTTAATTTAAAACCTAAATTCAATTTAACTAGACAAATGACTTTTGATGCTGCTCTCAAAAGCAAGTCAAGTCTGCACATGTCGCATATATCCAATCAGAATTCGCATATTCAAATCAGATCGCAGTCAATTTTTGTAAATTTCTGTGCAATTTTTTGTTGTAAGGTAATAAGCAGAAGAACTATTTGATGCAACTACTAACACTAATAATTTCTGTACTTTTTTTCATTAAAAAAAAAAATAAAATAAAAATAAAATAATAAAAACTAAAAACTCTTATAACTCACTGACTACGTAGTCGCAGGCAGTTGTAAGTTTCAAACTAAAACTCGCAGTTAAGTAATTCGCTTTGCATGTTCTCTGGACGCAATTAATATTAAATGTGAAGTACGCATGCCTAAACCTAATCCCAAGTATTTGTTTAACTCTATCTGTTATTTATTGTATTTTGTATATTATATTTGAATTGTTTTTCTTTGACCTTTTTGTTGATCGAAAGCAAATCACAGTTGAGTGTTTCCGAGTGTAACGAAATAAACACACACAAAAACATTTATCATTTTGACAAACGAATTTCAATTACATAACTCCTATCTATATATATATATATCTATATATACATGTTAATCAACAGGCTTTAACTATTTAACACATATTTAAATACTTTATACTTGTGCCAGCTGCCACAAGCTGACTACACGAAACTCAAGGCGCCTTTAGCAAGCAAAGCTTTTTGGTTGCAAGCCTACAGAACAGCTAAACAAAATAATAATTAATTGTATACTACACATGTACTTTCTATTTTATATTATTCCATTTAATGTATTCTTCTATATAACAATAATTTTAACGCTACCCGCAGAAACGAAGCCGGCCCAAAACAACTCCAACTCCAACAAGCAAATGGCGCAGGATTCACAGCCTACGATACTATGGCAGTGTAATTTGTAAGCGACTCCCAGTGGGTGTGGCAGTTTAGCTTAGTGTTTCAAGTCAATGAAGTGCGTGGAAGTTGAATGACACACAATCACACACTTACACACAAACAAGTCTTTTCAAGTCTTATTTGAATAAAACGAAAAAGGAAAAAAAAAAAAAACAATATACTCTTTTTCCCTTTGGGAACAGAGTATAAGAAAAACATCACACGAGAAGTAAGCAAAGCGCATAAGGCGCACACATACACATACAATATATATACACATAAATACACACACATAAATATATAACAAATATTAACTATTTCAAATATTTATAAACAAAAGAGAAAAGCGAAAGCATAACATATGCAAATCAATTTTGCATTTACATACAAAAAAAAAAAAAAGTAAGAGAAACGAAAGAAAAATATTCAATTCAATTTGTGTGTTTGCATAATTGAAATTAAATTTTAATATTGTATTTTTTAACTGTAAGCAGAACTACCAAAATATAAAAAAAAGATGGGTGCATACATCGGCCCAATACACAAGCACTATATATATACACACATATATATGTATATATGTATGTGCTCTTGTCAGTGTGTAGCTCATAAGTTTGTTTGTATTTCTCGATTTGATTTCTTTGCCATCTATATGTAGCCTCTAAGTCAAAGTCATAATATTATTGTAACTGATAGATATTGTTTAATGTTTTTTTTTTTAATGATCTGCAAATCCTATAGTTGCGCGCATGGTCAGTTCAGTTGCCCGCTTAAACAGATTATTTGTGATCATAATTTTTAGCATTGGTAATCGATTTTATAATTATTTTTATCGATCATATGAATGTGTATGTTTAGCATTTTTTATTTATAATTTATACTTTTCGTTTCAAAGCGCTTCCACAAAATGAAAAATGAAAAAAAAAAAAAAAGAAATAATTAATATTAAATTTGTTCAAGCACAAATTGCATTTATTTATGCAGAAATAAATCCATTTAGTCAGCTGCTCTAAATTGTATTATACAACAGACCCAAGCGCACCTTTTGCCTATTTTTATTTATTTACAGTTGGTTGCTGCACAGCAAGCTTTAAGACGAACTCAAATACAATTCTGTCAAATTTATTTATTTAAGATTTTATTATTATTTATAAGTTTTGCAACAAATTTGTTGGCCAAATATAAAAACGAAAACTTATTTCAAAATTTTTTTACTGATTTTTTATTTATTTTTTTTTTATTACACTGCTTTTATTTTATCTAATTTTACAGCTATTTTCCTAGTAAATTGTGCAGCCACTTTAAACACTCAAAGACTGAATGAACTATGCAAATTTATATGAATGACATAAAAAATGCTTAACAATGAATCTATGAATTTTACAGGAGTCAAAAAACCGCACGAACATAAATATCATTTGCTCAAGACTTAGAAATAGCAAAGCATTTGAGGTGGCCAACAATTGATCTAGATACATTTATCTATCTATCTTTGCTTAGATATTATTTCATTTACATCTCATTTCGATTTCTACTCAATTCGCATACACTCTCTAATACGCCCTACTATCCTTAGCTATATCGATTTTATATATGAATGTAGTGTTGTGAACGATAATATTGCTTATGAAAAACATACATATATAAATATATTATGGGAAACTTATATGAAGATATGAATGTACTACAAATTTTGATGGTAAACGAACTACAAATATTGAATAGCGTTTAGACAAATGGCATTTAATTAATATTACAATTAATACGATATACAAGAAAAAAATAAAGATAAAATAAAAAAACTCACAAATTTTCAAGTAATTCAAATAGCAAATAAATACGAAATGTTTTCGATTCCCAAATTAAATAAAAACAAAAAATGAAAAAGAAATACAACTTTTCGGCAAATCAAAATCAAAAATTAAAAAAACTCTTAAAATAAAACTTTCGATATTCGCTAAACGAAACAAAAACAAATATTTAATAAAGCATAAAAAAAACTAAGCTAAGCAAATATTCAAAATAAAATCATCCATTTTTCATATACATACATATATATCATGCATATATTGGAACACGTCTGCCATAAAGCGGCGAAGCTTGCTTTTTGTGTTGCTTGACAAAGACATCAATTAATAAATATTCTATAAGCCCAATTTGTCATAATTTAGCATAAAGCATGCATAACAACATAAATTAAACTAATTTTCTACTTAACATTACTTAAAACGCATAAATCAAAATTAAATTCCATTTGCATTTAAGCGAGAAAAAAAAACATACACAACACACACAAATTAAAACATTCAACTTCAACGCACATCAAATTGAGAAAATGAGAACAAAAAAAAAAAAAAAAAAGACAAAGACAGAAGAAAAACAAACTAAGCAAAAATTCGAATGAAAAATTAAAAGATTTCAAAATATGAAACATTTATACATTAAGGCAAGGCAGTTTAAACGCATACTAATCACTCGCTCCCTCTTAGCCGATCAAATATTACTCGTATATATACACATATATATATTATAGTATGGGCAGCGATGCAAATATCCAAAGATTCAAACTCGTAAAACCTAAACGAATACTTCAAATATGTGTATTACTAATTACAAATTATGAAAAACATATATATATGTATTAACTATATATTAATATTGAATGTATTGAATTGACAAGCAAACATAACACGCACACAGAGATACATAGACACCAACACACACACCAACACACATACAGCTCTAATCTCTATAGCACTAAAGACATTTGAAATCCCCTTCGACAACAATAATAACCAAAAACACACACATAACACTTACTACACACACTTACATACATTCAGCAAGCGAATATAAATTTGTCTGTTTCAGTGTCATAAAATTCAAGCAAATCAACAACAAAAAAAAAAAACTAAATAAATGCCAATGTATGTTGGACAAAAAAAACAATCGAAGCTGTTGTTTTTTCTTTGATCAAGATTTGAATCTATTTTATTAAAGCTATTAACTGGGAATGAAAAATAAAATATTTATATATTATTTTTACTTTTATATTTTTATTTAATAAATTTATTTAATTTTAAATATTTATTTAATTAATAATATTATTTTTCAATATATTCTCTTAATTTAGTTAAATAACTTTATTTTTTATTTTGCTTTTAATCACTTTTAAAAGAATATATAAAATATTCATAATTTATTTATTTATTTTTTTTTTTTTAATTTTTAAAGTTAGTTTTAAATTACTTTTAAAAATATATTTAAAATACTTACTATTGTCTACATAAATATATTTTGGAAAATAAAGCAAGCACGCACCTATATAAAATTCCCCTTAAGCTCGAGTCAAGTCAGCCAAGCACTACTGATAACACCTCAACTTGTCTTGGCGAACAAACTAAATATACAATTACTTTATCAGGTCACATAGACATGTTTCCCCTTATGTAAGTCCCCGTGCTGTGCAAAAAAGTACCGTCGCAGCAGCAGCAATGCCTGCTGTACGTTGCTATAAAAGTGGCTTCAATTCAATCGAACAGCATCAATCAAGCATTGTCAATCCAATTAAAATGAAGTTCACAATTATTTTGCTGCTCGTCTCGATGTGCGCCATGGCAATGGCTGGTTACGAAAGGCCGCCATATCTGCCAAGGCCCACCTTTAGGCCTGTTTATCGGATTGCACGATCCGCTGATCGTGAGCGACCACCATACCTGCCAAGACCCACATTTAGGTCTGTTCGGATTGCGCGTGAGGCTGCCTATGAGCGACCTCCGTATCTGCCCAGACCCACTCCTAGGCCGTATAACCGATACGTACGTGAGGCCCTACCAGCTGAGCTGCAGCAGGCTGATCCTCTACAATATTAGACGTGGAAGGCAAGAAGCACAGATATCGCATAATAATACTTTTTAAAAAATATCCATAATTTGTAAAAAATAAATTTGTTTTTGGTTAGCCAATACACATAAAAGACTGTATTTACTTCGAGGTTGCTGCATTGGCTAAAGCATATAAATACTTATATTATTGTGGCGTCAAATTTCATTTTGCCTTGATCAATATTTCGCTTGCTCATAGAGCGCCCTCTATGAGTCGTATTGTGTCTGTGGTGTGTGCACCGGCTAAGTATTTTGTATATACTTTAAGCGCCATTTATGTGGATGGTAGTAGTAGAAAGTGATGATGAGGTGAGTCAATTGCAGAAGCTAAAGCAGAAGAGACAGAAGCAGAAAAGCAGTGGTAGAACCACACTCAAAATCTGAGTCGAAAGCCTCTGTTGTTTCCTCTGAATCTACAATTGGATGAGGCATCGACTGAGACTCTGCATCATTCTCTGCCTCTGCCCTTGGCTCAGGCTTGGACTCAGAGTCAGATCTTGCCTCTGCTTCTGCCTCTGCTGCTTCCCCTGAATCTGCAATTGGCTGAGGCCTTGAGTCAGACTCAGCTTCAGAGTCTGCTTCTGCCTTTGGCTGAGGCCTTCAGTCAGAGTCAACTTCAGCTTCTGCTTCTGCCTGTGCTGCTTCCTCTGAATCTGCCATTGGCTGAGGCTTGGACTCAGAGTCAGATTCAGCCTCTGCTTCTGCCTGTGCTGCTTCCTCTGAATCTGCCATTGGATGAGGCTTGGACTCAGAGTCAGCTTCAGCTTCTGCCTGTGCTTCTTCTTCTGAATCGGCAGTTGGCTGAGGCCTTGAGTCAGACTCAGCTTCAGCTTCTGCTTCTGCCTCTGCTGCTTCCTCTGAATCTGTCATTGGATGAGGCTTCGACTCAGAGTCAGATCTTGCTTCTGCTTCTGCCTTTGGCTGAGGCCTTGAGTCAGACTCAGCTTCAGCATCAGCTTCTGCTTCTGCCTTTGGCTGAAGCCTTGAGTCAGACTCAGCTTCAGCTTCTACTTCTGCCTGTGCTGCTTCCTCTGAATCTGCCATTGGCTCAGGCTTGGACTCAGACTCAGCTTCAACCTCTGCTTCTGCCTTTGGCTGAGGCCTTGAGTCAGACTCAGCTTCAGCCTCTGCTTCTGCCTTTGGCTGAGGCCTTGAGTCAGACTCAGCTTCAGCTTCTGCTTCTGCCTCTGCTGCTTCCTCTGAATCTGCTATTGGCTCAGGCTAGGACTCAGAGTCAGATTCAGCCTCTGCTTCTGCCTCTGCTGCTTCCTCTGAATCTGCAATTGGCTGAGGCCTTGAGTCAGACTCAGCTTCAGCCTCTGCTTCTGCCTTTGGCTGAGGCCTTGAGTCAGACTCAGCTTCAGCTTCTGCTTCTGCCTCTGCTGCTTCCTCTGAATCTGCTATTGGCTCAGGCTTGGACTCAGAGTCAGATCTTGCCTCTGCTTCTGCCTCTGCTGCTTCCTCTGAATCTGCCTTTGGCTGAGGCTTGGACTCAGACTCAGCTTCAGCTTCTGCTTCTGCCTCTGCTGCTTCCTCTGAATCTGCTATTGGCTCAGGCTTGGACTCAGAGTCAGATCTTGCCTCTGCTTCTGCCTCTGCTGCTTCCTTTGAATCTGCAATTGGCTGAGGCCTTGAGTCAGACTCAGCTTCAGCTTCTGCTTCTGCCTGTGCTGCTTCCTCTGAATCTGCTATTGGCTCAGGCTAGGACTCAGAGTCAGATTCAGCCTCTGCTTCTGCCTCTGCTGCTCCCTCTGAATCTGCAATTGGCTGAGGCCTTGAGTCAGACTCAGCTTCAGCCTCTGCTTCTGCCTTTGGCTGAGGCCTTGAGTCAGACTCAGCTTCAGCTTCTGCTTCTGCCTCTGCTGCTTCCTCTGAATCTGCTATTGGCTCAGGCTTGGACTCAGAGTCAGATCTTGCCTCTGCTTCTGCCTCTGCTGCTTCCTTTGAATCTGCAATTGGCTGAGGCCTTGAGTCAGACTCAGCTTCAGCTTCTGCTTCTGCCTGTGCTGCTTCCTCTGAATCTGCCATTGGCTGAGGCCTTGAGTCAGACTCAGCTTCAGCCTCTGCTTCTGCCTTTGGCTGAGGCCTTGAGTCAGACTCAGCTTCAGCTTCTGCCTTCTGCCTCTGCTGCTTCCTCTGAATCTGCTATTGGCTCAGGCTTGGACTCAGAGTCAGATCTTGCCTCGCTTCTGCCTCTGCTGCTCCTTTGAATCTGCCAATTGGCTGAGGCCTTGAGTCAGACTCAGCTTCAGCTTCTGCTTCTGCCTGTGCTGCTTCCTCTGAATCTGCCATTGGCTGAGGCCTTGAGTCAGAGCTCAGCTTCAGCTTCTGCTTCAGCCTTTGGCTGAGGCCTGTGAGCTCAGGGGGGGGGGAGCTCAGTTCAGCTTCTGCTTCTGGCCTGGGCCTGACTTTCCTTCTAATCGCCTTTGGCTGAGGCCTTGGTCAGACTCAGCTTCAGCTCTCTTCTGCCTTTGGCTGAGCCTTGAGGTCAGACTCAGCTTCAGCTTCTGCTCTTGCTCTGATGCTTCCTCTGACATCTGCTAATGGCTCAGGCGGAGTCAGCACTCAGGCTTCAGCTTCTGATTAGCCTCTGCTGCTTCCTCTGAATCGCCTTTGGCTGAGGGAGTTGAGTCAGACTCAGCTTCAGCCTCTGACTTTCTGCCTTTGGCATGAGGCCTTGAGTCAGACTCAGCTCAGCTTTCTGCTTCTGCCTCTGCCGCTTCCTCTGAATCTGCTATTGGCTCAGGCTTGGACTCAGAGTCAGATCTTGCCTCTGCTTCTGCCTCTGCTGCTTCCTTTGAATCTGCAATTGGCTGAGGCCTTGAGTCAGACTCAGCTTCAGCTTCTGCTTCTGCCTGTGCTGCTTCCTCTGAATCTGCCATTGGCTGAGGCCTTGAGTCAGACTCAGCTTCAGCCTCTGCTTCTGCCTTTGGCTGAGGCCTTGAGTCAGACTCAGCTTCAGCTTCTGCTTCTGCCTCTGCTGCTTCCTCTGAATCTGCTATTGGCTCAGGCCTTGAGTCAGACTCAGCTTCAGCTTCTGCTTCTGCCTCTGCCGCTTCCTCTGAATCTGCTATTGGCTCAGGCTTGGACTCAGAGTCAGATCTTGCCTCTGCTTCTGCCTCTGCTGCTTCCTTTGAATCTGCAATTGGCTGAGGCCTTGAGTCAGACTCAGCTTCAGCTTCTGCTTCTGCCTGTGCTGCTTCCTCTGAATCTGCAATTGGCTGAGGCCTTGAGTCAGACTCAGCTTCAGCTTCTGCTTCTGCCTCTGCTGCTTCCTCTGAATCTGCTATTGGCTGAGGAGTTGAGTCAGACTCAGCTTCAGCTTCTGCTTCTGCCTCTGCCGCTTCCTCTGAATCTGCTATTGGCTCAGGCTAGGACTCAGAGTCAGATTCAGCCTCTGCTTCTGCCTCTGCTGCTCCCTCTGAATCTGCAATTGGCTGAGGCCTTGAGTCAGACTCAGCTTCAGCCTCTGCTTCTGCCTTTGGCTGAGGCCTTGAGTCAGACTCAGCTTCAGCTTCTGCTTCTGCCTCTGCTGCTTCCTCTGAATCTGCTATTGGCTCAGGCTTGGACTCAGAGTCAGATCTTGCCTCTGCTTCTGCCTCTGCTGCTTCCTTTGAATCTGCAATTGGCTGAGGCCTTGAGTCAGACTCAGCTTCAGCTTCTGCTTCTGCCTGTGCTGCTTCCTCTGAATCTGCCATTGGCTGAGGCCTTGAGTCAGACTCAGCTTCAGCCTCTGCTTCTGCCTTTGGCTGAGGCCTTGAGTCAGACTCAGCTTCAGCTTCTGCTTCTGCCTCTGCTGCTTCCTCTGAATCTGCTATTGGCTCAGGCCTTGAGTCAGACTCAGCTTCAGCTTCTGCTTCTGCCTCTGCCGCTTCCTCTGAATCTGCTATTGGCTCAGGCTTGGACTCAGAGTCAGATCTTGCCTCTGCTTCTGCCTCTGCTGCTTCCTTTGAATCTGCAATTGGCTGAGGCCTTGAGTCAGACTCAGCTTCAGCCTCTGCTTCTGCCTTTGGCTGAGGCCTTGAGTCAGACTCAGCTTCAGCTTCTGCTTCTGCCTCTGCTGCTTCCTCTGAATCTGCTATTGGCTCAGGCCTTGAGTCAGACTCAGCTTCAGCTTCTGCTTCTGCCTCTGCCGCTTCCTCTGAATCTGCTATTGGCTCAGGCTTGGACTCAGAGTCAGATCTTGCCTCTGCTTCTGCCTCTGCTGCTTCCTTTGAATCTGCAATTGGCTGAGGCCTTGAGTCAGACTCAGCTTCAGCTTCTGCTTCTGCCTGTGCTGCTTCCTCTGAATCTGCAATTGGCTGAGGCCTTGAGTCAGACTCAGCTTCAGCTTCTGCTTCTGCCTCTGCTGCTTCCTCTGAATCTGCTATTGGCTGAGGAGTTGAGTCAGACTCAGCTTCAGCTTCTGCTTCTGCCTCTGCCGCTTCCTCTGAATCTGCTATTGGCTCAGGCTAGGACTCAGAGTCAGATTCAGCCTCTGCTTCTGCCTCTGCTGCTCCCTCTGAATCTGCCATTGGCTGAGGCCTTGAGTCAGACTCAGCTTCAGCCTCTGCTTCTGCCTTTGGCTGAGGCCTTGAGTCAGACTCAGCTTCAGCTTCTGCTTCTGCCTCTGCTGCTTCCTCTGAATCTGCTATTGGCTCAGGCCTTGAGTCAGACTCAGCTTCAGCTTCTGCTTCTGCCTCTGCTGCTTCCTCTGAATCTGCTATTGGCTCAGGCTTGGACTCAGAGTCAGATCTTGCCTCTGCTTCTGCCTCTGCTGCTTCCTTTGAATCTGCAATTGGCTGAGGCCTTGAGTCAGACTCAGCTTCAGCTTCTGCTTCTGCCTGTGCTGCTTCCTCTGAATCTGCCATTGGCTGAGGCCTTGAGTCAGACTCAGCTTCAGCCTCTGCTTCTGCCTTTGGCTGAGGCCTTGAGTCAGACTCAGCTTCAGCTTCTGCTTCTGCCTCTGCTGCTTCCTCTGAATCTGCTATTGGCTCAGGCTTGGACTCAGAGTCAGATCTTGCCTCTGCTTCTGCCTCTGCTGCTTCCTTTGAATCTGCAATTGGCTGAGGCCTTGAGTCAGACTCAGCTTCAGCTTCTGCTTCTGCCTGTGCTGCTTCCTCTGAATCTGCCATTGGCTGAGGCCTTGAGTCAGACTCAGCTTCAGCCTCTGCTTCTGCCTTTGGCTGAGGCCTTGAGTCAGACTCAGCTTCAGCTTCTGCTTCTGCCTCTGCTGCTTCCTCTGAATCTGCTATTGGCTGAGGAGTTGAGTCAGACTCAGCTTCAGCTTCTGCTTCTGCCTCTGCCGCTTCCTCTGAATCTGCTATTGGCTCAGGCTAGGACTCAGAGTCAGATTCAGCCTCTGCTTCTGCCTCTGCTGCTCCCTCTGAATCTGCAATTGGCTCAGGCCTTGAGTCAGACTCAGCTTCAGCTTCTGCTTCTGCCTCTGCCGCTTCCTCTGAATCTGCTATTGGCTCAGGCTTGGACTCAGAGTCAGATCTTGCCTCTGCTTCTGCCTCTGCTGCTTCCTTTGAATCTGCAATTGGCTGAGGCCTTGAGTCAGACTCAGCTTCAGCCTCTGCTTCTGCCTTTGGCTGAGGCCTTGAGTCAGACTCAGCTTCAGCTTCTGCTTCTGCCTCTGCTGCTTCCTCTGAATCTGCTATTGGCTCAGGCCTTGAGTCAGACTCAGCTTCAGCTTCTGCTTCTGCCTCTGCCGCTTCCTCTGAATCTGCTATTGGCTCAGGCTTGGACTCAGAGTCAGATCTTGCCTCTGCTTCTGCCTCTGCTGCTTCCTTTGAATCTGCAATTGGCTGAGGCCTTGAGTCAGACTCAGCTTCAGCTTCTGCTTCTGCCTGTGCTGCTTCCTCTGAATCTGCAATTGGCTGAGGCCTTGAGTCAGACTCAGCTTCAGCTTCTGCTTCTGCCTCTGCTGCTTCCTCTGAATCTGCTATTGGCTGAGGAGTTGAGTCAGACTCAGCTTCAGCTTCTGCTTCTGCCTCTGCCGCTTCCTCTGAATCTGCTATTGGCTCAGGCTAGGACTCAGAGTCAGATTCAGCCTCTGCTTCTGCCTCTGCTGCTCCCTCTGAATCTGCAATTGGCTGAGGCCTTGAGTCAGACTCAGCTTCAGCCTCTGCTTCTGCCTTTGGCTGAGGCCTTGAGTCAGACTCAGCTTCAGCTTCTGCTTCTGCCTCTGCTGCTTCCTCTGAATCTGCTATTGGCTCAGGCTTGGACTCAGAGTCAGATCTTGCCTCTGCTTCTGCCTCTGCTGCTTCCTTTGAATCTGCAATTGGCTGAGGCCTTGAGTCAGACTCAGCTTCAGCTTCTGCTTCTGCCTGTGCTGCTTCCTCTGAATCTGCCATTGGCTGAGGCCTTGAGTCAGACTCAGCTTCAGCCTCTGCTTCTGCCTTTGGCTGAGGCCTTGAGTCAGACTCAGCTTCAGCTTCTGCTTCTGCCTCTGCTGCTTCCTCTGAATCTGCTATTGGCTCAGGCTTGGACTCAGAGTCAGATCTTGCCTCTGCTTCTGCCTCTGCTGCTTCCTTTGAATCTGCAATTGGCTGAGGCCTTGAGTCAGACTCAGCTTCAGCTTCTGCTTCTGCCTGTGCTGCTTCCTCTGAATCTGCCATTGGCTGAGGCCTTGAGTCAGACTCAGCTTCAGCTTCTGCTTCAGCCTTTGGCTGAGGCCTTGAGTCAGACTCAGCTTCAGCTTCTGCTTCTGCCTGTGCTGCTTCCTCTGAATCTGCCTTTGGCTGAGGCCTTGAGTCAGACTCAGCTTCAGCCTCTGCTTCTGCCTTTGGCTGAGGCCTTGAGTCAGACTCAGCTTCAGCTTCTGCTTCTGCCTCTGCTGCTTCCTCTGAATCTGCTATTGGCTCAGGCCTTGAGTCAGACTCAGCTTCAGCTTCTGCTTCTGCCTCTGCTGCTTCCTCTGAATCTGCCTTTGGCTGAGGAGTTGAGTCAGACTCAGCTTCAGCTTCTGCTTCTGCCTCTGCCGCTTCCTCTGAATCTGCTATTGGCTCAGGCTTGGACTCAGAGTCAGATCTTGCCTCTGCTTCTGCCTCTGCTGCTTCCTTTGAATCTGCAATTGGCTGAGGCCTTGAGTCAGACTCAGCTTCAGCTTCTGCTTCTGCCTGTGCTGCTTCCTCTGAATCTGCAATTGGCTGAGGCCTTGAGTCAGACTCAGCTTCAGCTTCTGCTTCTGCCTCTGCTGCTTCCTCTGAATCTGCCTTTGGCTGAGGAGTTGAGTCAGACTCAGCTTCAGCTTCTGCTTCTGCCTCTGCCGCTTCCTCTGAATCTGCTATTGGCTCAGGCTTGGACTCAGAGTCAGATCTTGCCTCTGCTTCTGCCTCTGCTGCTTCCTCTGAATCTGCAATTGGCTGAGGCCTTGAGTCAGACTCAGCTTCAGCCTCTGCTTCTGCCTTTGGCTGAGGCCTTGAGTCAGACTCAGCTTCAGCTTCTGCTTCTGCCTCTGCTGCTTCCTCTGAATCTGCAATTGGCTGAGGCCTTGAGTCAGACTCAGCTTCAGCTTCTGCTTCTGCCTCTGCTGCTTCCTCTGAATCTGCAATTGGCTGAGGCCTTGAGTCAGACTCAGCTTCAGCTTCTGCTTCTGCCTGTGCTGCTTCCTCTGAATCTGCCATTGGATGAGGCTTGGACTCAGAGTCAGATCTTGCCTCTGCTTCTGCCTGTGCTGCTTCCTCTGAATCTGCCATTGGCTGAGGCTTTGAGTCAGACTCAGCTTCAGCCTCTGCTTCTGCCTTTGGCTGAGGCCTTGAGTCAGACTCAGCTTCAGCCTCTGCTTCTGCCTTTGGCTGAGGCCTTGAGTCAGACTCAGCTTCAGCTTCTGCTTCTGCCTCTGCTGCTTCCTCTGAATCTGCAATTGGCTGAGGCCTTGAGTCAGACTCAGCTTCAGCTTCTGCTTCTGCCTCTGCTGCTTCCTCTGAATCTGCAATTGGCTGAGGCCTTGAGTCAGACTCAGCTTCAGCTTCTGCTTCTGCCTGTGCTGCTTCCTCTGAATCTGCCATTGGATGAGGCTTGGACTCAGAGTCAGATCTTGCCTCTGCTTCTGCCTGTGCTGCTTCCTGTGAATCTGCCATTGGCTGAGGCTTGGACTCAGAGTCAGATCTTGCCTCTGCTTCTGCCTGTGCTGCTTCCTGTGAATCTGCCATTGGCTGAGGCTTGGACTCAGAGTCAGATTCAGCTTCTGCTTCTGCCTGTGCTGCTTCCTCTGAATCTGCTATTGGCTCAGTCTCAGATTCAGCCTCTACTTCTGCCTCTACTTCTGTTTCTGATTCTATCTCTGCTCTTGACATTGGCTGAGGTTTGGTTTTGCCTCTGTTTTCTCTTCTTAGTCTGTCTTTGGCTCTGATTTGATTTCTTTAATAATTTTGTAACTTGTCGCATGTTAATAGAGCGCCCTCTATATTTGGGTTTTTGTGGTTTATGGATTGGCTAAGCATTTTATGTTTATCCTAACCGCTATATATGTTTCGAGTTAAATAATGGTAAAGGTAGCGCAGAAGGTGCTGAACTTCACTTAATTCCCCCTATTTTTAGAAGCGTCCTTGCTAAATACATGTGAAACCTTTGATATATGCATTTCGAAGGTATGTCATATAATTGATTTATTCCTGGTAGAAATACAATAGAATTATTATTAAAAGATTGTGTAAGATTAAGATGTTATAATAAAGCTGAAAAATGTACTCTAGTAAGTGCATATAGACTTATTTTACCAATAGAAATTAAACTGACACCACAAAATAGTTTCTCCTTAAAGAATCAATTGAACAATAAAAACGTCCATTGCTGCAAATTGATTAAATATTAACCTATTAGCCACTCGAATCTACACGCGAAAGGAACGTGAAATCCAAAATATTTGATTATCCGGCAATTTAATAATGCAAACAGAGCCCGTCCATGGCCAGGCCAGGAGTGGGAGCACTTTTAACAAGCCACGAATGCAAACAAGACTCTTGTGGAACGAGCGAGCGAGCATTGGGATTGGGTGTGTCCTTTGTGCCGCAGCGAGGCGAAAAGTTCAACAGGCTGCTCCACTAAATCAACAAAGAGAAAACCGCAAAATGCCGATAAGAGCCGTTGCAGAGAAACCGGAGCGCCTGGCCGGACGGGCCAGGAAGCCAACTGACCCCGCACATGGCACTCGCACTTGGACTCGGTTTATGGCGGCGACAGGCAACGACGGAACAGCCGCTGGGACTGGACGGAGACACACCAGCAAAACAAACAATTGGTTTACATAAAAATGAATGGAGGGTGGTGTGGCTGATGGGAGTGGGAGTGGGAGTGGGTGCTCGTTGGGAGCCTCTCGGCCACTTTACGGGCTTCAGCTGTCGCAGGAGACGTTTGTTGCTATTTAGCTGGCCCAAACAAGCGGCAGCCGGGCGCTAGATGCAGCCCAAAATGGATATGCGTTGACAACAGTCTGTAATAATAGTTATTGTTGTTGCTGCTGCTATTGTTGTTGTTGTTGTTGTTGTTGTTGTCGTCCTGCCGAATGCACACTGAACATGCAAGGGGAGTCAGGCGGAGCTTATCGAGTGCTCAGCGTAGCGGGTTGGTCTGTGTGATGGAGAGAGGCAGGGTGGTTCATAGAAACTATGTCAACGCTGCTCCAGTGCTAGCCAAAATGGGGTTGGTCTGCTCTGCTCTGTGCTGTACTGTGCTGCTTCTTCTTCTTCAGCACAGTTGGCAGTTGTTCGCTTAAAATGTTTTCCACAACTTGGCGTCATGCAATCTAAAAGCTCACAATACACACAACATGCATTATATAATTATAGAAGATAACGCCAACTATACGAGACCCATTCCAATTTGGCTAAGGCGGGCCCTCTGCTCCTATCTCTACCTCTATGGCAGTCGAAAAACTTGGAGTGATATATATATATATATATGTATTATGATCAAGGTTGCGAATTGACAATTGATGAGCGATCCGAATACTAAACATCAAGTTTGTTTTATTGGAAAATTCTTGGGCTTGGGCTCCAATGCGTAAAATATTTATAAAATTTTCTCATTTCTATATCTAAACGTTTAATTTATATCAGAATATATATATCAGAAATATATATGTATCTCAAATTTATCTTTCATTCATCTAGTTGGAATTCAAATTCAAAGATAATTTGCTTAATATGTAATTTAATAAAATTCATTCTGAAAAATAAATATTTAAAAAAATAAAAAAATTATCTGATGAGAAATATAGAATATAAAAAATATATATATTTTTTTTTAATTTATTCAACAAAATATATAAATTATAGGGAATATAATATTTTTGTGGCAGAACTTACAACAATATATGTATATATCATCATTTAAATAAATATATATTTGTATAATATTATAATATTAAAAAAATAAAATAAGTAAATAAATAAATAAAATTAAAAATAGTTTATAATATTATATTATAAATAATTAATATTTATATTTTGTAATGATAAATAATGAATATTTATAATAATAATAAACTTATATAATTAATGTAAATTGTATTTGTTTTAGCTACATTTTATCTACATTTATCTATTTACATTTTTATATATGTTATAATTATATACTTATTAAATAATAATTTTATATAATTTAAATATAATTCATACCCCAAAAAAAAAACATTTATTTACGACAATTTGTCACTTCTTTAGAGTCACAATTGACAGACATAATAACGATGTTTTTTTTTATTTTATTGTTTCAAATAAGTGTCAATAATTTGAAGGGCAATTAATTCAGAGTGAAGCCGCAGACGGAGCCAGAGCCGGAGAGGTATTCGCTCGCTGCCATAAAAGTTATGTTTTTAATGACTTTGGCAAATAAATTAACGCACATTTAAGTGAAAACAAAGGCAATCACATAAAACTAAAACCCAAACGCCGAGCCACTCTGTCAGTTTATGGATGCTCGAGCTGCGAGTGGCAATTGTTTAAAATGTGGAGCCAAAAACTCCATTTGTTTTGGCTCATTTTATTTGCTCGTGCTGCATTCGGGTCTAGGGTAGTTAAAGTTTATCTACACTCATTTGGCGTGTTTGTTTTGTCTACCCATAAACCTACTTTACGGCCAAATAAGTTAATAAACTGTTTGCTCTTACCTGTTTGCTGTTTGCTGTTTGCTATTTGCTATTTGCTATTTGCCGTATCGATTTTCTATTTCAGTTAATGTTTTCAGCTAAATTCCAAATATCTAGGAAGTTACCAAAATAAATGGAAACATTTTTCACATTTCAGCTAAAGTATAAATTTTAAAACACTTTTAAGAAAATGTATTAGTAAATATACAATTTAAAAAATAAATATATATATAAAATATAAAAAAAAAAGAAAAAGAAAAACGAAAATGTAAAAATTAAACATATAATTTATTTAAAAAAAAAATATATATATATATATATAATATATTAAATATAAAATATATATTTTTTTCCTTTTCTTAATTGAACTTTGATATTTTTCTTTTAAGGGCTGACTAGTTTAAGGAAAATCGACCTTGGCTAAGTTAATTCTTTCATATGTTAGCCCTGAAATTATAGCTCATTTTACACTGAAGTTATATTATATTATTATATATTTAAAATTACAAAGCCCGCGTGCTGCTTATTGTATACAGAAATTGGAACATGCAAATGAGGAAATAAAACAGTTTTTATTGTATATCATATCGCTGACCTTTTGCTTGCAAATAATCAAGCAATACTGCCCCAAATGACACTCGATATTGTAAAGAACATTTACTTATAAATAGAAATAAATAATTAATTATAAATATAAAATATATTAAGCAACTTCCAGGCCAGGCAGTTTGCTCAAAGTTAGACTAAGAGTTTACTAAAATATATTAAAATGTCTATAAACCTTTGAATGTATGTATAAAAGTGCTTGATACAGCGAATTCCCAGGCTTAAAGTAATCAAATACATTTTAGACCAAAGTAGTATTACGAAACAGTTGCGTGTCTTGGGCCAGTGGCTATAAAGCTTAGCATTTATTGTTGATTGTAAGCAGTTCATTATCATAAATATATAATAATGTGTACATAATATACATAAATTATATGTATATATTTGTGATAATATATAATATTTTATATAAATTCGACATTTTTGTGTTAGCCTTTCTAGTGAATATAAAAATTCAAATTCTGTACTTAAAAAATATAAATAAATAATTATATTAACAATAATAATCAACATAATTTTAGAAAAATTCTTTAATAAGTAAATATTATTATCAAATATAATTCAGTAATTTTATTGCTTCAATTCTGCCAGGCAAATAATATTAATCTGTATTTATTACAGCCTTAAATTAATATTAGTTAATAGAAATAATTTATTGAATATTATAAAATTATTTTTAAAATATCTTAGATTTCATAGTTAATTTTTTTTTTTTTTTAATAATTTTTAATAATAAACATAATAAAAAATTTATACACAAATAATTAATACAAATTTAAAATATTACAAAAATACGAAATAAATATTTTTAAATATACTCAAGTATTCAACAATTTAACTCTAATATCTAATAATAATTTAAGACTATAATAAATACAAATTCACATTATTTGACTGTTATAAGCGAAGCATTAGCAGTAAGTCAGTGTGATATATGACTTGGCCATTCAAAAGAGTATCGAAAGTGTGGAAATTATTTGAGGACACAAATCATGGCCTCCAAACAGTTGTTGCTGTTGCTGTTGTTTGTCTGGCTCGCTGGGTTTTTGTCTATTTTCGAAACAGCAAACAAATTATGAGAATGAAAACAAGCGACGCACACCCACAGTCGGGCACATCTCTATATATACATAAGTATATATAGTGTGCGTGTGTTTGTGTCGGCTTGTACTATCTATAGAATTGCTTAAGTATTTTGTGATTTTTCTTAATCATCATAAATTTGAGTTAGTTTTACCGAGACATTTGGCAGTTGGCCACCAACGCGACAAGAACTTTCCCAACGACGGAAACATCAATAAATTAGAAATGTTAAACTCAACGTTATTTAGGTGGGCGGCTGCCAAGGGGCAGACCATAGGGGCCGGCGCAGGGGCAGGGTTGCTGCCCGTTTAGAGGCGGAGCGACAGGGCTCGGCCCCAAAAAAAAAAAAAAAACTTATTGTCTGCGTGTTGCGGCATCAGCAGCAGCATTTCAGTGCGTCTTCTCTGCTCACCAGTTGCCATAATTCTAAGCATTTAATGGCCGCCAACTGATGTGACTAGGCGACATTGCCCAAGCCCTGAGTTATGTGAGTTGGCTGTGGGCATGCCACACCCCCGCACCCCCATCAACGTAGCCCCCGTTTGGTAATGCCTAAAGGGTGGATGCTGCGCGCATGTGTGCAAAATCTGAACATTTACGACTTTTGCAAGCAGGGTTGCTTGGCCAGGGGATGCTGGTGTGCTTATGTAAATGAGAGTTGACTTGATGGCGGCCATTTTGTATATACAATTCAACCACCAATTGCCATAAGCATAAATCTCCCTTGCATTGATTTGTGCAGCCCAAATCCAACATTATTTATTGCTCTTAAGCTCATGGAAATGATTTCATTTGCCAGCAGCTGTCCTTGGTAAATAGCTGTAGATGATGGCTGCTAAATGGAGCAGACACTTAAGCGATTGAAGTTGAGTTCTAGTTTACATTATGCTCCTATCTGATATCTATAGCCAGCTCTGCTGCTTAACTTGGCTGTATAATTGCTGATTAGCAATTAGATAGAGCATATGATGATTGTAAGTTGTGTTTATAATAATAATTACTATTATTACTATTTTTATTCATTTATTATTTATTTTTGTAGATAGTATATATTACAACTTATGTATTTACTTTAATTTAATAAATTTGTACGGCAAAGTTTGTTCCAACAAACTTCTTCAAGTGGGACGCTTATATAAATCAATCAGACTTTAACCTGCGTGACTGAACTCTCTGCTTATAAAAGGAAATATTCATTATTCAATATATAAACAATGTTAATTGTTTTATTTATTTAATCATCATACAAACCAAGCAAACTACTTCAAACAAGCAATTATAATGCGACTGAGAAGTCGCAATATTCAATTTTAATGATAAAGTAATTTTTTAAGCTTATTAAATTCTTAAAAATTTCAATATTTACAAAAATAATTTATTTTTTTTAATTTATTAAAATAAACTTCAACATTTATTAAATTTTCATGATTTAGTCATATTTAAAATTTGAATAATTACAAAAATTATGTTCTTAATTTATTAAAATAAAGTCAACATTTATTAAATTTTAATGATATAGTCATTTTTTAAATTGTTTATTAAATTCCTAAAATTATATAAATCATTTACTTAATTTATTAAAAAAAAAACTTCAACATCTAAATTAAATTTTAATGATATTATTAAAATTTAATAAATGTTGAAGTTTATTTTAGACATATTTAAAATTTAAATATTTATAAAAATCATTTTCTTAATGCATTATAATAAATTTCAGCATTAATAGCATTTTTTTTTTTATAGGTATATACAATATATGTACATTCCATGCGCATGTTAAATAATTTGTGTGTCATCACAGGCCACGCACAATTAACAACTCTGCAGAGCAACAGCAACAGTTCACCCTTGAACGCTGGTCAAAAAGCCAACCACAAACTCAAGCACGCACCCACACACACACACACACACGCACCCACACACACACACGCACACGTTAACAATTAACGTAATTAAATGATGCGTATGTAGTTGAGCATAGCCAAACACTTGACTACAAGCCTAGCCCACACAACCAACAGCGAATGTGTCTGAGTGTGTGTGTGTGTGGCATTTCCTTTAGCTTAATTAATTTAGAACCTGACACACACACAGACACATCGAGAGTGTCACTTGCTGCATTTGCTGTTTATGTGCTGTGCGCTATCTCATTTAATGTTTTAATTGCGAGTGGAGCCAAGTCGCCAACGGCAACCAATCAGCGAGCTCTACGAGCGCGACGGCTGTCTGATTATGTCACAGGACATGCTGAAGCCAGAAAAAAAAAAGAAATAAACACAAAAAAAAAAAAAAACAGCAATCCCAGAGCCCACAGCCAAATGCAAATAAGTGTGTCATTAAACAGTCATAACTGTCATCGACTAAACAAAAATGAAGCCTTGCCTGCGCGCACGTTGCGTATACGCACTGTGGCCGGTGCTCACATGTTGGGCTCGCACACTTTAGCGAATTTCCCTGTGGAGCAGCTGCCAATGCTTGGGAATGTTGCTGCTGATGTTTACTCAACTTTCGCCTTCTATTTTTTTTTATGCTCATTTCGCATGACCCAAAAATATGCTAATCCTGGCCAAGAAACATTTAATTACCGTTATTTGCCGAGTTGTTGTTGGTCATTAAGGGCGCAATGCCAGAAATTTGTTGCACCACCAAAGGGCATATAATTTCAATGTGTGCCACGCACTAATTAAACTAATTAAGGCAATTTGGCATTGCCAAAGTCACTCGAGCTGATAGCTCGAATACGAATTCATATCGATAGAGTTGTTTGGCCCATTCATCATTTATGCAAATGGCGACGCGACGCGGCAGGGTCAACAACTTTGGCAAGGTTGATCCTTTTGGCCAAAAAGTGCCACAAAATATGCAAAAGAAAATGAAATAAATTCAAATGCGTTTTGCTACACGTAAATGTATGCCAACTAAAATTAATTACAGGCAATAACGTCATTCCTGTCCGGCTGTGCTTTTTGCCAGCGCCGCATAGAGACAGCAGCAACAGCGAAAGAGAGACGGAGAAAGAGAGAGACGGAGAGAGAGAGAGAGAGAGTTGTAGTGTGAGCCACATTTATGGGCTCGCCATTGCCAAAAAAAAAAGAAAGAGAATGAGGCAAAAAACAATCGTTGCTGAATTTGAGGAAATGGCCGGGCGACAGAATCAAGCTGAATTACGAGCTACGCCAAATAGAAATGAATGCGACATACTTTTAGGCGTCGCGGCCAGAAGCCAGCAAAACAATTGCGTGTATTTCGGCGATTAACATGATATGCGGAAATTTCTGTACTGCAACAAAATACAAATACAACAATACACATACAGAGAGCAAATGCAAATGCTTCAATGGCGCATGCGTCGTGCTCGTTCAGGTGCTCGTGCTCCATGCTCTATGTATAAGTATTTCTTTTCTTTTTTTTTTTTTTGCAAATAAAAATTATATTGCACATGCTCTATGTGTGTGTGTGTGTGTGTGTGTGTGTGCTGAGAGACTTCGTGCCTGGACATGCGACAGCCTGCTATTCAGTTGAGTTAGCTCTGAGGGTCTGACAGGAACTGAGTGCTTAGTTTGCTGAGTGGGTGTGAAAACTTAAAAGCCATTTAAACAAATTACACACACACACACACACACACACACACATAGCAATAGCATACTTTTCAGAGTAAACGAAATATCTAATTAGAATCAATTGTGTTGTCTAGATCAAAGCTAATTTACCAGTTAGCAAATTTGATAATCCAACACACACGCACTGTCCTCAGACACTTTGGCAAATTGCTAAATATTGTGAAATGCTGAAGGCTGCACAGAGCTTAAGAGACAATGAAAATAAAGGCGTGAAGACGACAGCAATTTGTGTGCTCGAAACAAATATCAAAACTAATCTACGACAATAAATTTTCATGCAAAGAATTTAACCAAAAACAAATTTATATATAGTGAAAAACAAATGGAAAACTCTTTCAAATCAAATGGAAAATCTTGTGAAAATGCGCTGAAATATGCCGAAATATTGTGCAGGCGTTTGCTTCCTGGTTTCCAGCTAATTTTCATAGCGTGTTTGAGGTGAGTAAAACTGTTATAAATAAACCAAGCACTTTGTAAAAGCCAGCAACGTTTTCCGTCTTCTGGATATGAGATTTTATATTTTAATGGTCGAACGTGGGCGTTGTCAACCTATTGCATTCATCTCTCATTTATATATACAATTTTTTTCTATTTGAGTGTTAAAATTGTTGAAATTTAATTTCTTAAGTGTTTAAAGATTTATTAGCAAGTCTATGAAATTTCGTTTTTTATTGAAGCTGAAGAGCAATTAAAATTGTTAATAAAAAAACATGAAAAAAAAAAAGAAACATAAAATAAAATAATCAGCCAAACAACCTAACAAGTTGCGGTTAGTCAGGTGAGGGCAAATGAAATGGAATTTGTCTAATGCCCAGGCAGCAGCAGCAGCAGCATCATCATCTGAAGCATCAAAGCATTGTGCAATTTTATGAACCATATAAAATTAATTGGCCTGCACACACACACACACACACATATGCATCATAATTTGTGTGCTTTATGAATTTTAACGGCAATTTCCTAACAGAAATTATCGCGACTTCAGTTAGCCAAGTTGTCCAGTTGAGCATTTAACTGTGTAGCAGTTGGCATCGCTGACTTAACTTTAAGTAGAAGCGACAGTATAATCTCATTAACTCTATCTAAGCCGCATCTTTGGGCCTAATCAAGCAACAGCTGTTTTGTAATTCCAAAGCCGACCGGTTCGACCAGCGAGCGTGCTGGCCGAGTCAGGTGTCTTTTGTTAAAGGAATGCATGAACAAAATATTTTTACATAAAAACCAAATCAACTGCTAAAATATAATAAAAGCCGAAAAAAAAACAACAACAACAGACAACAACAAGAAGAAGTAGAAATACTAATGTCAATAAATTAAGTCAACAAATGTGACCACGAGAGCGGACCGCAATAAAGACAACTAGCAATGGATGGAGCGCGGGGCGATCGAGGGCTTTGGGGCATTCGACGGATCTGTGGATCGGGCGGAACCGCTCAGCGCTACAAATGGGAACAGGTTTTCTAACAGCGCGCAGACAATGAAAATTAAACCTCAATTTAGATTCAACGCTCTGAATTCGAATTCAGATTCAGATTCAGATTCATCTGGTCTCTCACTCTCACTCCGTATCTCTTTCTCTCTCTCTCTCTCACGCTCGCTGTTTGCCCCTTTGGACAAATTTACATTCCGGTGTGGACGGAGTGAGCCACCGACGGCACCTTCTGCTCCGCCTCGCCTTTGATTTCACCTGCATTAGTATCGCCATCGATAAATGCGGTTCATTTAATTTATTCTAATTGCTTGAACCAGCGTCAAGCGTCGAGCTTGTCCCAACACCAGCTGCAGCCATTGGCCATTGGCCATTGGCCTGGATTGGCCAGCTTCAAGATCACATTCAAATCCATTTGACCAGAGTCCACTCCAACTGGGTTGCATTGTTGTCCAACTAACATTAAATTAACTAGCTGTAAACGCTATCAACCTTTCCAAACTTTTACAGTTCCTTTTTATGATGGCCTTTCCCTAAAAATCGATTTCCAAATCGATCCACTCTCAGTTGGTTAATTGAAATTGTTTAGATAATTGAAATAATTGCTGAAAGACTTTAAATTATAATTAAAAGCCGTAAATATTTTGTAATTTAATTTACCAGTTTTTTAAATTATAGTTATATATTTATTTATTTTTTAAATATTATAGAATTGTCTATATAAATATACAAATTTAAATGAAATATCTAAGAAATAATATGAGGAAATTATATATATACAAATATAAGATAAATAAATATTGTAAATTTATAAATATAAAGTTAGAAATTTAAGGGAAATATCTAAAAGAAAACTTTGAGAAAATTATATAGAAAAAAAATAAATATTTAGAAATTGTTTTTACTACCATATTTAATTAAAATTATATTATTATATATTATTATTTATTTTACTATAAATCGTTTGCAATCAACTTTTCTTTTTGATATTGCAATATTTTATTTTAATTTATTATTTTACATGAGTAAGTTTTTCATAATTAAAGGAAAAACATGTGTTAAATTGTTCTTAGAAACCAATATATCTAGAAATAAAAAGTTGCTAAGAAAAATTTTTACTTATTTATATTTATTTATATTTCTATACATTAGTTTTACTATAAATAAATTGTTGATATTTAAATATTTTATTTAAAATACGAATTTTATTTTAATATTTTTAGATAATTTTGTTTAGCTAAAATTAATAAATAAATTATTAAATTATTATTAAAATATAATATATAATAATATAAAAATTTCACACATATTTAATTTATTTTTAAATAAAAACTCATCGACTTTTCTTTTTCATTAAATTTAAATTTTATTTAAATAAATTACTAAAAAAATAAATTAAAACCAGGGTATCTATTTACTATTTACATTCTTGACGCCCAATTACATAGTCTCAAAATGCAAATTCATACTATGAAATTCCATTGCGTTCGCTTTTAAGGTGATCGAGCCAAGCCATTCCTGCACACACAGATATATATAAACATATATATGTATAGAAACTTAAACGGAACAGTGCTGTATCTAGGCTAAATACATAAAATGAATTCAAATGAAGTGAAGAGCAGAGAAGGCAGGGGCAGCGGTGTGGCAGCCTGGTTGTTGTCTAATCAAGTGTCGTATTCATTGACCACGCAGAGTTATCAACATTTGGAATTAATGTAAAGTCAAATTTATGGCCAAAGACTTGAAAATATTTCATATATTTATTGGGCGGGTGCGGAATGCGAGCTGAGCTGAGCTGAGCTGAACGCAGGCGCAGGCGCACGTGCTATGGCATTTCTGGTATCCGAAATTAATTGTTATGACGAAAAGGAGTTTTACGTGCTGGAGTCTATTGTAAGAGTCTGACACTGACTCCGACTCTGACTGCGACTTTGGCTTTGGCTTTGGCTTTGCAAGTAAATTATTATTATGACTTTCACGCCCCGGGCAATATGTTTACAGCGTCACAGACACAGTGGAATGATTAATAACCAGCATGCTATAAGTATATATTCTTGTGGGCCATAGATACGCTGAGCTTAAGTGGCAACTGTTTGGGGGCTTGGACACAGTGGGAAACTGTTAGCCATCTGCCAGATATTATGGTTATTGTTATTATTGAATGCCATTCAGATGAGTTAGCCTAAAGCAGAAGCCAATGAACCGCAGACACTGCCATCGATTGCTTGACAGCTGCAGATACAGATACTTTTGTCTGTATCTATAACTGTCAATTGTTGTTGTTGTTGCTATTGTCTGTTGTTATTGTTTCCTATGCTTATTATGACAACACTCAATTGCTCATGTGACGCCTGAAAGTCGAGCAGCTGCCGATGCCGTCGCTGCCAGTATCTCAGTACCCAACACATATAGATATATATATGTATATGTATCTAAGTATCTATTATGAGCTTTGTGTATCTATGCCACACTCAGTTGGCTTGGCCATTGTGAAAGTGAAAACCCTCAAGTGTATAGACATTTGCTGGCCACAGCCAAAGTTAATATGAGTTACACATAATTGAGTTAGCCAAGAGTGCCATGAGAGACTTATGCTCACATATATATACAAACATCTAGAGTAGATATACATTTATTTATTTTCATTTTTTTTGGAAAGTTTGACCGCTATAAATCAACTCAAATCTAATAGTTACACGCTTATGACGCGCTGCTTGGCCAATTGACATATCATCATGACAATTGTTGATAATGTTCCCAAATCAATTTGACAATTAGCCCAAAGACATTTCTATTCCGCGACTTTCTTTCACAGAGAGAGATAGAGGTTGGGGAAGACCCCAATCGTAAGCCGTTACAAATTCAAAAATGAATTCAGTTAATGCTCTAAGCATACAAATTGATCATTCTAAAACCTTTCTCCAAACCCGATTTACTATATGTATTTATATATATATATATATATATATGCATATGAACTGGACTAAACTAATGTGCATTTTATGGTGCACATTTGGTTCAGTTTTATTGCACTGCAATTGCATTGAATTGAATTTTAATTGTGCACAAAAATAGCCCCCAGCCAAGTCGATGTAATAAAATAAAATAAAGCAAACACTCGACACGCATATAAAACACTTTGGACTGGTCACAAGCCACAAGCCACAAGCCACAAGGCAGAAGGCAGAAGGCAACGCATAGAATTGATTACAAATTCCAATCATTTACCATAAAGACAATGCACCAAGCACTCTGTATAATAGATAAATGTAGTTCCAGTCCCAGTCCCAGTCCCAGTGCCCATGCTCGCTCTCTATCTCCCTTGCTCTCTAGCTGCTCCTCTCCCTCTCACTCGATGTGTCTGGTTTGTCTTTCATTTCTTTATGTTAAACGCGTAGATTTGTATTCAGAAACTGACCAAGTGGGTCTGAATACGCAATTTAAATCAGAAGGTGAGCCGCATGGAAATTATTTGTCACTTCTTCGTCAACAGCCCTTTTTTTGCTAGACAATTAATTTGGCTCAAAAATACCCTGTAAATGTTGCAGATATCAATGGCAAAGAACTTTTCGCTTTTACTTTGAATGCAAAATATATTTTTATTTTTTGTTAAATATTATTTTCATTTATAAAAATATTGTTTAATAACCAATATGCCCCATTTGCCTAGTCTATATAAACGTAAGCGAATGTTTAATGAATTCGTTTTTCTCTGTTCAGTTCAGTTCAGTTTTGAAATGAATTCTAAATACTGTGCCCTGGCACACACACACACACACATACAGTAAATAATTGATATGCCATGGAATAGTTCAACGAAATGTTAAATAAAAAAAAAAACTTATATATAACATTTATATATATAGACTATATTAGAATTAAAGCTTTTGCCACATTTGGCTGCATTGCTATGCTGTTGACTCGATTCGAGTAAAAAGGAAAAAAAAAAAAAATGTTGGGGCTGCGACATTTTTGTGCATTTGCCAACAAGAGAAACTGAAATCAGTGAAATTACGCTGAAAACGAATCACATTTCAAAATTGACACTTCAAACGCAACGCTGCCAAGATTCTAAAACCAAAAAGCCCATAGAGCAGAATCTTTTGTCACGGAAACGAAGTAAACCCAAACGATCCGTACCGAACCGTACCGAAGCACAGCAAAGTCGTCAACAATTTCATTTTGGCCTTTTGCTTTGGCTGGCTGGCGTCGAGCAAGACCCAAACAATTAACGGCAGATAAGCGGAAAAGTCATTTGACGTCCCATTGTTGTCGAACTACTTAAATATTTTAGTTTTGAGAAAAATCAAAGCAGCGACACACACACACACATACAGGGAGAGAGACAGCGAGAGGCAGTCAGCTAGTTCAATGACCAACGATCCGGGCTGCTTTCAGCTTTCATCAATGGTCGCGCTAGATTGGTCGACGGCGCAGATATCAGCTCGAAGAACACAAATACCAACAGCTATAGCTATAGCTAGACCTACAGATTCTGATTGAGATTGAGAGATACATATGTGAGTGTGTGTGTGTGTGTGTGTGTGTGTGTGTGTGTGTGTGTATGTAAAACGCACTCACATGCTCATCAGCTGCATAGCCTGACGTTTTTCTATGGCTTGCCAGAGCAGAGAAGCCGGCAATCGACAATCGGCAGCCGCAGCAGCAGCAGCAGCAGAAAAAAATGTCACACGCAGCCGCCGCATTTAGTTCAATTACATTACAAAAGGCATATATACAGATACAGCCACAAATACATTGACAGCCACAGCCACAGCCATAGCTATAGATACTTAGAGATACATTTAAAAAACAAGCAAAGCCGTTTTGGGCGGGAGCACAGAGGGCGCGTCGCATATTTTTACCGTTGACATTCTATTGAAAAGTATTTGGTGAATTGTAACTTGGCGTCGACAGCGTCGCTCTGCATCGCCATTGCATCTGTATCACTCACTCACTCTCCGATCCTCCGATTGCGCATATTTGCTTGCAAATGCAGCCGCGCGCCGATCAAGCGTCATCAGCTATAGTCGCAAATAGCATTTGGCTTGAGTCATTCGCATGTGACTCGCATCGCGCTGTCTATGCCCATTTGAAGGTGCAACTACTCGCTCTTTTCTATCGCTATGGCCACAATTGCCTTCTTTAGCCAGGTTAGCTGACTAATTTGGCTCAACTCTGTAATGATGGTCTTGGAAACATTAGCTCTCGTTAGGCCTTGAGTCTTTTCTTCTTTTTTTATAGTTCCTTAAAGCTTAAGGTTTTTTGCATTTGTTATATTTTTTATTTAAAAAATTCCTTTTAAATTGTAGAGAATCTTTAAGAGTTTCTACCTTTTGCCATTATATTTATATTTTATTTTTAAAATATTTGTATACATATATCTGCTGTTTGATGTGGAAATAAATATATGTATCTATATAACTTTAATAATAGAAAAACTTGTCAACAAAAGTTTCCATTGTATAGCTTAAGAGAATTATACCACAAACCAATTGAAATCTGAAAAAAAATAGGAAATAATTGCCTAATTTGGAACTAGGGAATACTTTTTTTTACATGAATATAAATAACAACAATTATAACAATTAAGTCGCTATAGTTTATGCTTCGCTTCGTTCATCAGCTTGAAGAACATCAGCAGATGAAGTCTTATGGGAATTGTAGCAACATTTCATATATCTGTGACAAAAATATATATTTATTTAAAGAATTGTTTACTAATTCCAAATAGCTTCATGAATTGTTTATTGCATAGTTAAAAAGGGAATTTAAATTCCCTCAATTATGATCTTCAGCTTATCTTCGTATCAGTTGTGAAAGTGATCTATATATAGAGCAGCTATTATAACAACTATTGCAAGTTCCTAATCATCCACTTTGAATTGATCAATATATATGTATATCTCGCTTTTATATATATCAAAACTAAAATTCTAGCAAATGCAAATCAATTAGCAACATTTAATTACCAAAAGGCATTAGTAGAGGATAATAATTTAGTAGGAATTATATATGAATCAAGTTAAACATGGCTAAAATCTGAATATTCATAACGTCTATATCATTGATGATTAATTCTATTCTACTTAAAAGTGTGCAGCTGCGTGAATTCCAGCTAAAAGGTATACAAATTAGATAAACTAAGAAATGTAATAAACAATTTTTGCTTCCATATAAAAAGTGACTTTGTTGCAAGATTTAAGTTGATGGGAATTTTCTATATTTAAATTAAATAGAGTTTGGCTTTTTAAATATAAACAATATGCATTCTATACTACAACATACATATACTTACTATATATTATAAATTAATAAGTATTATTTTTACCATATTCTACAACATTCTTCTTCCTGTCTTCTTTTGATTAAAAGCTTAACTCAACTAGGAAGATCAATTCAAGTACAATCTGTGATTAATGATTGCAAAATAATTCAAAATATGCAATTATTATAATTTAATCATAATAATTTCAATGAGCAACATTAATTATAAGTTAAGCAAGTTTTTCAAATATATTTCCTAAAGACAGCGCTACTGCAAGGGTAAGGGGGCAGGGACTGCTACGCATACATGTGCATAACGTATATATGCAGCTGTATATACATGCACATGTATGCATGTGTCAGTGTGCATTTAACATATGCAACATTTCATTTGAATTGTTGGTTTTTTCGCAACGGAAGTTGTGGCAAAAGTTCAAAAAGTGCACATAAAAAAATCAAGAGAGAGAAGGAGAGAGAGAGAGAGAAGCTAAAGACAAGGAGGGGAAAAACGAATGTGATTACAAATGCAATTGCGAATACACAAATTGTTCGTAATGCTGACTGCTGGCTTTAATGAATAGCCACATGAATTGGCACAATCGAAGTGCTTCATTAGTTTGGCCCGGCCAGGCGAGGCTAAAGTCAATCAGCTGTTGGAGCAAAGTCCTGCTCGACACCTTCCGGTTTGCTAGCCAGGCCCAAACACCTGCAACCCAATCGATCCAGTCTCTATCTCTCGGCTCGGCTCGGCTTGGCGTGTGCAACAAGTTGCAGTTGCTGTTGTTTTTCTTTTACTACACACGCAGCAATCATAGAGCAGCTTAGCTATGCAATGGAACTGAATGCAGTTTGGCTAGAAAATAGCTAAAGCAGCTTCAGATCTCATTGCTGCTCTCGTAATAAGCGCATTCGCTAGTCGTTTTGGCAAAAGTTTCGCTTGGATTTCTTGTTTAATATGCAGATTGTGTCGCTGACTTTAATACTTTGCAACATCGTCGATCATTTCGTTGGCTCCGCCTGTCTCTCAGTCTCACAGTCTGCCTGGCTGTCTATCTGAATTGCTGCCCGGTTGCCTGGCTGCCCGGCTGCCTGGCTGGTGGCATGCAACGTTGGCGCGTTGCACAAAAGCATGTTGTACAAGCGTTGTCGTCTTGTAAACCTGCAACACAGGCAACATGCAACACAGCAACGACTGGGGCAAGGTGGCGCAGAGAACAGCAACACCGTTTCCTTCCACAATTTCCTTGGCAACATTTTTTTAATTAAAAAAAAAAGAAACGAAAAAAAAAACCGTGAAGCATATAAATTGGATAAAATGAAAATAAAATTGTGAAATAATATTAATAAAGGCTAATAAAACTAAAAAATAAAAATAAATAAATAAACTGATGGTATGGCAGATTAAATACCCTTTCCCAATTAAATGGGAAATATATATTTTGAGGTTTGTAATAAAGTAAATTCTAAATAAACAAAAAAAGAGTCAGATAAAGCAAAAAAATCAGTCTGAATGTCAGTTATAAAAAATCAGTAAGATAACTTGAATTATAATTGGAATTTGATAAAACAGAAAAATAGTTTTTAAAATCTGAAAAATTTTTTATTCTAAATAATATTACTCAAGCTTCAATATCATTTTGAGCCTATTTCTATTCAATATATAAAAAAGTTCTACATAAAATATATTATTAATGCTCATTGTGTTACCAAAATACAAATATATAAATAATAATAATCTATCAATAATACCAATAATAATCTGCATAACAGAGATAACTACAATACCTTCCTATCACATACTTACGTGAGTGCATGGACTCTCTCTCTCTCTCTAATTATATTTATATCTAAATATATTCAATTTTAGTCGCATGAAGCTCATTCGCTAAATTGTTGACGCTGTGTGGGTTAAGCCCGATTATTATCTATCGATAATTAATCGCACATGCAATGACAGGCCTTACAGATAAATCTTCGCTCTTTTTCAGCAAGTGAGCAATGGCCGCACATAACAATTTATAATAAAATGAATTAATATCTTTCAATAGATATTTTTTCAATTATTATAAGTATTTGAAAAAAATGAATAAATAATAAAACAAAGACTTGTATAAATATTATAGTAATACTAATTTGCTATCCATTGTCATTTACTGATTAACTAGCTAAGCCATTCATTCATTGTCTCTCTCGAGAAACTTAGTTGAGACTCGTTTAAGCATATGGCAGAAATGTGTTGGTGTGAATGTATGTGCTTGTGTGTGTGTATCTCTCTGTGTGTGTGTCGAGTTTGAATTACGCTTTACAAGAATTTACAGATTGGCAACATTAATTTTCTTGCATTTTATGTGGCAGAAGTTTCTTTGGCCGAGACCCGTGTACATATGCTTGTCTGCTGCATTTTGTATACCCTGCAGAGTCACTTGAAAAGGGACTACAAGTACTCAGAATATACTCAACGACTGTGACTTTATATATGAATATATATAACGAATATATATAGAGAATAAATGCTTTTAATGCTGTCAAGTTTTTTCGGCAACTCTTACCTCTCTCATAGATAACTTATTTGAGTGAATTATCTTGATTCATAAAAAAAAAATATTGTCCAAGAGAAAAGATTACAATACACACAGTCAACGGCAATCAATAGAAGCGCAGTTTGTGTAGAGATCGAAGCAGAATGAATGTAATATAGCCTGTATTAATGGTATGTGTGCACTATGAGTATATTATCGTTGCAGCTCAACAGAGGAGAGCTAATTAGAAGAGTGATTGTTACCTGCTGCGGCGCACAAATACCTAAATCTGACTACAGGGTATACATATGTATATGCTAGTATATTGCTGCCTTAGCCGACACACTCTTTTTTGCTATACCCAAACAAAATGTGGGTAAAACTATCTTTGAAAATACAATATGCATGAGATATTGTAATTCATATAAAATATCAATATTAAGCTAATTTTTTAGGTATTCATACTTAATTTGTTTTGATTTAACAAAGTTGCATTAAGCAAGTTTAAATCTAAGTGCCGAGTATTTAATGTTAAATTTTATGGAAATAATTTAGAAAAAATATAAATGAAATAAATAGTCTTTGAATTTAATTTTGCTTTTAAAAATAAATAAATAGATAAAAAAAAAATTAAATAGATAAAATAAAAAAGAAATATCAAACTAATTGAATATATAAAAACTAAATAAAAATAATAATAATAATAAATAAAAAAGGAATATAATAATCTAAGATTAAATTAATATAATGTATTCAAATAATATTTAGTATGTGTATTTTATTAGATTTTATATTTTAAAAAAATTTAAAATATAAAATAATATTAATGCACATTTTAAATAAAAATACTTTTCATTTTCTTATTAAATTCTCTCACTTAACTTCTTTTTAAAATTAAATAGTAAAATAATACTTGAAAAAGTAAATTTGAAAAAGAATTTATTCTTATCTTATAAATTTCTTATTCTATTTTGCCCCTTTACAACTTCCTCAACCAAACACACTCTGCACATGCGCAAATATTTGAGAAATTTATCAGTTGCGATTCGGTCGTCCGGCTGTGGCATGCGAAAAATATTTTTTTGGGGTGTAGCCAGAAATCAAGTGCAGTTATTAAAGTATTTGAAAACATGTTTGTGCATGTTAACAGCAACACACACACATATGCACACATACATGTGTTTGTGTTTGTGTTTCTGTTCTCTGTATGCTCCGAGTGCTAGGGGCTTCCTCTTATCGTTAAGTGTGCGGGTTCAAATGTTGATAACCCATGACAACTGAAGCCGTCGTCAGCAGACATTTACATACATAATTTCAACGAGCCCAAAAATAAAACCCAAATGGGAAAATCGTTTAAAAATGCAAATACCGCACCACATCGACCAAATAGTATTCAAATCAGTTCATGGTTTGTCGTCGTTTCCTGGCGCTGCATTTGTCAAACGCTCTGGAATTAATGAACCGCAACGACGGCGACAACAACAACAACAATGCCCATTTGTATCTCATGGATACTGCAGCAATAACAATAACAACAACTGCAACAACAACTATAACTATACATAAATACAAAGCATATTTAGTGCGGACTTTAGCACGCGTAAAATATTTTCACATGGCACTTAATTTATTTACCAGGGCTTGGCCTCAGACCCAGCCAGAGCCCCCAGCGCCGGCTTCCAGGTGTGCGCTATCCACGTGGCCACAGCTTGAGCTGCAACCGAACAACTGTTCAGCTGGGCAGCTATTCAACTGGCCAACTCCATTCAACTTGTGCCATGTTGCATAGTGTTTCTAGCTTGCTCACCTAACCTCCCATAAATATCGGCTTTTGTGCACTCGCAATGTTCGTTAGCTTGGCGTATTTTATTTTTTTCGATTTGCCTTCGATTTGTTTGCCAATATGTGACAGGCGGCTGGCAAAGGTGTTACTCAATAGCCTCGCCAAGCTTTACCAATATTTCAGAGTGGCACACAAATATGATTCTAGACCAGCTTGTTGTCAGTCTCAACAGATCTTGGACTTGTTACACGAACTTGGCTGAGAAAATGTCAAAGATATTCATTTTCAGAAATCTGTCCTCAGTCGTGTATTAAATATTTTAAATATTTATTATTTAACAGGAAAAATCATAGATTCTAGCATAACTCTCTCTCTCTCTCTCTCTCTCTATGGATCATTTTAGCTCTAGTCTAGCTGAGTTAACATTTTTAACGTTATTATTATTATTTCACATAATTTATTTGATATCTTTTTAGATTTGAAAGAGAAAATTCCCGATAAAATACTAAGCCATTAAATAAAATATATAATGCATTCAAATTAGAATCTGTTTTGTTTTTCTGCCCTTTAACATACCAAATTGATTTTTATGTATTTTCTCTAATGCCTTGTTTTGTACAATTTAAATGTATTCTACATTAATTTCTATGCATAGCTGATTTAGAAAAATGGGCTAGGTCTTTCTATTCCTGTTGGTATTTAAAACGTTTAAGCTGAGAGCGAGCAGCTTAGTTGGAAATAAACAAATGATATTAAAAGCAATTGGAGGTAAATCAGCAACTGATCTAGAATGAAACTCAATTGAAATACAGGCATAATTAAAATATATATATTATTATTAAATGATTAATATGACAGTGTATTCTACTTATATTCAATGTATTCATATTATATTCATTTTCGATTTGGCAATATTTTAAATTCAGTTACCATAGATATCTTTTAAGCTGTCATTTTATTTTTAAAAGATTTAGCAGGACATCACTATTACATCTCAATACCAAATACAAACACTGCAAGTTTTTATGTAAGAGATAAATAGAATTATTGTTAATGGGACTCCGAACAGAATAAGACAAACAGAGGATCGTCGTTTAACGAACAAGATGCTGAATGGAATTTTGTTCGTTAACGAAGTGTTCACTGCACTCAAATTTCTGCACTCTGTCTCTATCACACTGTATCTTCCTCTGTTTCCCTTTTACAGACAGAGAGGAATGTCTTTCACTACTTCTTGCCCTCTCTGTGCTTTAACAAAGTCAAAGTCTTCATCGAAAATAAATCAATTAAATGAAGTTAACATTAATGAAATTTTTATGCATACTTTACTTTACTTTTGTATAAATCAGAAGAAATTTGAGCTCTGTTGCGCTTCGATCAACAAGCTGCAATTATTTTCTTTAAACCAAAAGAAACCAAATATTATTTATATTTACTGTTGTTCGTAATACAATATGCCACACTTAATATATCACAAAAAAGAACAAAAACAATCTAGTTTCTTTATTATAAACATAAACAAGCATTCATACGAAGCCGGGGCCTTGTTTATTGTTAGACTGGAAGTGTTTAGATGATTCGATATAGCGCGACATGGATAAATGCAATTTACCACGACACGTCAATCACCTGGACATATGTTTTAGGTGCATATATATATATAAATAAATATCGCTTATACTCGAATATACCTATATACATATATCATTGCCCATATAATACGTCACTTTAAAGCCATTGCAGTCCTATTTACACAGCGGATAGCCAACTATTGTCGCTGGCCGTAATCAATTTCAATGCTGTCAGTTTGACACTTGAACGTTTATTATCCACTTCTGTAGCCTATATACACCATATATTATATATACATATATATTACATACTCTAGACTCTGTCAAATGCCGTAGACAATATGTCTGTTGGCCTATTTAAAAGAAAACACTCACACACATACTCCCATCCATCTATCTCTATCTCTCTCTCTCTCTCTGTTTCTCCCACTCTCACTCTGTGTACTCAGTGTATTATGTATTTATCATAAATACCATTTTATCTCCTTCAGTTTGGCCTGCTCCTCCCGTTGAGGCAAATATTTGTTCATTTGTTTGTTTGTTTGTTTGTTTGTCGCCTGTTCGAGTATGTGTATGCACTTTGTAGGTGGCTCGACACTCGCCACTCACCACTCGGCTCTCATTTGTTCTGTCAGCGTCATTATCATATTCGGTGGCAACTTCTGCTCATCCCTGGCCAACGCCGTACACGGCAACTAGAACAAAAGACGCATTATTTAAGTTGTCAAACTGAAGGTATTAAGCCGACTCGCATTTGCCCCAATCCATCCGAAACTGACAGCTCAAATGCTCGACAGGAAATGAAAGAGTAGAACGGCCTAGGCAAGAGGACTGAAAAGACTTTCATCTAATATTCTGTTGAATATGCTCTCAACTTTACGTTTTACATATCGATTTCATGATATATATAGATCTGCCGTATACTTCCAATATAAAAAAAAAAATAATAATAATTTTTCTTCACCCAAACGAAATGTTACAAAAAACGAATCCATCTGCTGGCGAAACGGAGCTCGCCGGAGCTAGTACATACTAAATATTTCTATTTTTTTTTTTTTTATAACTATGCCAACATTATCATTTTTGGTTCAAGTTTTAGTTTAAACTTCTATTTCTATTTTACATTCTGTGGCTGCTTGACCGCCTCTCGAAAATCTGTTCGAGCTGAATGAGGAGCCCAATGGCGCGATAGTTCTCCTCCAACAGCGCAAACTCCTCTAGTGGCTTCAGCAGACGCAGTGCATCCTTATAGTTATCCACGCGCTGTGGCAATAGCTCTGCATCAGCGCTGTCGTCGGAATAGAGATTCAAGGATTCAATCTTTTGTTTCTTTAGAGGTAGACTTGGTATGGAATCTTCTGCAGCCACACAGTCATTAACTTCCTCGACTACTGTATTTGCTTCATTGGCTGGCGGAGGAGAAGCCGACGGTACATGTTGTAAGCGATTGTATGATGCCAATGATCTTCGTGTGCTCACGCGTCGTCTCAATCGGTTATTTTCTCTTATTTTATTTAGTCTTGCTTCGCTCAAGTTCTGTAAATACACTTGTTGCTGTCTTGTATGTCTAGTACGGCGGCCGATGTTTGAACGTCGTGCTTTCGGCATTTTTGACTATGGAGAGTCTGGTGAATTTAACCTCAAATGCACGATCCACATAATTTACACAGCTCAACTTACCACCTTAAGAACAAATGCCTGCTGTTGAAGTTGAATAAAATTTTGTTAATATAGTATGTGCTTTTTTATTTTTATTCGTCGTAGAAATTTAATTTATAAGAAGAGATTTTTATTGATGCTGCAAAATCGAACTCAACAAACCAAATTTTAAACAGTCAGATATCGTGCGATTCGCTGCAAGGCCTACTTAATTCAGAGTAAAAAAAAGCATACAATTTACTATTTATTTATTTTATTTTTATATTTTTCTTTGCTATAAACCTCACGGAGCCCGAGACCTTTCCAACAAATGCAAAACCATGGAAATCGGTTCGTGCGTTCTGCAATTATAGCGTCCAGGAGGAAAATCCGATTTTTTTTATATGGTAGATTATTAATGAAAACAAAATCAACATAAAATAAATAATTAAATCAATTATTAAATATAATTAAAATTGTTATTTAATAAAATATATTCTCACTAATTTCCCTCAGTGCAAGTTGTACTATAAATTATCAAATACAATTGACAACGATTATGAAATATCATTATAATATCTAATCTTATCATTGGCTGACTAATACGTTGGCTTCTTTTTTTTTTTTTGCCAAGCTCTATAAAACTGTAAATTTCGGTCAACGGCATTTAGTAATATTATCAGTGCAGCGATGCGAACTGTTCTGTATATTCTCCTGTCCGCGTGCTGGCTGACATTGACTTTGGCCAAACTGAATACAGATGTAGCAGTCTACAAGAAATATCCCGACTCCTGCACAACTGCCAAGGCCAAGAAGAATGGTATCTATAAGATACAAATCAAAGGTGGCGAAGTGATGTCCGTGTACTGTGATGTGAGTCTGACAGGTTCGCCTTGGCTGGTTATTCAGAGACGCGTCGATGCCAACATCAATTTCTACAGAGACTGGAAATCCTATCAGCACGGATTTGGTGATCTACAGAATAGTTTCTTTATCGGTCTGGATAAGCTGAATGCTCTCACTGCTGCAGCACAGCCCCAAGAGCTCTACATACACATGCAAGACTTTGCGGGCCAGACACGCTTTGCCCGATACAGTGAGTTTGCCATTGGCAACAGCACCGATTTATATGGCCTAAACACCTTGGGCAACTATACGGGCACTGCCGAAGATAGCCTAAGCAATCATTGCGGCATGAAATTCAGCACCTACGACTTTGACAATGATCTGCACAAGAAGAGCAATTGTGCGGTTCAGTACACTGGCGCCTGGTGGTATAGCAATTGTCATAGCAGGTGGGGCAAAGAGAGTTGTTGTTGTTTTTTATACCCTGAACCCATTGAAAATGGGAATTCAGGGTATAATGGTTTTGTGAAAATGTATGTAACAGGCAGAAGGAGACGTCGCAGACCCCATAAAGTATATATATTCTTGATCAGCATAAAAAAATAAGTTGATCTAGCCCTGTCCGTCTGTCCGTCCGTCTGTCCGTCTGTCCGTCCGTCCGTCTGTCCGTCTGTCCGTCTGTCCGTCTGTCCGTCCGTCCGTCCGTATGAACGTCGAGATTTCGGAAACTACAAAAGCTAGAGAGCTGAAATTTCACATGAACCCTCGTATGTTAGCTACGCAATACGAGTTTATTTTGTTTTTTCGATAACTCATCCCATTTCCAAATTATCGATAAAAATAGAAAATTCGTTTACATTTTTTAGGTTTTTAGGGTATAACTTCTACATCGTTTAAGCTAGAGACTTCAACTTTATATATTTGGATAGATATTATGAATACGCAGATTTTGTAGTTTTTCAGATTTTTGATGCCACGCCCCCCTCGCCCACAATTTGCAAAAAACGCATTTCAAATACTAAAGACTTGCAATTTGGCAAATAGATAGATATAGATACTCTAAATCTACTCTTAAAATTTCATGAAGATCATGCATCTAGAAATGGAGTTATAAGCGTCCAAAGTTCAGCCCAACCCACCCCGCAGTTAGCAGAGCGCGCGCTTATAAGTGCGTAAAGAAGAAGAGTATCATTTTCTTTACAGGGTTCAGGGTATCTCGTAGTCGAGCCGTCTCGACTAGAGCCTTCTTACTTGTTTTATATTTATTTAATATTTATTCTCATTGTTTTTGAAGTAATCTAAATGGGCTGTACCTGAACGGCGTTGTGAGCGTCGATCAATATGGTCGCGGCATTACCTGGGCTCGCTGGCATGGCTTGTATTATAGCTTGAAATCGGTGCAGATGATGATACGCCCCAAGCAGTGAATGAATTTTTATATTAAATGCAAATGTATGTCTTTCAGTATTAAAATACTAAATGGTTTTAATCAAATATTATATATATTAAGTACGATTTTTTGGCTAACTTGAGTAAAGCTGCCTTAAGCTCTTACACTGCTTAACAAAATTCTAGAGTTAACATGATCATCATAATGATGAGCATATATTATTATAGTCTACAACTAAAACTTGAAATAATTCTCTTCTGTCTGCCATGCCCCTCAACCTGCTTAAGATTTAGCGGGATTATCAATAACATATATAAAGCCAGCTCTTCGCTTCACTCTATAAATGAGCAATTTAACTTTGATTACATTACCTCAAGCACTCTACTTCACTTCAAATTCATGAACAATGTATAAGCATATTTGACTCGTCTTAGATATTTACTTACATTATTTTCTTGTTATTGTTGTTGTTGTAGTTTCATAAATAAATCGCTGATAAATGCGTTTTGCCTTTTGTGGATTGCAAGTTCAAGTTCTGGTTCGCCACCAGATATCATTGGCATTATTATGTACATATGTATATACATTCGTATGAGAAGCATGAATATGAATAACAAAATATAAAGAGAAGCGCTGCTGGCCCTGTGCACTCATATTGTATATCCGTTTGAGTCGCGACCGATCCGCGCCATATCCAATAGCCGTGCCTCGTAGCTTTTGTTATTTATTATCGCCAAGCCAGGCGAAGCTGTTGAAAGAGCGACTTGGACGTGGACGTGGACGTGGACGTGGACATGGATATGGACTCGTGAGCTAATCTGGCGATGACTCAATTGGTGCACAATGGACAACTTTCAAGTGAAGGAATTAAACTCAACAAAATATCAGATCATATTGCCTTCAAGCTCGCACACACAACACTCACTCATTCATTCAGTAATTCTAGGCAGAGCCAGCTGATCCCAGCACATTTTCTTTATTTTTACAACTCATAAGTATATATATATATATGTATGTATATCAGCATATCTATATATATGTATGACAAATGGATCATATAACCGACTGCCGTCGCTTGATGGTCATTGTGGTGTGCCCGATACTTTTATTTGATTATGGTTTTTTTTTTTTTGCTTGTCTGCGAATGTGGTGGGAAAATTTGGATTGCGAACGTAGGAATGTTGATTTATTTTATGCAAGCAATAAGAAACATTTATTTTTTGCGGAAGTTGCAGCTCATTTAACGTGAAATCTAAGTTTTGAAAATTCAAATAATTTATAACAGTTAAAGTGACAGAGAGAGAGAGAGAGGAAGTGAAAGAGAGAGATATAGAGAGATAGTATAATCCAGTTTACAACAAATTCAATTGGTGTTAGAAAATCTTAACGCTTATCTTAATGGCATCTTCTACACGAGCGTAACACAGACAGAGACAGACGCACAGACAGTCAGACAGTCAGGCAGTCAGTTAGACAGCTTGTAAATACGAGTACGCTGAAATAATAATTAACTAAATAAAATTATGATGGATGAATATGCGACGGACAGCGTTAATTGTACACTCATGCAAAACAAGTTGCGAGATTTGCCAACAAAAAACCATTTAACAAATTGAATTTGCATTTGCAAGCACTGCACAAGAGCAGGCTGTAAATATTTGCATTAGGGTGACTCAAGAGTTAATATAATGAAAAAGATTTTCACTTAAGCTGAATTATAGATAAATATATAATAATTGAATACATGTCTATTAGTTAAGCAATTGATATAGATCTTGTATAGTATTCATTTAGTTATCTGCCAGGCTTTGGCTATGTTAGCTTGAGCCACCCTAATCTGGGTGGACCGGCTGCAGCATTGGCACGCATACGAAAATGTGCGAGTGTCGTGGCAATTGAAATGCTTTTCAGCAAACTAAAAGCAAATCGAACTGCAATGAAATGTATTTATAATGAGTTAATAAGTGCACACCTGTTTGCCGCTGCCTCTCACTCTGTCTCTCTCTCTCTCTCTCTCTCTTTCACTCTGTCTCTGTAATTAAGAGATTTACCTTGCCTCGGGAACCATACAAGCGAGTCACATAAATTGCAGAGGCCGGCGCTGCTTTGTTTTGCAATTTAATTGCTAATCACAGAGATTTGTTAAAGTGCGCGCCAAGCAATTCATTTGCCATAACAATTACACATTTGTTCGATTTGTAAGCTGCTAGCGAGATCTGAGCGAAATTGGCGCCAAGTAGCTGAGCTGGGCGAGATGAGATCTTGATGAGATCTCGCTAAGATCTCGTGCATCTTATGAATTATGCAGAGCAGCGAGTCTCAATGAGCGTAACAGCTGATTGATAGCATTTAAGGAGCGACTCGAGAAATGCATTTTGCTTCAATTAACAAAGAAGCGGCAATGCTTCTAGCCGTTTTATAGCCAAACCAGTTTATTTGCTTTGAGGCAAACAAAAGTTTATATCAGTTTGCAAATGTAATAAGTCTTAATTTTTATATTTACCTATTGTTATTGTTTATTGTTATTTATAAAACAGGCCAACATATCTTCGTTGCATCTTTTATGCTAAGCATAGTAGCTCGTTTAAATTTATAGCTTCAACACAAAGTTGCAATTTTCAACGTCTGTTGCGATTCAACAACAACTAAAGCAAAAAAAAAATAAATAAATAAAAAGCGAAATAAAATGAAAACAAAGGAAAATAAAAATGATCCAACAAACGTTTCAGAGACATTTCAAATTTGTTTGCTGTCGAAAATATTACAATTTTCATTTGTAAAATACTCGCACGCGCTCAGCCACGTAAGTATAGAAAAAAGTGAAATAAAATGAAATAAAAATAAATAAAATAATAATAAAAAAAATGCCCAACACAAAATTAAATAAAAATGACGAAAATAAATTCGCACACAGCTACAGATCCAAATACTTTTTAGGCACTTTTACTAAGCAAGAAAAAACAAAAAAAAAAGAGATGAAAACCGAAAGAAAACAAAAACAAGCAAAGCAACAGCATTAGCGCCTGGCTGGCGCAGTTTTTCAGCCACATACCGTGTATTTTTGGCTACAAAAAAAAAGTAAAAAAAAAATAAAACAAACTAAAGAAAATCCAAAAAGTTTTTTTTTTCGAATATGAATTTGTTGTGCGTTTTTTTTTTTTTTTTTTTTCTGCGTTCGACATGAATAAAGTAAAGTGCAAAGCATATAATTTTGAACTTGGCAGCCGACAGGGCCCGTCAGAGTCAGAGAGGACAAGTTGTAATGAAGTGCTGTTACAGATAGATAGCTTAGATGGATGCCCGTTAGAAGTCAGCCGCCAGACGCACAGAGACTTGCGGCAATTGCATTTCTATCTGTAACTGCATCTATGTACATACATCAATCTATGTATTTGTGCATCTATGCATGTATCTGTTTATGCATTTAGTGTGTCTGGTAAAGTCGCCGTCGCATTTTGGCCAGACACAAATTCTTTTTGTTGGCTTTTGTTGTTCTTGGGGGCTGACCAGCAACAGCAACATCACCCATTACCCATTACCCAGCCGGGCCACATCGTCGTCGTCGTCGTCATCCATATGGCAAACTATTTTTAAATATGTTTTAATTATTTGCTGCCATATTCCTTAAAGCATTGACTAGTCGCTGCCGTTGCCGTTGCCGTTGCCGTCTGATGCTTCTCTGCTGCTGCTCTGCCGCTCGGCTCGGCTCGGCCACAAGTAAATTTGGGCCGTCTCTGGCAACATGTGCAACTACTTTGGAGGTTTTTTTTTCAATTTCAATTTGTTTTCTTTTTTACTTTTTGTTGCAAATTACATTAAGTGTGAAGTTTCTGCCATAGAAATATTATTGTCGCGTCTAGCATAAGTGACGCAGCTTGCATATCATTTTCTATCTTTCACTCAACCACAGGAGGCAGCAGCAGCAACAGCAGCAGCGGCAGAGTAAGCTAAACAAAATCATATATATTTATGTATAAAACATATATATAATATATATATAAGCTACTAATTACTTACATATTTATAGTGTAGCTTATTTATAAAGCTATTTCAATCAGTAGGCAAAAAACATTTAAGAATAACTTTTAAATCGTTCACGCAATTTTAATATCTGCAACGTAAAGCTGAAAGGTCGCTAATAATCATAGCCTAAAGAAAAGCCAAGTTTATGCAGAAATCTCAGATACTTTTTTATAGCTAAATAGAATCTTGAAAGATATTATCAAACCTAAATGATATTTTCTAACTTTTGCTTTTTATAAAGTTACAGGACTATGAACCTAAATATACATAAATTATATTAAAATATTTACAATACACATATACAAAATGATATAAATTATACATCATATTATATGTATATAAATACAAAATTTTAAATTATTATTTATATAAATAATTAAAAGCTTTTAACGTAAATAGTTTGTTATTAAAATAATTCATAAATAATTATTTGTTTTGCGGTTTACGAAGCCAATCAATATCTCGCGTTAGGTCTTGCCTAACCGCATTTGCCTTAACTATTTTTAATGGAATTTGATTTATTATTAACTAAATTTGCATATAGAGAAAATGCTAAGCAATATATAACATGAAAATAGAAACAAAATTATTAAAAATTAGTTTATAGAAATATGAATACAAAATAAATAAATAATAATAATAATAAATAAAATATAAAATATAAATATTATATAATCATGAATTGCAAATAAATATTTCTTTTAATTTAATTGATTTATTATAATATATATTATTATTATTATATAAAATAAATATAAATACAAATAAAAGAATAAATATTACATACAAATATTATAGAAATGTATTTATTTATTAAATATATTTGTGTTCATTCACAATACCCAATTTAATAAATATATCATAAATATTTGTGTTTCTTCACAAAGCTCAGCATATTCCAATACGATTTCGTTTGACCAGCCCCATTTCTAATTGGACTGCATATTTAGACGCAGCTGTTGAAACGATTTCACATTTAGTTAACAAAATAAAAAAATTGAAATCAAATTCCAATAACATAATCAATAAACAACAAAAATTCTTCATCATGTTTGGAGAGTCTTTCGCTTGATCTGTCGCATTGAATGATATGAAATTGAAGTTCATGACATTTTTTTTTTTTTTATTTTTCTATTGTACATTTTGGTATACTTGTATCATTAAGAGTCGTCTATATAGCAACAGCCGCGCCCAGGCTATAAAGAACTGTAGAGCAAGGCAAACAACGGTCAGCTACAATGCCGAGTAGCTGCTGCTGCTGTTGTTGTTGTTGTTGTTGTTGTTGTGTCTATGGCCTTTGTACAATTCAATTTCTATTTACTTAACTGGCAGCAGCCAGTCTTAAGTTGCCTCTGTCTGCCCCGCCCCCCCTCTGCTCTTTGCACACACACTCACAGTCTAGCTGCTGTCCGGGTTGAGACAAGTTGGCTAAACAAACCGCCGATATGCTTATGCTCGCTTTACAGGCTTCTTCCCGGCAGTCGGCAGACGGCAGACGATGCCAATGAAGCGAGAAAAATTACTGTTTGTTGTACTTCGGGTTATATAAGTAGTTGTGGATTTGTTAAGTGAGTTTGTCAACATGAGGCGCGCGCATCGCAACGCCAGATTCAAATAGGAAAAAGAAAAACAACAACAACAATAACCAGAGACGAAGTTGGAGCTGCAGTTGAAGTAGAAATAGAAGTAGAAGTAGAAGTAGAAGTTGAAGTTGAAGATGGAGATATAGTGATACAAACAAGTATCATGGCATACCGTTAGAGTAGAGACATTACCTGGAAGCCAAGACCAAAAAGCCAAGCCCAATGCTCCAAGGTATCCGAGACACCAACAGCGGACCACGAACGACACCAAGCATTTTTCAGCAGAAGTCCAGTCGGCATGGGGGCTGTACCTGTGTACCTCTGTACCTGTAATTGAATGCCAAGTCAGGCCAGGCCAAGCCAAAGCCAAAGCCAAGGCATGGTCACTAAGTATAGCTGCGCTTCTTAGCCTGGTCAGTTTGCATTTAGCGCTTTATCGTTGGGCGCACATTTATGGGTTGTTGTCTCCGCTAAAAATGGAACCGGACTCCAAGCCAGAATGCAGCAAGTGAGAGCGACAGAGAGAGAGAGAGAGAGAGAGAGAGAGAGAGAGAGAGAGTAGCAGAGGTCCGGCAATGGCAATTGCAACGGCAATGTCAGCAATTACTCATTTATGGCCATGGTCAGTTCATATTTCGCATTTGGCTTCTACTATTGCTTTGTGTGTGTGTGTGTGTGTGTGTGTGTCTGGTTGGAAATTGTCTCCCTGTTTGCCCTTTCGGATGCTGCACTCGGCTCGGCTACAGGCATAGAGCCATCCATTGCTCATCCATTGATTTATGCCTATGCCGTGGTCGTTGTCCACCGCATTCATGCATAAATCGGTGCCTGCCTCCACGGTCGCTGCTTTGACGTGCTTGGGTGTCTTCGTCATGTTTTCTATTTATAAAGATTACTTGTAATTAAAATGAGTTCAACAGATCTCGCCAACAGTATCAAAACGTTCAGCAAGTTGTTTTACTTGTTCGTATATACATATATATGTATGTAAATATTTATATATTATATTATAGAATATGTTTTTACCTATCAATAAAGTTCTTCTCTCACTCTTTCTCACACGCTCTATCCATCTCCCTATATATATATCTCTCTCTCTCTCTTTCTGTATCTCTCTCTCTCTCTCGCTCGCTCTCCATCTATCTATCGCCCTCTCTCTCTCTCTACCTGATTGCTTTTGGTTGTCAGTTGCCCAGTTACCAAGAGCTCAATTGCACTGATAGCCCCAATGGCGTCAAATACTTGGCTCGATTTATTTTTGCTGTTGTTGTTGCTGCCCTGGAATCACTGAAGCTGTAGCTGCATAACTGGATTTCCGGTTACGAAGCGGCTAAGAGCAACCTGTTGCACCGATAGAAGTTCCAGTCTTATTGGATGATACATAACTCCAACTAGAAATTAATTTTTATAATATTGCAGACGATTTGATCTCTGTTGAAATTTTGCTTAATGCATTTTTAAATTGTATTTTTCAAACAAAGCATTAGAAAATAAATAAATAATAATTTAATTAATTTAAAATTTAAAAAAATATTTGTATTATTATGACATAATTTAAAATAAATGTTTTTGAATATAAAAAGAAAAAATTCAAATTTATAAGGGAAATTTATACATTTAAAATATATATACATATCTGCTAATTTATAAAACATCATAATTAGAGTATAAAACCGTCTTTTTAGTTTAAATTCTAATATATAAAATCTTTTTTTTTATAGAAAAAATATCTGGGTTGGAAACAAGCAACAGCAGCAAGAAAAAAAATTCTAAAAATAAGGTTAGTTGTGTTTGAATATAAAAATATATATTTAGTTTTAAAAATTTATATTAAAAATTTTTATAAAAATAATAATCAAATTTTAATCAAAATAATTATAAAAAATAATAAAAATTAAGTTTATAAAGTAAATTCAATATATTTTATAATGCAATCATAACTTTGATACAAATAATGATAAATAAAAAAATAAAATTTTATATATATATTATATAAATTATAGATTCAATTAAAGATTCCAAATAGAATTATAAATTATTCATTATTAAGTACAAATTAAATTAAATTAAATATATTTATAGATTACATAATTTATAGATTCAATTAAATGTATCATATAGAATTAAAATTTGTTCAAGATTATGAAATACATTTTCATGTTGCAGCTGAGCTCAATAATAAATTTAATTTCAAATAATTTAATTGTTTATTTTTATGACTTTTACATTAGAGACTATATCAGTTGGCTATAAAATTACTTAAACATTTTCTTTTTATTTTTAATAAAATTCCTCGACTCTCGTAATCACATTCTAACGAATGCTGTGCAGCGCGGTTGTCATTGGGCAACGCTGTTCCATTTCGAGTCGAGCTCTACGGAGCTGACTCTGACCTGCTGATAAACGCTGCCTGATACTTCAAATGCGTTAAACGCTCGTCTAGAGCTGTCTAAGTATTCCATTCCATATACGTAATGCTTGACGCTTAAGTACTTCAGTTTTGAACTCTGACACATGCATACGCTGTCACAGCTGCCTTATCAATACTGTCTCAATGTATGTGTGTGTGTGTGTCTGTGATAAGCAAACTTAATTTTGTATTTGTTTATTCATCGCTGAACGCAATCATATTTGGTGAGTTCTATTTTAATAGGGCATTAAAAATAAATATTTGTGACTCTGTTGTGCCTCCCCATATATATTATATATGTATGTATATGTGCGTATGTATGTATGTGAGAGTTTATCAGTTTTCAGTTTTTTTAGCGTCAGCTTCAATTGGGTTTCAGTTCGCTTCGGTGGTCTGAACGGAACATATTACCCACTGCCATATGAGACCACAGTGCGCAACTACGCGGGGTTATCAAGTTGATTATTTAATGCAACGCCACAGTATTTTTTTTTTTTAAGAATTTTGATTTTAATGTGCCATCTGACACAGTTTGACATGCAATGGCTAAGTTACGACTTTGAGCTTGTAATTGCCCCGTGTGCCTTATCAATGCGTCGTTCAACCTTTCACCTCGATTTCTGTTCAGACTTTGTTCATGCTGTCAGCTCATGTCTTGCTACAGCTTTTCAGATCGCCCGAATAATCGAATCGCATTCTGAACTATTAACCCAAGCACCAAAACCAAAACTAAAGATTAAATATGCCTCGTAGACAAACAGACACAAATCCATATAGACTTGGTGTGCATATACATACATGTATAGCATGTATTAATGTTAATTTGAAATTATTAAAGCACATAAAGCTGAATATTTTAAAGTAGCTCTGACCACTTTGGCCTCACTTTCGAAACGAGCTTCTCGATAGACATATATACATAATTATATAACAATTAAATTTTACATATATATATTTTAAACGGAGCTTCAATAATTGAATATTGGCTACAAAGTTTTTTAAATAAATGAATCATATTTTCATTACAAAATATTTTACAAAATATGTTTTTATTATCAATTAATCAAAGATAAATTAAATATTTTTTTAAAATAAAAATATATTTTATATATTTTTTATAATAATTTTTTTAATGTTTTGGAATATATAAATCAAATATTTAATATATAAATATTATTTTGTCATAATATTTTATTTTTTTTATTTATATATATTTATTTATATATATTTTTATTTATTTATTTTTTATTTTTTCTATAATAATTTATATTTTCTAAAATATTTCCCTTTAATATTATTTTACTATATTACAAATATTAAAAAGAAAACAAATTATAATATAAAATATTATTTAAAAATTATTTATAACTACTTTTTTATTTTCTCTATAATAATTAATATTTTCTCATATTTTTTACATATTTTCTCTCGTCTGGCCTCATGAAAAAGGAAAAATAAATAAAACAAAATTAATAAAAATAAATAAACAATTTCATTTAATCTCTGTTAAATTAATTTTGTAATACAATTTTTAATAATAATTAAAATAAATAAACAATTTCATTTAATCTCTGTTAAATTAATTTTGTAATAAAATTTTTTTATTCAAATATATCATTGAGTTTTATATGTCGATATATAATATTATATTACTTTAAAAAATTATTTTGGTAATTTAAACAAATAAATGCATACTTAAGATTAAAGTAAGTTAAGATTATGTTTATTCTTTCTACAATATTTATTGCTTTTAAAACAAATTGAAATTTAGAGCTGTTTACCATAAACTTATTGGATTTTGCTGCTCTTTCTATATAGTATATAAATATATATATATTTGACTGCCCATTTCTACTTTGTCTCAGTTTGTCGGACAGATAGATTTTTATTTTCTTTTTCTTTTTTTTTTTTTTTTTTTTTTTTTTTTTTTTGCTCGCCTTTAGCATTTGCATTTAGCATAGCTCACATTTTTATAGCAATTCATGTCTATATGGACGCCTTTGTTTTTGCCCGTTTGCATTTTATTTATTTTTATTTTTATTTCGTCTATGCCAGTGTCTTTTACTTTGTGTTTTTATTTATTTTTTTTTTTTTTTTTTTTTTTTTTTTCCTCTCAAGCGGCGGCGGTGGCGGCTGGCAGCGTCGACGTTGCGTTGCGTCGCCAAGTGAAACTGAAAATTGCAACTAAATGCCGTGCTCATCACTTGTAGACACTTTAGAATGCGCTGTGTATCTATGAGATACAAAGATACGCGCACAGTCAGACAGAGTCAGACAGACGAACGGCCAGACAACAAATGAGACGCAAATGGAATGTTGAGGTGCTGCACACAAACACACACACACACACACACACACACACACACACAGAGGCGTATTAGACGAAAAAGTCAACATTTAGATCTATTCTACACTTGATTAGAAACTGTGTAAAGATATGCCAAATTCTAATTGGAAATTTATATACAGTTTGGGAAGCGCTGTAGACAACGTCGAGTTAGACTATTCTCTATTGAATATATTTACAATTTAAGAAGTTGTGACTGGAGCTTGCGTGGTCTCTGAGCATTTGATGCCATCAACACACTGCCAGCAACAATCGGGATATTTGCCTTGTGTATTGACCAGCTTATGTTCGCAGTTGGCAAAGTTTACAGGCGATTGACAGCTGCAAAGAGAGAGGGAGAGAGAGAGAGAGAGAGAGAGAGTGAAAGATATAGAGTGAGAGAGCGATTTATGCCCAGCTTACAATATATAAAGACCATTGCCTTCGTCATCCTGACAGACAAATATGCCGCATGTTTTCTCATCCTCAATCTCTTCGCCAACCTTGAGCGCACCCATCGGAGTTTGGCAGCCCTTCTCCAGCTTTCTGGTAGCCTTGATGCTCTTGTCCACGCGCACCATATGCACCAAGGCGCTGACACTCATAGTCAGTCCGAAAAGGACAAGCCAAATAGCACCAATGTATTTCATAACAAGCAGCTGCCTCTAAATGTGGCCAATACACGCAGCTAGCTAGCTTTTATAGCCAATGGCGGTTCGAACCAATGCGATTCGTAAACAATATTCTTGCATTAAACACCCTTCGATCGATTGCTTAGTTTATATTATTCGTTAGGATTTATTTGAAAATGAAATGTAATATCAAAACAACAACAACACAGATGAAGTTGTCAATCGAATTCAGAGACAAATGTATTCCAGCAACAGCTGCACATCCCTAGACTAATTATGAATGAAATTTGCTGGGGAAGAATTGGTTTCATTGATGGTTCGGGCACAGTTGGACCAAACAATTGCATTGGTATCAAAATCAAACCAGCATCGAGCACATGCCTAGCTCCTCAAGCAACCGGCTGGCATCTGAGCAAAGTAACTCGTCCAATTGGAATAGCTGCCTCCATGCGAATACAAAGCGCATGCCTTTGGCTATTGCTCGCAATGTCTGTGCTGTACCCCAATCTGAGCAGCCTTGGCTATCGAGTCGTTAAGGTAAGTGTTTGATCATTTGCACAGTGGCGGTGATCTAGCGAAAAATATGGCTGCATCCACAGCGGCATCAACTGAAGCGTTTCGCCTGGCCGCCCAATCTCTACTCGGACTTTGCGGCAATCGATGAGGCAATGGATGTCAAAAATCCCATGTTATATCCGCCAATCGATGGCTCGGACAGCAGTGGCGGTGGCGCTGGGGGTGGAGCTGGAGGCGGCTCTGGTGGTGGCACTGGGGGTGGAGCTGGAGGTGGTACTGCCGGTGGATCAGCAGGAGGTAGCAGTGCTAGTGGAGGTGGTAAATGCAACGAGGAAATGACTAAGGGCTGTGATGTTAAGAAAATATTTTTGCCCGGTGATCCCAAGGCGAAGAGTTCAAGTATAGCCGTGAAGGCGGCGCAGGATGCAAAAGCTGCCAATGAGGCACAGCATGCGGCCGGCCAAATGGCTGCCCAGCATATCAAGCAGGAGCTGGCCGAGAAGGCCTTCCAATCGGCCAAGGCCGCCGAGGCGGCGCTCACCGGCAAACAAATGGTTGTGCAGCAGCTGGAGCAGGAGATGCAAGAGGCCCATGCTGTGGTGGAAGAAGAATCAGCCTCGCTACAGAACACAGAGACCAATATGAATGCCGCCATTGAGGCAGCTCGAGCGGCCACAAATCAATTCGAGGCACTCACAGCCCTCCACAAGACGGTCAAAGACAACTTGGCCAATATACAATCAGTTGCGCTCGGCTCCCAGCAGGAAATGACCACCAAGGTCCAACTGCTCGAGGCGGCCAAAAATCGCATGGCCACGCTCCAAAAGCAGCTCGACAGCGCACGCGATGACTACGAGAAGACCAAGCAGGCGGCCTACCGAGCGGCCTGTGCTGCCGTCGAGGCCAAACAGAAGGCCGCTAACTCCTATCGAAAGCGGCGAAATCAGCGGCATTTCAGCTACCAGCAGCCACTCGATACACATTAGCCAACCAGGCCATACTATCCATATCCATTTATATATTTGTATATATGTATTTGATGTCTATTATTGTAAGAAATTATAAATGATTTACGGTTGTAAGTGTTGTTATTGATATACGACATCAATAGGTTGTCTGGAGATATTCTATTCCAGCTAATTTGTGCAATGCGATTCGATAAGGCTTTGCCTTCCATATAAATGATATGTGTATGCAGTTAATATGCTACTATGTACTAGATGTTTCAAATAGTACTGGAAATCTTAGAATCGGAAGAGGAAATCGAAATCCTTAAGTGATATATTAAAATATTTCTGGTAATAATGAGAAGATGTACTCTAGCATTTCCTTAGAGCTTGATCTAATGTAGTAACTGTCATAGCTTTAGACCCAGAGCCCTCAAGAGATAATACTTAAGACCATTTTAAAAACAGGTCCTTTATAGCTATTCTGTACTAGACTATAACTATTTTTAAACCCTTTTGCGATTGAAAGAAGGGAAATAATTAGGATATACTATATATGCAAAGTATTTATATCATTTATAAAAGTTTGATCGTTGAGTACGTAGTGCCTATAGCATTTAAATAAATACTTAATATTAGTCATGATTTGAATAAGTTTTAAAAGCTAATCATGATAATATCGAGAGCATAAATTGACTCGATTCAAATTGAATGCATCTCAAACTCGAATAAGAGATTTCTTTTCTAATTCATGTCAGGTGCTATAACACCTGTATCCGATTTGTCCCACAACAATGCATATAAAAGCCCTTCCAGCTGCCCACAAAAATGCAGTTGCATTTGTTGCATGCGCTCGACATATTATTACGATATCATGAAATGCCTAAATCTAAATGCCTTGAGCCTGTTAAGCCTCCTGGTGGGTGCTACAGCGTTAGTTCACTACGAGAAAATGGATAAGGGAAGTAAGGATAATTAAAAAGAAAAAAGAAGCAAGTTAAAGCAAGTTAAAATTTATCAATTAAATAACTTGTTTTAGCCAACGGATGCAAGCCGAAGAAGCAGCCTGATGACAAGGACGACGATGTTGTCGAATTGAAAGTGGGTGGAGTTTTGAAAGATATCAACACCTGTGGCATCTATGTATGCCAGAACACAGACGGCGATGCCTTGATCCATTAGTAAGTCGATATAAAAGCTGACGCTCTTCACACTATTCAATTGCAATCGTACACGAAAAGCTGCCAGAAACCGGTGCCCTTTGAAATGTGCGATGGCGATGGTGTCTCCACAGTGACGCCCTTTCCAGAGTGCTGCTGGAAGTGTGTAGACTACGTCAGCTGCGACGCTAGGGCAGAGCTGAGTCCTGACGATGATGCCAATACAGCTGACGAAAGAAAATTTAGAAAATTCGATGGCGAAGCTAGCCCAGGAAAAACAAACAAAAAGAAAACAAGTCTCTACAAATCCAAATATTAAGTTTGGAAAAACGAATTAAAATGATCAAAATGGATAGAGGTTTATATATCAGACAATCAGACAATCCATAAATCTACATTTGGATTCAAGTCTGTGCAATTTTATTCTAAAATCTTAATAAAAACAATTTCGAAAAAAAAAATGAAAATGTATAACACACATCGAAATATTTATATATTTTTGTATATATTTGTAACGAATATTAGAACTATTTATTATTATTATTAGCATTATTATAATTTTTATTAATATAAATTATTAATATTAAAATTTTTTACCTACATTGATATTGTTTTTTTTTTTTTTTTTTTAATTTTCCTGTTGCTTTCTTTTCGTGACGGCAAAGCTAAGGATACGAATATTTAGAACATTTTGATATACTTATTAGAGTATTATGCAGTAGAATTACGAATCCTTAGACTATATTTCATTATCGAAATCCATCCTAAAATAATTCAAAAATAATAGTTAAATAATATCAATCAATCCATCAATAGATCATTCACAATTTAGAACAATAGTAATGTATTTGATTTACATTATTATTGATCATAGCTAACTCAGAATATAGACCCATCAACATTTAGCTCCATCATTGTAGCTCTAGAGCCATCATAATCTAGATCAGTTTAACTTAAATCAAAATCAAAATCAAAATCTTTAAGCTCACACCAAAGAAACCCTAAACAATATTAATCGGATTAATGCTGTACTATAAACTAAGTCTGGGAATTTAACATACACGATTTAAACAAATTTCGTATTTATTCAATTATTGTTTATTCAATTGTTTTACTAAAACGTGAAAACAAAATGATTCTGCCTTCGTTTAGTTATTTTGTACTTTACTTAATATATTATATTTTCTTCCCCTTTTTCGGTTTCCAGTTCCATGCTGGAGTTATTGCTTTGGCGCGTCTATAACTTTCTGATGGAGGTGTCTCTGATGTCGATGTGCTCTCACCAGCACCATTAGCAGCACCATTAGCAGCACCATTAGCAGCACCATTACCACCAGCACCACCACCAGCACCACTACCATCACCAGATCCATCTGCGCAGCTAGTGTAAGCTACACACTTCCAGCAGCACTCCGGAAATGGCGTTCCTATGGACACTCCATCGGTATTACACTGCTCAAAAGGAGCCGGTTTCTGGCAACTGTTTGGATTGAGATTTTATTTGCGGATTACATTTGGAAGAGCGGTTGAGAGAATTGAGATCAGCTTACTAAAGAACTATAGCGTCGCCCTCGGTATTCTGGCACACATTGACTCCGCATGTATTTGGATCTTTTGCAAATTCGCCCACTTTTATTTCCGTACCACTTGTTGCTGTATCACTTGTTGCTGTACCACTTGTTGCTGTATCACCTGTTGCTGTATCTGTCCTTGTGATCTTCTCTTTCCCTGGTTTGGGCTTACATCCGTTGGCTATGACACGTTGGCTTTAATTGATGCATCTTTAATTGGTTGGCTTTATACCCTTACCTCCCTTGTCCATTTTGGTGTAGTAGACCAAAGCATTGGCCCAGAACGCCAAGCTCAACAGGATCAACACGTTTAGGCACAAGTTCATGATGCTTCCTCACTTACCCAACTAATGCAAGAGCTTTAACTGAATCAGTAGCAGCCATAGGAATGCCTTTTATATGCATTTTTCCAATACCCTCAATACTGTTCAATTGTGTAAAAAACTCTGTTTTTGCACCTGTCAAGGAAATTCTTACAAATAATTCTGTAACTTACCTCCATTTAGTTCTAAAGAAACGAAACTAGTATTATAAGTTTTATATAAGCTATTATAATGTTTCCGCCTTGTTTCTGATTATTAGAAAAAAAAAGTGAAGCGAGCTTCGAGCTTAATAAATAGGATGCGTATCATATAATAGGAATGTTTTCCGCTTGACAGACTATCCGATTTAATGGCTCAATATGTAGAGCAGGTCAGAATGGATTAATCTTTCAATTCATTGGTGGAGAATATTAGCCAATTTAACTTGGCAAGTTGAAAGTTCTTTAAATAATAAATCAATGCTATAATCGGGAATGCCCAACTAGTTTATATATTATAATATAAGTATATCTTAAATATATTTTAAATTGGACAATTGTCATTTGATGAACAAAACAAAAGACCTGATCTGAGCATATTGCCGGTTAGACAGACTGGATCTAGATAGAATTTATCAATAATGTATAAATTTTGTGGTATCGGCCACGTCCCCTTCTGTCTATTACATATATTTTAACAAATATAATTGGCCCTGCATTTCATTTCATTTCTTAAAGACTCGGATTAAATTTATATATATAAATCATATTTATGAACAAAAGTTATTCAATAACAGTAATAATTAATCGTATCATAGTGCGTAAATAGACATATGCATATGTGTGTGAGTGAGTCTGTGAAGAATTGAGAGGCCAGGTTGAGATTCGGGGCAGTAAAGCTCTCTTAATCTATAAATCATCCAATCAAGCTAAGCTTATGGGAATTATATATTATTTTCCGGTATACGATATTTTTATATTCTATTTATTTCTGATATTATTATTTTTTTTTATTTAGTTTCAATTTTATTTTTTTTACTTACGTATTTTTTTTATTATTATTTTTTTTTTTTGTATTTTATTTTATTTTATTTTATTTGTTCATCATATAAAGACAATTTATGCCACTTATTTTGTATTTTCTTTTTCAATTTTCAATGCAAATGGAAAATCTGAATTGATGAATAAATTGCTTCTCGTTAGGATCAGGAATGATATTTTGTGAACATTTCAGAGCTCCTCATGCAGCCCTCTTTGGAAATTCTGCGTTTTTAATTAGCTGCCGCAGGGTGAATTCTGAACGAATGAAAGAGACAGAGAGAAAGAGTGCGAGTGAGAAAGCCGTGAGCATTGAAAGAGAAGAGACACAGACGCAGAAGCAGGTCCGGCTGGAATGGGCAAAGGGCTTTCGTTAAGAAGGGGCAACGAAATGAGGCAAGCGAAAAAAAATTGAAATTAAAAAACTACAGGAGACTTTTTCGCATAGTAGGTACGCAGTATATGAAGATGAAAAAAAAAAAAACATACACACACACATTGAGAACCGGACCTGGCAATGATCTCCTGCTCATGAAACTAAAAGACAGCGGCACAATGGCAACGGCAGCGGCAGCGGCAGCGGCTATAGAAACAACATGCTGCTCAAACCCAACAATTTGTGAGTTTCGGTTGACGATGACAGTGTGAGAGCCTACCACTCTTCTTCTTCTTACACACACAAATACACAGATGTACATGCATGCATGTATTTGCTTATGCTTAAAGCAAAATTATGCCGAATGAGATATTTGGCAAACCTAATACAAATGCAATGCTCACACACATATGACCAAAAAATGGGTGTGTGTGTGTGTGAATACATTACGTATTGCTTGGGCAAACATGTGTCTGCAAACTTGTGTATGTATGTACATATGTATGTATGTAGCTCAAATCATTTCTCAAGCTGTCCAAAACTATATCAATTAGGGTCTTTAAATATTGTCCAGTTAGGTGAGGAATACAATTTGCAACTGCTGCTTGCTGTCTGCGTTTCCCACCAAAAACGCTCTAAATCAAACCTGAATTAGTTTGCGGCGTGTTGCTGGGCAGGGTAGGGTGGAAAGACGAATTCTGACTGCTCTCATTAATTGAGTGAACATGTCGAAAATTGTTTGGTTGAGATGAGTTACAGAGCATGATAGCTGTGCCGCGCTTAATACAGAAGCCCGTCTCCGATGGCGATGCTTACATTTGGATTTTTGCCAATGCAGAGTATTTGTTGTTTTTAGACATACACAGAGCCAGCCAGCCACGCATCGCTGTCTCACATGCATACAGAGTACAGAGTAACATAGCATAGTCGGCGAGCAGCCGAACAATACCGAGCGATCGAACGTAAAACAGAAACCATGCGGTCGCAACATGTGTGCTGAGAGCAGGATGACTACAGCTCGACGCAGGCCAACCCGCATTGTATGCGACAAAACGAGATGGCTGTAGTTTAGGGCAACAACATCAACAAAAAACAAATGTCAAACTAATAGAAATGCGACAACAAATAAAACGCACAGCGTGTATTATGAGAGGCGGACATAGGGAGAAGGAATAGGCTCTCTCTCTCTCTTGCTCGCGACCGCTAAGCCAAGAGAACACGATGTTAGTATAATTGAATAACAGCGACTGCTCACGCTTGGCTCTGCAACATGTTACTGTTAAACTTTACATAGACGACAGTCTGTTGCATTTGGAACTTTACTTTTGTACTTTATATCAAACTTGTTTTCGTTTTTACCGTTACAGTTGATCGTGTGCCGCGTGCCTTGTTGGATGTCTGCCCGCTCGTTATTCGAGGAAAAATAAAAAAAAATATATACACAGATGTACAGTATAAAATAAAATAAAATTCAGAGAAATGGTAGCACCCGGGTGTGTCAATCCAAAAGCCAAAGAAATCGTTTAAAATGAATTATAATAAAGTTAATGAAAATACAGTAGGAAAAAGGGATTCAAAAATCAAAGATCGAAATGGAAAAACTATAAAACTCTTACGAAAATCATTAACTTACACACAAGTGCGCCAAAGCGGTCAATTGAATCAATCGCAGAGTGTTTGCAAATGAAATCAAATCCACAATCTAATACAATTAAATGCATTCAATTTTAAATCGAATCGCATTTTCAGCCTCTGTGTGCGAATGTGTGTGAGTGTGTGCGTGTGTGTGTTCAGGATTTTAACACCTTCGTACTGCGGCAAAGCGTGTTTCACACATTGTCAGAAATTAAAAATAAAGAAATAGAATATCAACGTCAATTATATAAATATATAATGCGGACTTTGACCCTTGACACGTGCCCGATTGCAGCTTTAGCGCCATCCAGCGGCCTCCAGCAAAAGGTCACAGTTGAATGTGGCCAAAAACTAAATAATTAAATGCAATTAAGTACATTTATCAAATTATAATAAACATGAATTCTACGCAAATCGAAAAGTTTCCAGCACATTGATGGAAATAAATTTCAAATCATAGTCGAATAATTAAACTTTCATATGATGGGCCCCGTAATAAAACAGGTAATCCTTAGGTCTAGACCGTAATTCCCTCTACTTGACTCAGACTTAAGTTAGTTGATCTGAATTCAAATCGATTCAAATTCCTTGGAAAGCCCGCCAAAAACAAGAATGATTCCCTAAAATATTTTTCGCTGTAAAAAGTCAATTATCGATAAATAAGAGCCGAATAATGGGTTTATTTGAATACGCAGAAAAAAATGTTACTTCCATAAAATCTATAAAATTATTATTTGTGCTTCACCAAAATTTGACGCGAGGCATGCAGTTAACATAAATGTTGTCAAACATGTCAAGTACATGTTCGATGTTGCGTCTGGTTTGAAGCAATCTTGTTGGCTGCTCTGAACAGTGCCATTATGAGTTAACATTATATCTCTCTCTTTCTGCTCTTTCAGCTTTTACTTATAACAAGTAATTAAAATACTATTTCAACGGACTATTATACTTTTGCTTTATTTCTTTAAAATTATAGAATCAGGATTGAGCTAGCTAGCAGCTAGAGCAATCAAAATGTCAAATAAATGAGTTTGTTCAGCTGGTTTGATGTGGTTGTGTTGCAACCGGTTGCACGCCCAACACTTGTATGTTAACATTAACATGCAGCTGTGCCAACCTCGCTGTTAGCTCATTTGAAAAAGATTTTGAATTTCCGCTGCGACGGTTTCTCAGTTTTTTATCGCGTTTCTCAATTCTTATTTGGTGCTTGATCAAGGCGGTTAGCACCATCAGGCAGTCGCTGCGCGCCTAACGCGCACACGTGTGTGCGTCCATACAAAATATGTGAGTGTAGTGTGTGTGTTTCCGGTGTCAAAAAACCAAAGTGTAAATATTCAATTAACGTTTATCCATTACAAATACTCAATCGACGCTTACTCTATACATATATGGATGCATATATATTTACAACAATTAAACAGTGCACGCATGTGTGTGTGTGTGTGTGCTTGGCGTAACCAACAAATCGCGTTACTGTTGACTGGCGCCAACGTCGTCGATTTAATTATAAATACATCAACAATAAAAGTGCCAATGTTCATGCACACATACGCACACACATGCATGTGTGTGTGTGTGTGTGTGTGTGTGTGTGTGTAGTACACCAACTGTGCACCATTTCAAATTGTTATACACGCTGGTAGGCGTTGCTTTTTTTTTTAGCCTCTTCATATGCTCTCCATCCTCTCCCTCGTGGTCATCGCGCGCGGTCTCCGTTACAAAGTAGAATTTCGCCGTTGGCGTCGGGAACACACCCGTAAAAAAAGAGAAAAAAAAAAAAAACAGAAAGTTGATTGGTGTTTGGGGTATTTGCATTCATATGCCAATATGTCACCACATAAACAATTTGTGCCAAATAATTCAATAAAATGTTGAAGAAAAAAATTAATAATTCAAATAATATATATCTGCAATTGCCTAAACGCTAGGACATCTGTTCACATCTTACCGGGCAGCATTAGATTCTTGTTTTAAATAACTCTAATACTGTCAGGTAAAGATGTCGTCCGTGTCCTTATCCATCATAAATGCAACAAATGATAATAAAAAAAAAAAAAAAAAATTGCCCAATGGTTCGAAAGGTCAAGTCAGCTATGAATCCTGCCCAAAGACTATATAATATATATATACCAAAGAAATATATAAAATTTGCTCAAAATCTGGCAATTTCCGATGACATCAGTTAAGAGAAAGATCTTTGATGACACCAGGCCTCTCTATAAGTATATGTGTGTATGTGTGTTCAGGTAAACAAGATTTAAAATTAAATATTTTATGATTCGTGTTTCTCTGAAAGAAATTCAATTTTATTATTTTTTTTTTGTTAAACCAATTTCTGCCTAACTGTTGACATCTTCTCTATATGTATACGACACATAATCAGAATATCTTAAGAACTTCCATTCAGAAGCTTATAAAGCATTCGACTGTATCTTTATAGACATTCAGCTAATCAACTAACTGTTTGTCTCTATATATAGCTGACGTACTGGAGATGAGCTAACAACTAGCTGTACTCATCTATGGCCTGGTCAGCTCGATTCAAGATAAGATTGGTGTTGTGGCTGCTCTCGTCAAACATTTGACAACAAGGTAAAAGGCATTCAGTCGTCAAATAGCTAAACAACTAAGCCAATTGTCAACAGAGTAAACGACAACCAACTGTTGAGACTATGTCATATGTATGTAGACATTGAAGAGAACATATATATATATATATATATATATATATATATATATATATATATATATATATGTATATATATATATATATATGTCTGTATATGTGGTGTATATGGTCTACAGCTCAGATAATAGACACTAAAAATGCTGAAGTATGGGCTGTAAACGGTTTACAACGCACTCAACCTTCAACCGCACAGTGCTTCCCATTTGTCAGCAGAGCCAAGTGGGTTGGTTGGGTTAGTTGAGGTGTGCTGGGGGTTGGTTGGGTAAATCTAATCAAGGAAACCAAAAAATATACATGTAAAGTGAGGCATTGCAATGGATGTTAGTTGCGGTCGCCCCGTCGAGACGTTACCAAGCGTTACCAAGAGAACGTCAATACATAACCGGAACGAATATAACACCTATTAATGAACCTAGCAGCGATACTAATGAAGAAGGCACACTCTGGGTTTTCCTCTCTCTCTCCCTTGCTCTCTCTCTCTCTCTCTCTTGCCTCTCTCCTCTCTAATAGAACTTGGTCAGTCAGGTGGACCCAGACATTTGAAATTATATTCTCAAATTCCAAATCATCGTGACGTTTCAATCAGAAGCAAAGTTTAAAGCAATTAAGATCAGATATAGATATGTGTATATATTTGAACCGCATCTGAATGTAGGTTATGACAGCGTATCCATAATATTTGTACATAGGTTTTCTTAGCTTTTTTTTTATCATTTTATAATTTCACAATTTAAATGAATTTGCAAATTTGAAGAGTTATCAAAGTCTGAATCATATAACACTCGCAGCAACCCGAACGCCCCTATCAAAGTAGCTAGACATTTCATAACCCTATCAAGAACGCAAGCTCGGCCAAATAGAAAATCATATAGCGATAGGAAAGCACTTCAATATATGTATGTACATATATACAAATACTATATACATATATGTGGCTGCAGAGCATGGGGAGTCGAGTGGTGGCCCGTTGAGGGTTAGTGATTGTATCGATTGGTTTGCTGTTAATCAAAAATGTGACCAGAGACCACTCGATATCCATGCGTCAAAGATAATGATGCTCGGTCGGTCTCTGCCTGGTAACCACACGAGCACGACCACTGCCATAATCCAGTTCCAACTGAACATTAATCTAACTATTCAATATCAAAATTAGTTTTTATATCAACCAATGCGATCACAACTGCTGCAGCTACTCAATCTCTAATTAACCTAGTAAATATGGCCCTATGAACTAAAATTCATTTCATTCATTCATTTCTAAAAAAAAAAAAAAAAAAAAAAAAAAAATAATAATAATAATAATAATATTCCCAAGACGTGGCTTTTTGGGCCAACTCAGATGACATCTTATCTGCGGGGCTTTGAAATTATTCTACATTCCAGCTGAAATTTGTTTGGTCACCGTTTGGCCACTACGTAGGGTATCTAATCATGCGGCCAAGTGTATCTAATCATGGACTCTAAGTGAACTGCTAAAGAACCGCACGGTAAGTATCTAATCGCAAACATTAGCTATTGATAAAGTTATATTAGACGGGGACGCGGACTCGGACTCGAACTCGGATGCGATTGTGGCTGGCGCCTCTGATTTCGAGTACCAGCTCGTTAGCTCAATAGAAAAACCCAATTTATAGTTTTTTTTTCTAAAAAATTCATTTTACTTTAATAAAATCTAGATTTTTTTTTAAAGATAATTATATATTACAAGAAACTAATAGACTAAATTAAAAGAAATTAATTAAAAAGTAGAAGCACGTGCTCTAAAAATATATACATTTAAAAAATACATACATATATGGATTTGATTCAAGCTATAGAAAATTTAAAAAACTGAATAGAAAAATATAATTACATAATTCAAATAGACTGCTCGAGCTTAAAGCATTTAAATATGTAAAAGACAAAATATTTGATTATATAATTTAAATCAGCTGCATTAAATAAAATAAAATGTATAGATAGTTAGAGAAATGTATAGATATATAGATATGTATATATAGAAACGTATATAAGCTCTGTTTTAAATGCTTCCAATCAAGCTACAAAATACCAAAGTTTATTGGCTCGCTCACGACAATTGGAAATGATCGGAGTCAAGGCCCTTTAAGCAGCTGATTTAGTTACGTTTCTTTTTTTTTTTTTTTTCCAACATTTTTTTAATTAAAAATGCAGCCGTCTTCGAGGTCTAATGAACCCGCCTCAAAGTCTACGTGGCCCTGCGTCAGAGTTGGCTACAGAGAGGCTACCGGAGATCGGAGCTCGGAGCTCGGAGCTCGAAGAGCTGAGCTGTCAAGCCTGTTCTCTTTGAGCGCTAGGAGTTTCTTTTTCTGTACGCATAAATTAGTTAAACACTAATTTCCAATTCCGATTTCAGTCATGCAAATGTTAATTGACCACTTAAGTTAAAACCTCATAATGATCGTTAATAATACCGAGCACGAAGATCGCGCTGAGCGAGCGTCCCAGCGACAACTGTAACCAAAAGAACAGGTTCAAATTTAACTCTTAACTAAGCAGAGGCGCAGCCCCTTCACCAGCAGCAGCAGCAGCAGCAACAGCAGCAGCAGCATCCACTAATCTGCTTGGACTCTGGCAAAAGTCGTAAAAGATATGTGGCCTTATAACAAAACTTACTTTATACACACACACAAATATATATATGCATAGTAATAGTATATAGATACATTGGCGAAACCTGAGAGCCCTGTAGCCGGAGGCTCTTAACTGTGCATTAATGATCTTCTCCAAGCCAGCTCATTTCTCGCTGTTTCTCTTTTATTAATACGCTCTATCCATAAAATGGGCTAAGAAATTATGCTGCCAACAGCGGGCGCAGAGGCAAGCGGATTAGCACATCTTTTCAAAATATATCTACAATATCAAGTATCTATAGTATATATGTTTTATGGAACTTGTAATGTCTTTAGCTTTATTGAATGCAAATTTTATTATTTAAATCGGTTTAGTTTTATCTATGTATATATTGTATGTGCATTTTTAAAAGAAAGGCCTTATATAAAAATACCATAAAATATTGGATAGAAATTGAATTTATGAATAGCGCATATAATATAATATAATATATATATTTATTTTATATCTGTTCATATAATAAAAAGAATTGAAACATTTTTTAATAAATGTCTGTTCATATATTAAATAAAAATATTATTTTTAATAAATATAAAAATTGAATATATATTTTTGTTAATAGTTTCTCTAGCAAGCAATTTTGTAGAAAATGTTCTTCATTGACAAAGCTTTTGCCAATTTGCCTTATATATATGTTTGTATATAACATAAATTTAGTTTTTTTTTTTTTTTACCCATAGCAGAGGTCAGCAGTAAACCACTTGCCAGATATTAGAGTTCTAGCTATAAAACAGCAAAATTAACAGCTGTTAGCCAGTTCGACATGCCCCAAAGGGCGTAAGTCTATATAGTACATGGAATATATAGTAAAATATATAGTATACAAATCATGTACACATTTACTTACATGAATTTTTATATATTAATTTTCATAAAAAAATATTGATATCATGGCTAATTGGCTGAATCCTAGCGTATTTATAAATGTATAAGGAAATACTTACGAGTTTTTATTTATCATTTCTAGACTTTAGTTTCAAATCAAATAAAATGCATTTAATACTTTAAGCATAAGAGTTGTCTTGAAGATCAAATTGAATAAGTTTGAGCTAGATTAGATTAGAGTATAAGTATCGAATCGAATGTAAAAATATAGAAATTATACATATATACATATATCAAAAATTGTTATGTTTGACTCATTTATGCATATATATACTCTACTTCCAGCTTGTAACCAGTACAAATAAAGTTATTTGCGGCTGGTTTGACTGCTCCTATGAATTGGGTCAGAGTAGAATAAACAGCAAAGCGCAGGAGCAGCCAGAATATTAACGTACATTTATCTGTGGCAAGTGGATGAGGCATGGCTCGTGCCAGCTAACGAATGTCTGTGGCAACAGCCGGAGAAGAGCATGGACAGACCACACTTCACTTCAAATACTCTTTTCATGACTGCTCAACTGAGGCAGATGTGCGCTCATAGCAGCTGATGAGAGAATTGATCCATATTTATCCATTCATTTCCATTTCGAATGCAATCTCAAATTGAAGATTTTCTCTTACACAAATTTTCATATAATAACTAAAACACTCTCTGTAAGAGTATAGAACGAAATACCATGTCAAGTCTCTGTGAGCTAGCGCAACTAAAAGTCTTTGTCTTGGCTATGGATAATTGAACGTTCAATTGCGTCCAATTGCCCCTGGTAACTGGGAAAAGTCCGTTAACTCGAATTGGGCAGCTATGCGCACGAGTTAGAGCCCGTTTAGCCGTTTGCCTATTCTTGTTGCTTCCTCCATTCAACAGACCTTGCTCTCGGACACGCCCACTCTTTAGCGTTGGCGATGTATCAAATTAGCATTGTTATGTTGCCTACTGAAGCCTTTAGCTGTGGAATGCACTCGCTGCCTCAGAGACAATGCAGACTGAGGTAACTCTCTAGGGGTTTATGCGATGGAAATATAGAAATTAGTTCTTGAGATAATTTGAATGAAAAAATATTTGTAATAAAATAAATATTTAGATTCATAAAAAATAAATACAAAATTTGTAAAATATATTTTTGCAGATATAGTAACTAGATTAATATTTGTCAATGTAATTTAATGATTTAAACAAACTGAAATATTAGTTTAAAAATATTCCATTGATAGTTTATAACAATATTTAATAATACTTAAACCATTTTTGTATAGAAAACATTTATCAATATATTTTTGTAATATTTCTACATTTTTGGCTTGAAGTTGCGATTGCAACACCTGTTTGAGCCACTCAAGCGTGGCTAATAGGCAGGAATATGCTTGTTATTATTGAATTAAAGCGTTAATACTATGCTTGTTTTTCTTAACAATGCGTTTTTAGTTAAGTTGAACGAATGCAATCAATAGCGTAAATAAATTAAACCAAATTAAAAGCATGCTAAAAAAAAAATGCCAAGCAAATACAATTGGTTTAGCAGGGAATATGTGGCTAGGAGATGCTGGAAAGTAAGGAATATGAGCATAAAAAATAAGAAAATGAGAAGGAGAGAAATGACAAGCGAAGAGAATGAGATGAACGTAAATAAGGAATATGTGTTAAAAAAGAAAAAGATAAATGGAAAGGGTAGAGAAAGCTGATTTCAGACAAACTAAAAAAAAATAAATAAAATAAATAAACAAAATAAATAAACAAAATAAATAAACAAAATAAATAAATAAAATAAATAAATAAAATAAATAAATAAATAAAATAAATAAATAAAAATGAATAATTAAATAAAATAAATAAATAGAATAAAATAATAAATAAATCAAATAATTTAGGAATAAATCCTTCTTTTTTAGCATAGCAAATGCACTTAGCTAATTAAAAGCCATGCAAAGACCTCAGACGGCATTTATTTTCGTATAAATGCATTTCTTATTGATTTTCAATTTTTGCATATAAATCTTCATTATTTATTTCTTTATAAAAGAAAGAAAAACCAAAGACTTTGATCAATTTAGCTCTTGTTCTCAGTGCTCTAAATGAACAATGAGAAATCCATCTTCACAGATATTAACAATTCAATTATACACTAAATTCTTCTTGGCTTGTGGAATTAACAAAACCTTTACATAATATACATACTTATTCATAGCTGCAAACATCTGTTAGCATGCGAATTAGATCAGAATTTGTGTTTATTTCGATATTTCGCAAAGCTTCCCACGAGTTCTAAATTAGACGCCAACAAAAATGTAACATGATTCATACTTAACGCCATCAATTTCAACTATTTTTATATACCTACTATATATAGCAGTTATACATTTTTATGAAATTCACTGACGGCTGACCAAATCTGACTGCTACAACAGGTGGGCATCTGATCGACCAGCTCAGTGAGCAATTAGCTGGCATGAAATCTGCTCGCTATCATTATGAATATGCATGAATTGCTTTTATAAACGAACTGCCAACCCCAACAGCTACATTTATACCTGTGTACATACGATTAACTATCGTGATGCAAAAAAAAAAAAAAACTGTATAAAAAAAAATGAAAATGAGAAGAAAAAACTACACACAAATACACGGCGTAGACACACACGTATAAATTTAACACGTAAAAAATTAGATAAATTTGCATAGAAATTGCAATGAACCTTAGCTTAAAAGTGGCTGATAAAGCAGAGGACGCCGACGAAGCTGAAGAAACAAGGTAATAACAACAAAAGCAACAACAGCAACAGCGAACAACTAGAAGCTAGCAGGTGGTAACAGGTTAACAACAGGTAACACTGACCAACAAATGCAAAGAGCATTTGTGTTTGGCATTAATTTGCTTAGAGAAATTATACAAAAAATATTAAAATTTACAAAAGCTTTAATCAAATAAACCAAATATTATAATTGCAAAATAATTTTAAATTAATGTTTATCTATTTGAGTATTAATTGTAAGCTAATTTTCAAATTGAATAAGTTTGAGCTAGATTAGATTAGAGTATAAGTATCGAATCGAATGTAAAAATATAGAAATTATACATATATACATATATCAAAAATTGTTATGTTTGACTCATTTATGCATATATATACTCTACTTCCAGCTTGTAACCAGTACAAATAAAGTTATTTGCGGCTGGTTTGACTGCTCCTATGAATTGGGTCAGAGTAGAATAAACAGCAAAGCGCAGGAGCAGCCAGAATATTAACGTACATTTATCAATGTGGCAAGTGGATGAGGCATGGCTCGTGCCAGCTAACGAATGTCTGTGGCAACAGCCGGAGAAGAGCATGGACAGACCACACTTCACTTCAAATACTCTTTTCATGACTGCTCAACTGAGGCAGATGTGCGCTCATAGCAGCTGATGAGAGAATTGATCCATATTTATCCATTCATTTCCATTTCGAATGCAATCTCAAATTGAAGATTTTCTCTTACACAAATTTTCATATAATAACTAAAACACTCTCTGTAAGAGTATAGAACGAAATACCATGTCAAGTCTCTGTGAGCTAGCGCAACTAAAAGTCTTTGTCTTGGCTATGGATAATTGAACGTTCAATTGCGTCCAATTGCCCCTGGTAACTGGGAAAAGTCCGTTAACTCGAATTGGGCAGCTATGCGCACGAGTTAGAGCCCGTTTAGCCGTTTGCCTATTCTTGTTGCTTCCTCCATTCAACAGACCTTGCTCTCGGACACGCCCACTCTTTAGCGTTGGCGATGTATCAAATTAGCATTGTTATGTTGCCTACTGAAGCCTTTAGCTGTGGAATGCACTCGCTGCCTCAGAGACAATGCAGACTGAGGTAACTCTCTAGGGGTTTATGCGATGGAAATATAGAAATTAGTTCTTGAGATAATTTGAATGAAAAAATATTTGTAATAAAATAAATATTTAGATTCATAAAAAAATAAATACAAAATTTGTAAAATATATTTTTGCAGATATAGTAACTAGATTAATATTTGTCAATGTAATTTAATGATTTAAACAAACTGAAATATTAGTTTAAAAATATTCCATTGATAGTTTATAACAATATTTAATAATACTTAAACCATTTTTGTATAGAAAACATTTATCAATATATTTTTGTAATATTTCTACATTTTTGGCTTGAAGTTGCGATTGCAACACCTGTTTGAGCCACTCAAGCGTGGCTAATAGGCAGGAATATGCTTGTTATTATTGAATTAAAGCGTTAATACTATGCTTGTTTTTCTTAACAATGCGTTTTTAGTTAAGTTGAACGAATGCAATCAATAGCGTAAATAAATTAAACCAAATTAAAAGCATGCTAAAAAAAAAATGCCAAGCAAATACAATTGGTTTAGCAGGGAATATGTGGCTAGGAGATGCTGGAAAGTAAGGAATATGAGCATAAAAAATAAGAAAATGAGAAGGAGAGAAATGACAAGCGAAGAGAATGAGATGAACGTAAATAAGGAATATGTGTTAAAAAAGAAAAAGATAAATGGAAAGGGTAGAGAAAGCTGATTTCAGACAAACTAAAAAAAAATAAATAAAATAAATAAACAAAATAAATAAACAAAATAAATAAACAAAATAAATAAATAAAATAAATAAATAAAATAAATAAATAAATAAAATAAATAAATAAAAAATGAATAATTAAATAAAATAAATAAATAGAATAAAATAATAAATAAATCAAATAATTTAGGAATAAATCCTTCTTTTTTAGCATAGCAAATGCACTTAGCTAATTAAAAGCCATGCAAAGACCTCAGACGGCATTTATTTTCGTATAAATGCATTTCTTATTGATTTTCAATTTTTGCATATAAATCTTCATTATTTATTTCTTTATAAAAGAAAGAAAAACCAAAGACTTTGATCAATTTAGCTCTTGTTCTCAGTGCTCTAAATGAACAATGAGAAATCCATCTTCACAGATATTAACAATTCAATTATACACTAAATTCTTCTTGGCTTGTGGAATTAACAAAACCTTTACATAATATACATACTTATTCATAGCTGCAAACATCTGTTAGCATGCGAATTAGATCAGAATTTGTGTTTATTTCGATATTTCGCAAAGCTTCCCACGAGTTCTAAATTAGACGCCAACAAAAATGTAACATGATTCATACTTAACGCCATCAATTTCAACTATTTTTATATACCTACTATATATAGCAGTTATACATTTTTATGAAATTCACTGACGGCTGACCAAATCTGACTGCTACAACAGGTGGGCATCTGATCGACCAGCTCAGTGAGCAATTAGCTGGCATGAAATCTGCTCGCTATCATTATGAATATGCATGAATTGCTTTTATAAACGAACTGCCAACCCCAACAGCTACATTTATACCTGTGTACATACGATTAACTATCGTGATGCAAAAAAAAAAAAAAACTGTATAAAAAAAAAATGAAAATGAGAAGAAAAAACTACACACAAATACACGGCGTAGACACACACGTATAAATTTAACACGTAAAAAATTAGATAAATTTGCATAGAAATTGCAATGAACCTTAGCTTAAAAGTGGCTGATAAAGCAGAGGACGCCGACGAAGCTGAAGAAACAAGGTAATAACAACAAAAGCAACAACAGCAACAGCGAACAACTAGAAGCTAGCAGGTGGTAACAGGTTAACAACAGGTAACACTGACCAACAAATGCAAAGAGCATTTGTGTTTGGCATTAATTTGCTTAGAGAAATTATACAAAAAATATTAAAATTTACAAAAGCTTTAATCAAATAAACCAAATATTATAATTGCAAAATAATTTTAAATTAATGTTTATCTATTTGAGTATTAATTGTAAGCTAATTTTAAATCAATGTTGTTCTATTTAAGTAAAGCATTTCAATTTTTAATTAACTCTAAAAATTATGCTGTGTATTAATGATAAGCAAGCTTGCTTTATTTTTGTTATTATTGAAGAAAACTTAATTGCTCAATTTATGCACAAAATATTATCTTGATCTAACTAAGCGCAGACCTCACTGATCAATCGATTAAAGTTATTGAATAAGCAAAGCTATCTTCAGCAATTTCTTTTAAACTCTAGCCGACATTTTAGATAGGTGACTAGCTATGGGCATTTTAAACGAATTTTTAAAGTCAACAGCTTGAATTTTGAATTGATTATTAATTAGACAATATCTATTTAAAACTTGTATTCAGAGTGTTAATTTTTAAATGCGCCAATTAACTTTGTTTAATATAAATAAAATACTAAAGGTTGTCTTGGTTAATTAGGAAATATTTTATTAATATTATTGATTGGAATGCCTCAATTTAAAAATAATGTAGATATTAAAAGCTACAAACATATTATATAAAAAATGATATGAAATATTTCTTAGATTAACTTTTGAAAATTAATAAATAAAACAATTTTTTCTTAAATTATAATTTGTAATTATTGAAGTAAACTTGTTGAAAGCTAAATATATATACGAAATACATAAAAATTAATAATTAAATTTAAATATAAAAATATATTTTATAACATAAATTAATATTAAAAAATAAAAAATAAATAAATCATTATTAAATATTAAAAAAAAACAAATAAACTGTTATAAAAAAAATTTATTTTCAACAGATTTAAGCACAATGAAGAGATATAAAAATAAACTCTTTTTTAAATAAATTGTAACAAAAATATGTAATTTAAATAAATATAAAATATACAAAAAATATATATATAAATAAAAATAAATAAAGAAAAATAAGAATAAAATATAAAAAAATAAATAAATTTGTATATTAATTATTGTAAATAAATTTAAACAAAATTATGTACTACTATACATATATAGAAAATATAAGAAATTTAAAAAAAAAAATATTTTGAAGAGCCATAATGTAATATAAAGCATATAAAATATATAAAATAAATAAAATTTTAACTAATTTTTTACTATTATTTTATTTTAATTTTTGTTTGTTTTGTTCTCCTTTCTTTGACAACACTTTCCAGCTGCTTCTTTTGCTGACTAGTGTTGCGTGTTGCATGAAAACTTGCTGTGGTTGTTGTAATTATTAGCAAGTCTCTGTAACCCGTAGCTGACAAACGACATAAAATACTTACAAGTGCATATGAAGCAAGTCAAAATGTAGCACTCGGGTATATGAGGCTAGGCAATGCGCGCTAAACAAACAAACTCAAATAGTAAATGAAAGAATAGAAATTGTATATAGGTAAAAGTTTTTATAAGAATAAAAATGATAGAAAGAGAGAGGGAGAGAGAGACAAAGACAGTAAGAGAGAAAGAAAGTATAGCTAACTTGGCCAAAGCCCAGCAACTTCTCTGCACTAAATGAGCGAGCATGTAATAGGGGACGCAAAATATGAAAATCGAGTTTTTATTTTAGCCACTTTGGCCAGCTACTGTTGGCTATTTTATGCATTTGCCAGTTAAGATACGAATTTTGAGTTTCTTCTTTATGAAACTTATATACATATATATATACATTTTATTTTTTTTTTCTGCTTTGTGTTTGCTTTATTTATAGCACAGAAATTTTTGTAGCAAGTTTGCCGCCCGTTGCCGTCTTAAAAAGCGCAATCGAGCAACAGAGTTATTAATGTTTGGAATTTTCATAATCGAAACAAGTTTTCAACCGGCAGCCAACCAGGCAAGGAAGCACGCGCGTTTACTAATGCAGACCCCCAGGTCCCCAGACTTCACATCTCTCGGCTCTCCTCTGTTCGTTGATCGTCGTTGTTGTTGTTTTAATAACTAACGCCTCTTGGTTGCAAAAGTCAAGCTGGTAAATTCAGTTATGGTGGGGCGTGGCGCGCAGGGGTAAGTAGGGGGCGCAGCGCAGCGCAGAGAGCTAGAGTTATGGCAGGCAAAAGCAAACGCCTTGCGCGAACAGGTGAAGCGTTTAACCGTACATCGGCAAAGTCCGAGTCAAACGATCGACTATACCCATGGCACCCGAGACCAAGATCGTGGCACGATGAGCGGGGCACAGCGTCAGGACGGGTACGAGGCCAATTGACTTGGCTGCAGTCAAGTTGCCAACCCGTTGGACTTTGTCTGGTTAGTGGCTCGGAGATTGGTAGTAGCCGTTGCTGCCTTCTTTATTTATGCAGTCAGTGATATATATTTATTGCAAGCGTGCGCTTATTCAAGAGCAGAACAAAATTACTTGGATCCGAACTAGCATTTGAATTTTAATAAACAATTTTTATTCCTTGCGTGTATGCATAGAGAACTGTCTGATAGACAGAGTAGCTGATTGACTGACTGATTGACTGACTGACTGATTGAGTAGCTGATTGAATAGATAGGGAATGAACTGGCTGACTATTTGATTGATTGACTAAGTCACTGACTTGACCAACTGAGTTGCTGGCTAACTGAGAGACTGACAGGCTGCCTTGCTGTTTAACTGATTGATCCGACTCATTTATTGATTACGTGATTGATTGATTGATATAGTTTCTAGTTAATCCATGACTCAATTGCATTTTGGCAAACTTACTAACTGACTGTCTTTCTAGTTAAGTGATTGACTCACTAACTCATTTATGCGATATCTGATTGATTGATGAACTTACTCACTGATAGATGACTTGAGGGCTTTCTAACCGAGAAATTGAATAGCTGACTGACTTTTTGGGTATATGGCTGACTGATTGACTTATTGGTTGATTGATGACTCTCTTTGATTGATTGATTCCAGTTATTTAGCTGACTGATCCCTTGACTTTCTATTTGATTTTTCATTTGCTGATAGACTGAATAGCTTTATTGATTGACTGATTCATAGCTTATTAACTGATTGTTTGATTGAATGTTTGTGTTAGTAATTGACTGAATGATTGAACGACTAATTCAGTGATTGATTAGCTGATAAACGTTTTACTTTGGCACACATTGTTGTATTGTATTGTTGTATTAAATATCTGATTGACTAACCAAGCAGATGATTGCCAGATTGATTAAATGACTCATATTATTATTATTATTAAAGATTGATTGAATGATTGACTAATTAAATTTTACTAATAGTTTTTTACTGATTGAAAGATTGAATGCCTAAATCAATGTTTTTTAAGCAATGCCAATTTTATAAAGTATATATAACATATACATATAAATATAATATAAAAATTCAATATTGAGTTGAGAGAAGTTCCATTTGTTTGAACCGTGTAATCGATTGCAGATATTAATCAATAAAGCAACGTTTATTTTAAATGCATTATACAGAGCTGCAAAAAGAGAAAACTAGAATAGATGTAATCGTGCCTGTCATATATGTATATGCAAAATATGAACATATTCAGGTTTTGCAGTCATATGACAAGAGAAGCAACAAACGCATTCGCAACGCCGTCGGCTTTCACTCACGTTGGATGCCACGACGACTGCGACGAGGGATCAGAACGTCAAAGGGCAGCGGCAGCGGCAGCGGCAGAGGCAGAGACAAAGACTAAAACAAGCTGCAGGTAGCCGCAGCTTGGAGAGCGGCCAAATTAACCTGCTCGACATCAACAGCAAAAGCAAAAGCTGTAATTTGCTTAAAAGCAGCTAACAAATAAAGGGTTTCAATGGCTCTGGCCAAAGACAGAAAGACAGAGACAGACAGACAGACAGTCAGAGAGACACACAGATAATGAATCGAGAATGAGGGCTATGACTTTAACTGGACTGCAGCTAAAACTGGAATTGGAACTGGCCAGAGCCGCGGGCAGCGGATCAGTGACAAGTGTATATGCTATGCCGACAGCTGCCGCATTTTTGACTGCATCACAGAATCATCTTCATCTTCATCTTTAAACAGCAGCTCAGGTATTCTACTAGTATTACTTCTCTCTCTTTCTCTCTCTCTTTCTCTTTTTTTTAATTAAGTACTTGTTGAATTTGGACTTGATGCACGGCGACGTGTCACTAGAGAGTAAGCGTTAGACTTGCACAACAGCTAAATTACAAATATGTATAGTATGTGTGCTGACTGTATATCTGGATATACATATTACATATATGAGTTCATAGTCTAGTCATAGGTTAAACAGTTAAAAACGCATCAGCTCGAGTGACTAAAAACTTGAAGTCAAGGCAAACTTTGTTTAGTCTATAATATATTTATTTTTTTTTTGTTGCAGCATTCGCACTCTCTAAATTTATAAAAATTATAAATTCCATCCATTTTCATTTTAATTTCATAATACTCTAGGCAAATCTATAATATATATTATTATATAACAAGACTTTGTGCAATTTGAGATAAGATTGGTTTCAGCTATAGCACTATAATAAATTGATGTATTTCATGGCTGTCATTAAATGTTAATGGTCATGGTTCTAAATTGCCTTGTCATTTATTTATTGCACTTTTGAAATTCAAGAAATATTAAAGAAATATAAGCTACTTATAAGGAGACATTGGGTAGATTAATATAGTCAGCAATAGCTTAAGAAAGCTAAAGCTAATGTTCCGCAAGTTCCTGTAGCTAAAAAGTCATTCAATTAACAACCTTATACAAATGATATATGATAATGATATAACATACGAAGTACTAAGCGACTAACTGTAAATACCTCTAAACTGATCTTAATTTCCTGCCAATATATAGAGAAGTTATATATGATTTTCGTACAGCTATCATTGTCATATTTGCGGCACAGAAATATATTCTTCTTTAGCTGAATTATCGGTTATAATTGACTTGGCTTTTATTTCATTTCATTATCTTATAAATTCTGCGAAACTCACTTATGTATATTTCCACTTAACAACTGACATTATCAGCAGCTGCAGTCAACTAGAACTGCCAGAAGTATATATTCTTCAGCATAAATAAAAGTAAGTCTCTTAGTTCTTTAACGAGAAACAAGAAAAAAAAATGATATAAATTTATTAATATAGTTTTCCAATCTCTTTTACCAGATTTTACATTACTATACTTTCACGCCTTGCTTCAGGAATTTCCGTATTTTAAATTTTAATAAATTATAATAAAATAAATTTCTTGTTAAATTTATCATAATTTATTTCCTAAACTTTCAACAAATTTATAATAACGTATTAAATTTATCTGAAAAATTAAATTTTTTTTTTTTAGGTTAAAAACTCTGCCCTCGGTAGTTATCGGTTAATGGTTCCATTGAAACTATTATTCATCTCTCTCTCTTTCTCTTTCTCTTTCTCTCTCTTTCACTCTCACTTTCCCCCTCTTCCCTTGGCAAATAAATCTTGTTTCAGTTACTTCAAACAATATTCTCAAGTGTGATTAGGCGCCCAAGCGTAGCACTGATTGCGAAACCAAATCAATTGAAGGCTTTTATAAGAGAGGGGGTGGCGAGAGAAGCAGAGCAGAGCTAACCAAACATTAGGCAAAAGTCCATTAAAGAGAAACACGCACACTATGCAGCTTTAGGCTGGTGCTGGTGATAAATACCCAAAGGCCTCCAAGCGCAACGGCGATAAGCTCGAGCCGTTGCAGTCGAACCTTAGCCATTGGAACCGAACATTTTGGGGTCTTATCAAAACGACGACGACCGAGAAAAGGAATTTTATTCATGAAATATATTTTGCAGCACGCAGGCCGAGGAACCTTCGAACAGGTTTATGTATGTATAGAAAGAACTTTCGTTTCGTTCATGTGGGCAGCGAGCGTGTTTCAAAGGGAGTAGTAGACTAGCAGATGCTACTCGCTTCTCTTTATCTGTTAATTAACATCGATATTTATCGATATACAACATATTTATTTTTCTATATGTGAAGAGAACTTATTTATTATTTTATGTTATAATATTAAGTATCCGATATTATAATATTAAGTATAATATTATATTATAATATTAAGTATCCGATATTTATCGGTATAGTGATGATCGTCATACCTGACGAATTCTACTATGTGCGATGCAAGTTCATATACCCACTGTTTCATGCATTCAAGTATTGCTGGATTGTTGGAATTGGGGTCTTACAATGTTGCTGGTACACACGCTCTTAAATGATGATCGTGACCACTTAAGAGGAGGTTACGATAATCATAAGGTGTGAAAAATTTATGAATGCTCGCCGCAAATTTCAAGCATGCAACGCAAATGGGTAAGAGGGAGCCAAAGGAACAATAGCTTTTAAATTAAAGAAGAGCTAATCCATCAGTTGAGACTAATATATATCCGGAAGTAGAGTCTGTGCACTCTCTTACTCGTGTGCTCACTTAAGACGTCAAATTGTTAAAGTGCCATAAATGTCAGTTGTGCAGTTGCAACTGCGAAGCGCTACTAAATCAATGGGCTAGGCTTTTCGACCACAACAGATTTATGGCCTGTTAAGATCGGTTAAGAGTTACAACAAAAGATATAACACGCCCGATAGCTCGTACTGTTGCCGAGCAACAACACAGCTCGAACAACAAAAAAAGTAAAGAAAATAAAACAAAAGCAAGAACAACAACTAACAGAAGAACATAAACAAGAGACGAACGCGCCACATGACCAAAAAAGGATTCAGCTCCAGCCCAAGTTCATAAATAAAAGATGGCAAGCCGAGCGCCTAAAAGGCAAAACAATGAACGGCCGCCGAAAGCGAATCCCAACCTGAACTCAAATATGCAGACGTGACTTATTTAGGACAAATTGTTTGATTTACGTTTTATTAAAGAAACACCAAAAGCGCTAATACTCTTTCAAGAGCAACTGATGCGATCGAACAGGAAATGTGCTCAGATAAATAAAATCACACCAAAGATGATATTGATCTGAGTGAGTATGAAGATCGGAGAGAGCTCGAACTTCTATTATATGTATATATAGCTGAATGATAAATCTAGCATGAATAGTTTCAATAAATATGTATGTTGAAATCAGAGAGAGAGAGAGAGAGAGAGAGAGAGTAGGTGGTTGCTCCAGAGCATCTTAAGAATAATCGGAGAGCTAAAAAGTCTACTAAATGATATCCATAAAATGTGAATATTGAATGTAAAGTACTCTTTATATTTATTACTTTAAGAGAGTCCTAAGTGTCACACAATTCAATTCGCAAGCAACTGAAGCTTGACCCGCTGAAGAGATCTGATTATTGTCCGATCTGATTATTGTTCGTTTCTAAAACTTCTCAAGGTCATTGTTAACGCATAGCTCATAGCGAGGCGTAGTTATTTAATTCCATTTTTTTTTTATTTTCACAAATTCTTTTTAACTGGTAAATTATAACATATAACTTAAAAAATATAAAATATAAAATCAATATACAATGCCATAAGAACAAACTGCAGATCTAAACAAAATTCAATCAATGTAAGAAGCCAGCTGTTTAAACCTAGATTTAGCCCTGGCTAATTAGCTTCCGGCATATGTTCTTCGCTTAGTCTTGGACTTACGCAAACAACAAAACAGAGCTAGACAACAAGTCAGAGAGCGAGTTTGTGGCCATTGATGTGTGATAACTTTTACATTAAAAACAAACAGCGCGAAAGTTTGTCTGTGGCCATGCGAGGCATAAGTAGAGAGTCATGCGCTTAGCTGGTCATTTGACACCTTCTAGCCAAACCAAACCAAGCCAAGCCAGACTGCAGCCAGCCCAGCTAAATGCCATACATATCGCTACCTCGGCCTGGCCAATGAAGCGTTGCCGTTTGGGTAAATCCAGCAAAGCATAAGTAGAAATATCTGTTTATACATATGTGCACATATGTGTACAAGGATGTTTTGCTCGCTTGGCTTGACTGACTGGCTGTATAGGTTTTCTAGGAGCGGGGTCATTGGCATATCCTGACAGCGATCGGTGCAGCGAGACAACGAGTATCGATAGGCATCGACGAGGGTGCCAAGTGGAATTCATGGGCTATTGAAATTTATGTTTTTTTTTTTTTTTTTGTATTCTCCCTCTGTTTCTTTGTTTCTACTTTAATCGCAGCTTGGGTTCAATTTGTTTTTTTTGTATTTTTTTTAGTTCTTGAATATATAATTTCTGTGACCGCTGACTGTGTGACACACTTAGCTGTGACGCTCGTCGTATTGGATGCTGGGATTCGTTTCGTTTCAGGGTTTCGTTGTCTCTTAAAATGCTCGCTGGGCATAATTAAAATTTATGACCAATGCGCTTTCAGTCAATTCATTAGCCTTAGTCTAGTCGCGGCTTAATTAAAAAGTTTTATAAATTTTCAACTCAAATCATATACGCACCTGTTGCGCTATCTATAAAATCTTCATGAGTGTGTGTGTGTGTTAAAGTGAATGGCATAAAATGCAGGAATTAAGCATTATATTATCGGATTGGAAGAGCTTTGCTTGATACAAGTATAAGATATATGCTAAATTGATGCTAAAGCAGCTTCAATTAAAAATCATTTTATTGATTGTTTTTGGCAGTAAAGTTTTGTCAACCAAGATGAATCAGTTCCGACTTTATCGATGTAGAACAAGCCAAAGCTGTTATAAATGAATGTAGAAAATGTTTCAGAACAAGTAAACGTGATTAAATCTATTCTAGTCTAGTCTGGAGTGCTTGCGGCTAGTCTAAAGAGCTTGAGGCTAGTATGAAGAGCTCCCTAGGCCAGGTCTAGAAGATACGCTTGGGCTAGTAGCACCTGATATACTTGCAATTATCTAGCTTATACATATACATATACAGAACTGTGCAATAAGTACGGTCTACAAGATTTAAATTTATCTTTGAACAATTTCTTATAGGTACAAAAGTTATCGTTTAAGCTATGCTAATTTAAGCAGGGCCTACTGTAGCGGGACTGAACTCCAAAGTTCTCAGATTCAAGCCTTTTTAGCTCTGTTGTATTTGGGTCTTTGGCTATAAATCATGAGCATATCCTGCTCAGCCTAAGCAGTCATATCAAACAAAGACTTCAAAGGCTGCACGATGCATTGAGTTTTAACGAAAGGCACATAGCAACTTTAATGACAATACATAATATATATAAACATATGTATATACCAATGTAGGTAAGCACAGTCAAGTGGCTGGGTAAATTTAAAAAATCCCTAGACAGTGCAACTCGCTCCAAACGTGATTAGCATGCCAAGAGCTGAGAGCGAAGCAAGTCTGACTGCGGAGCAGTTGACAGTTGTCAAATCCACTTATGCTCTTCATGCTAAACACTTTGTGACGCGGAGCCTGCTGAAGGATTTATTTAAGTGCAGACAGAGCGACATACAGACCAGGAGACTAATAAGCCATACATACATACATACATACATACAGTGCAGTATGAGCTGGCAGCTGTTGTTGTTTGGCTACCTGTTGTTCGCCATTTGATTGGGGAATGTTAATGAAATGTTTATAGTTCAGTATAGGAAACGTTTTCAAGTAGCTTTAAGAGCCAAATGAAGCCAAAGAACAAAATATATCTAACCAAACAACAGCTGAAAACAGCTGCACAAACCAAACTAAATTCAATTCATTTGTCCGTCCAAAAATATTGGAAAATAAAGTTAAGCTAAGACGAAGCTTGAATACACTTGACAATGCACTTAAAAATAATATATTTAATTAATTGATTATTTAAAGTAAAATATAATTTGAGGTATATAAAAAATGTGAGTTCATTTTTTGACTCTTTCAAGTCGAGTGCTTTTTGTTAAAAGTTCTACAGGGCATTCAATCATAAAAGGCATTGGCATTGACTGCAAGCAACCAGATGCCAACTGTTTCAATAAGGCTAAAGTAAATTGAAGGTTTTTTTTTTTATTATTTTATATTTCTGTGTGCGTTTGCAGCACTAAATGTTCAGCTGTTTTCTGGACCCGGGCTTTAACTCTTCTCTGAACTTCCAGCTGTACTTTTAGCTCTACACAGCACAGCCAACAGCCACATATATATATATATTATATATATATATATATATATATGTATATATTGACACAGCCAGTCAGTGGCAAGAAACTAGTTTTCTTTACAATTTGTTCGAATTATTCTTGACTTGCGCGTGGCATTAAAAATAAAAACAAAACAAAAAAACAGTTACAAAAGTAAAAAAAAAGCTTAATTAATTTAATGAGAATGTATTATTATGATGTCAAAGAAAAGCAATCGCAATAAATTAAGACAAAAGAAAGAAAAAACAATTGTAAAAGCTATTCTCTCTTTGGCTGATTTTGTCTAGATAATATGATAATTTAGTGTGTATTCATTCAAGTTCTCTTCTTTTGGTTCTTAAGCTTTTGAGAAATTTTAAATTTGATTTAATTTACTTTTACTTGAATCGATTTTTAAATATCTCAGATAAAAAGAGAGAGAAAAGAAAACAAAACTATTCATATAATGCAAAGTACGTTACAATAAGTAAAATAGTAAAATTCCAGTATATGCGACTTGAAGATGCTCTAAGGCGATTCTAAAAACTAAAAAAAAAAAAATAATTACAAATAAAAAATAAATATGTTACAGGTTCTTTAAAGGGTTCTGCACCTATACATAATTATAGGTAAGCTGTAAATGTAGGAAAGCTGCATGTCTATATATATAAAGAAATTAATTAATACTTATATTGTTTATTTTTTCACACGCAAATTAAAGAACATTAATAAATATAAATAGTTATTAAAAGTAATAGTAAATTTAATAAAGAATAAATAATAAATAAGTATCACAATTGCATCCATTATTTTTAATTTAATTAAGACAAATAAAAAATAAATATAAACATTTTTATCTTTATTAAATTTCATACTTAAATTTAAATCAATAATTAAATCAATTTCATATAACAATTAAATACACAAAATGTATTTATTATAAAAATTTTATTTATATTAAAGATTAAATTTTAAAATGCTTAATTTGGCAATTATTATAATGTATAATAAGCTAACAGACATCTTCCTTCTGCATTTCTATCAATTACTCTATCAAGCGGTTTGTCGCATAACGCACATACCCCAGCTGCTGCTGACAAATTGCTGTAGGGTATTGAAAATTCATCTGTGAAATAATTTCACACTATGAGTGGAAATCCGTCAGCCTTGTTGGCATTTGACTTTGACAATTGATGGCCCGCACATTTGTCTTTCACTTGTTGCGCTTTTTGTTAGCCAAGTTCCCCTTTATGGCCAACTTCCCGTTTCGTGAGTATTCGTGTTGCTTTTGCTGTTTGCCGTTTGCCGTATGCTGTTTGCTGTTTGCTGTTCAATGTTCACTGTTTGCCTTTGCATTTGATTTTGGCTTTGGTTTTTGCTTTTACTCTGCACTTGGCCACATTGTCTGGCTTCGACGGCCTTTTGAAGTGGGCTCGTTTTGACAAATGTGTGTCATTGCTGGCTGGGACCATCAAAGAGGCGATCGATCGTTGATTCGTTTGATTTTCATTTCTGTTGTGGAAGAGATTTTTATATATACAAAAAAAAAAATGTACATATGTATATATACATCGACTATTGATGGAACAAACGTAAACGGTAAAACGTGGTTGAAGTGAACGGCATGTGGGACTCGATGAGATGCACGATCTGTTCAATACGAAACGTACAAAAGGTGAATCGGCAAACAATTAAATGCTTACCTGTTTAGAGAGAACCCAGAAACCCAACTAGTTTAAATGACTCTGCAAAGCCGTTAGAGATCTATTCAACTGGCTCTATAACCAAGAAGCTATTTAGAGTAAACCGATTGTTGTAGATTCTTAACAAGTTGAACAAGATCAGAGCTAAAAAAAAAATGTTTCTTCGAATGCTTTATATAGCTCTAATAGGTAAATGAATAAAGGATGAAATGTTTTAAACTTGAAAAAGTAAAGTAGCTTGGGTATAATGCAGAGAGAACTTATATTTAAAAGTTTTCAAGGCTGACTCAATAAGAGCCAAAGCAAAAGAATTTACATTAAAATAAAAATAAACTCTGATATTGAGTTGTTTATAATTTTATATTATAGCTACAACTATGCCATTATATGTTAAACAATAAATTGATCAAAAAGTTACCATACGATTTCATATTTAAAGTAATTACAATATATTCTCATCTCTTACTCGCTCACCAGTTAATGTTAATGCAATATCAAATGACATATCATAATGATGATTGCAATATGAATATATTACATATTATAGTATTTCAATATTATTATTTTTTTTTATATATATTACGAGCATTTTTGTGAACATTAAGAATTACTCATAGAACACCTAAAAGTACACTCCATAAATAAGATTTAAGTAATCAACATTATTCCACCTCTGCCTCGCACATTATGATATCTTTTGGTCAAGTTTGACAATCTTATCAATCAACTATTGACACCTGCTGAGTCTAGGAAACGTGTGTGCTTTTTTCTTGGGAGAACGAATCAAATATCAATTCTTTTCGTTACTCCCCCAACAAAAATCTCAAGTGTAAAAAAATACAAAATATTTTCTACGAAGTTAACTGCAATCTAATCTATGTCAGAAAATGATTCATTCATTATTTATTGTGTTGGGCCTATAGCTATAAAGTGGCCAGTGGGAATAATTGAGCATTTAGTCAAAGTAGCCCAATCGAACGAGATTGTCAATATGGGAGTTCTGCACATTGTATTGTCGCTGCTCTTCGTGAGCGTGGCCAGCGCTGAAATAGCTACGTACAAGAAGTATCCTGCCAACTGCAAGGATGCCAAGGCCAAGAAGAATGGCATCTACAAAATACAGCTGAACGGCGGCCAGCCCTTCGAGGTGTACTGCGATGCAACGCTCAATGGCACCGGCTGGCTGGTGATTCAGCGTCGCGTCGATGCCCGACTCAATTTCTTTCGTAATTGGTCCTCGTATCAGCAGGGCTTTGGTGAACTGAACGGCAGCTTTTTCATTGGTCTCGACAAGCTGAATGCTCTAACTGTTAATCAGCGTAACGAATTGTATGTGCATCTGGAGGACTTTCAGGGCCAGACTCGTTTTGCCAAATACAATGCCTTTGCCATTGGCAACGAGGCGAATCTCTATGGCCTAAACACGCTGGGCAACTATACAGGCAATGCTGGCGATGCGCTACGATATCAACAGTACTCGAAATTCAGCACCTACGATCGCGACAATGACAATAGCACCAACAACTGTGCGGCGCAGTTCTCAGGTGCCTGGTGGTATAACAGCTGCATGTACAGGTAAGAATTAACCGGAAAAAAGCCATATCTATATATTTAATATATATATCATTTTTGCAGTAATCTGAATGGAGAATATTTGGGCGGCGAGTATGGAGAAGTTCTGGCTGGTCGTGGCATTTGTTGGGTTCAGTGGCTGGGCGTTAACTATTCGTATAAGCGAGTGCAAATGATGATACGTCCACTGAAATAGATAATCGATAGGTATTAGATGCCTACAACTTTGACTGCAATAGATCCCCTTGTGATCCAGGGTAAATGTCTTTTGATTTTGATGTAGGATCATTTGGTGCGCTGACAGCTGCTCCAGTCACGATCTGTAAATTCCGCATAACTTTGTCAAAATGTTCGCTCTCGACAGCCGACCCAAAATAGAAACTCTTAATTGCGAGTATTACGTTGAAAATGATACCAATAAACACGGAGCCGAAGCGACAAAAACCAAAGAAAAAAAATCTGTTTTGGACACAAAATTAGAACAAAATGCGACGTCTTCACGCACTAAATGTCTTATGTATGTGTATGTATATATATATATATTATGTATGTCTGCTTAACAATATTCACTGTGGCGACAGCTAAGAAATTCTATAAAAAAAAAAAAAAAGAAAGAAATAGCCACAAATGTCTAGAACAACATTTGAGCGAACATTTGGAAACAACTTTCCAAAAAACTCACACGGCCACAGACCATCGCAGCGACAAAGACATTTTCATTACTTATGCATCCCTTAGGCGAAAGGGTATTTCGTAGCTTGAACAAATTGTTGAGAAGTGGCAAAAGTTGATCAGCTATTGAAAAATGTTTGGAATTGTCTATAGTTGGAGAGCGATGTTGAAATGAGAATAAAAATCTATTTATTATAGGGTATTTAAAAAATTCAACTAATGCTCATATAATAATATATTTAATATATATAATATATTATTTAAAAGAAGGATTACGAAACTTAAGAAGCTAATAAACATTTGTAATGCGTAACAAATCTAGCTAGATATTCCACATAGATATTCCAGGCTAATGAAAACGTTTCCCATATTTACAATATTTCAACTCTATCAAGAAAGAGCATTGAATGTGCGCCATCCGTTCGCTTTTTGGCATCTCTTGGCTGTTTTGTCGTTTTAATTTCACCAGGAAGTGTGGAAATATTTGAGCAACGCGCCTCATTTCAAAACCCATCAACGGCGACATGGAGGCAGCAAGAACCTCGGCACAATTTTCATCATTTCAGTCAAAGAAATTAAGATTTTTGATGCCTCCCCAAGCGGAGTCGTAGCTAAGAGTGTCTGACTGTGCCACTGTGTGTGTGTGTGTGTAGGTGTGCGTAGGTGTCTCGCACTCACTTACTCTCACTATGTGTGTGCAGATGTGTATGTGTGTGTGTGTGGCGCTGTCAACTGCTGTTGAAAGATTTTCATGTCGCTGTTTCCATGCCGCCTGCCAGCAGGCGACAGACACGAAATTCTTGAAAAACATTTTTAAAACATTTCCATTTTTTTTTTTTCAAATAATTTTAATTTTTTTTTTATATATTTTTTTATTTTTGCTTGTTGCCTTCGCACGTAAAAGATTTAGCAATAGCAATGAATTTAGTTAATTTATGGCATTATTAATGACATTTTGAAATATTAACAGAAAATAAGAAAAGAGCGCGACATTTTCTTTAACTACATTTTCTTTTTTTTAAATACAAATATAAATCTATGTTTTTTTTTGCTTTTCTTTTAAAGTCATGTGAGCGCTGTATTCAAAAAAAAGAATGGATATATAATGTTTGATATCCATTCTTTTTTATTATTATTTTTTCGTCTTCATTGTGTGTGTGTGGCATTAGCATATGAATATTTTAAACAATAGGAATTTCACTGGGTCACTCAGTTAGCCAACGAGAAACATATTCTACTCTCCGTATAGCTAGGCCAAAGCAATAAATATGCAGAATAGTCTGACATTTCTGAATGGCACGAGCTAATCAACCTGCATAAAATGCAAATAGCTAAACAAAAGACAGCGAGAGAAAAAAAATTGGAAAAAACAAAAACAAATTTACGATTCAATCAATAGACTCTATCAGGGTCTTATCGAAATGCTATAAAAATGTTAAAGCTCCACTTGAATTTCTTTACTGGCTTAGATTAGTTCATACAATTATGTAGGGTATTAAAATTCTATCATAAAATGGGATGCGCATAAAGTTAAGACTCGATTTATATTTCAACAATTGAGTTAATTTTGTTAAAGTTTATTTTAGTCTGCTTCTGATTAACTTAGTTCAGGTATATTGAAAATTTAGATATTGCCTTTGAATTTGATTGGAGATATAGATAAAAGTTTTTTTTTTCAACATGAGTTTTGACAGTTCAGCTTTTATGCTTTTCTCTTGTCAAAATATTATCTTTAAGAAATTAAAAATATATTTTATAGGTCTGATATTTGTTATAAATATGCCTTGAATATGATTTAAGATCTATGCAACATTGAAGTTGGGTTTTTTTTCTCTTTAGAAAATATTTAAGCTGGGTATAAAAATTTTATAATAAATTGTATGTAATAGTAGTAAAAGAGGACTCTAAGAACTGCATATCATTCCAGCTAGAGACTCTATGAACTAGAGACTGAAGAGCTACATAAATAAATAATTAAGCCAATGATTTTAACATCTAAATCTATATTTTATTATTACTTATTAATTGAGAACTTAAGAGCAATGGACAATATGAGATAAAGCACATCATGTTTTACTCAATTAATATAAAATATCTTACATTTTCAGTGTTAACTAAAATAGATATCAATTAACAAAAAAGTTTAGCAGATTTTAAGAGCATGATTTAGCAAATTCCTATACTTCCTATATCACATATACATATATCAAATCTCTCTCTCTCTCTCTCTCTCTTTATTTTCTTTATCTTATTTCTCTATATTTATAATCAGTTTATATATATTTTTTTTAAACCGATAATCCCTCTATATAATTTTACTATATTTATTCTCCCTTTATATGATTTCTATTCATATAAATCTCTTTAAATATTTTCTCTATAAACTCTTAAAAACGATAATATTTAATTCATTCTCTCAATGCCTTTCACAAATTCGTTCAAAATCGAATAGAATAGAAATCGACAATTTAAAGCATTAGAGAGTATCTCTTAGTCACTTCCGTCCAAATGGTTTCCATTTTTCTTTTTTGTTTTTGTTTTTTATATCTTTAGCTGCTTTAGTTATAGTCACTAAACGAGCTACACAAAAGAAATTTACATTCACATACAAGAACAAATTTTGGCTTATTTAGCATAAATCTATTTGGCTTTGGGTTGCGCTGCTCGGTTCCGTTGTGGGCCCATGGCAACCCAATATATTCATTCATTCATTATGTTGTAGCTATAGCGTCCATATCGATTGTCGTTTGGAATTTGACAAAAAACTTTCAGTTCTAATCAAAAATTCCATAAGTGCTGCCGGAACAGATAACCTGCGCCTGTTATTGAGACGTTTAATTAATGCTATGCGAGATGAGATTTCGAATTTGTTCAATTCATTTAAATATATAATCAAAAGCGAATCGACTGCGTGTGCACATTCTTGGCAAACAACTTTGATCCCATTAAATATATAGATTTAGATTTTCAAAATATGCTGATTAAATGTATTTAGGGATGGAAAATACCATTAATCTCTATAAACTAAGAATGTGAGGGAAAAAACCTTGATGAGCTGTTTTAAATATTTTAAATATATATTTTTCTAGTGTAATACATTGGCTGAAGTTACATAATATACAAATAATATATATACATTGCTATTCTATTACAAAAATGATATTTAAACGCATCTGACATTTTTATTGGCCCCAAAAACGTATCCATGAATTTCAATGTCAAAAGAAACTAAATAATTTAAATTAAATATATAAACTTATGTACATACATAATCTAAAATTTGGAATTCATTCTAAAATGAAATTAAAAAATAATTCACAGCGCGCAAGTCATTCATATTTTTTCATTCGCTGGACTATAAATCATAAATCATTATTTTAGTGAACTTTTATTTATAAATGAAAAGTTAAAAAATTTAAAAATATTTTATATTTAAATTTATATTTAATTACATATTTGGAATTTTTAAGATTATAATTAGATTTATACAATTTTTTAAATATATAATTTTATTCTTTTTTTTTTTTTTTATTGTGTAAACTATTTTATAGGCTTGGCATGGTATTTTGTCCCTCTCTCTCTGTCTCTCTCTCTCTCTCTCTCTCTTTCTAGCACGATCTTAGCAAAGCTCATGAATAATGTCATTAAAAAGGCAGCAACAGCAACAATAGCAACCGCCATAATCTGAGTCGATTAAAATCATATGTGTGCATATATAATTTGCATAAAATCACCTGAACATTAAATATTTATTTGCAGCTTATGCTATGAAATGCTCATAAAGTTTAAGATAAAGCGACAAGTCAGAGTTTTTATTTTTTTAATGTGAAACGAGACCAAACTTGAAAAAAAGCTAAATGCACACTGTGAGAAAATTTTAATATTATTGGTAAAATATATTTGGCAAAAAAAAAAAAAATAAATAAAAATTAAATAAAAATAAACTAATAAATGCTTGAGTTACTCAGCTTTTTATTAAAATTAAATTTTAATTTAATTCTAGTCTTATAATTAATTATTTTTTGTACATGTAAGACAATGCAAGAATTTAAGTGCTGCTTAAATATACACACACATGCAGACATATGTATATTTAAAGTAACTTCCACATCTCTCATAAAACCTTATTCATAAATTTATGTTTAGCTTGAGGGTATAAGATACATAAACAAATCAATGACTCTAACTTATGGGCGTTTCTAATAAAAGTCAACTTATTTACATAAACCAGCCAAAAAATATTCAAACTATTTTACATTTTTAATGAACCAAAGAAAGGGGGAGAGAACATATTCATGTACTCCTCTGTTATCGTCTATGACTTTTATCGATTTATGTTAGTCATAAACATAAATTTTATGACGTTAAGTTCAAAATTGTGTCGATGATTAAAAGTTAATTAATAACTCAGTAAATTGATTTAAAGTGTTCTGTAATTTATTAATGAAATTCATACGAGATTCCATTTCTATAAGAACATATGAAATACATTAACAGAAATTAAATAAAACAAATGATAAGCTTTACTGTACTGAAAATTTTATTTTTAAATGATATATTCAAATTTTTATTTTAAGCGCGTAATCCAACTTTTGATGCAAGTGATCAGTGCTGGAAAGCGCTAAAAGCTGTTGACGATAGTCGCAACTGTCGATATAAATATATCGATATGTAGTAATCGGTTTATTCTTTATTCTGTTTTATTCTTACTTTATTTACATTTTTTTCTTTTTTATTTAAAAATTTTACAAAGTTTTTAAAATGAGAATTTATTCTTTATAATAAACTAAATAATTCAATTCAAATAACAGTTATAATCCGCTGCTAACGTAAAATTTCGAACTGTTAACAACAGCTATATTTCAACGTTTAAATTGATAAGCCTATTCAGTTTTCAATTTAACGGAATTAGATTAGTAATTTAAGTTTGAAAGTAAATAAGTTATCTCATTAAATCATTTTTTTATTTTTATAATTTAAGCATAAGCTTCGCAAAGCAATGTTTATTAATGTACAGTAGATTGTCTGCTGTTAATAACATTTGCTCAAAATGTTAAGATTGCTGATGCCGAAAACATATGTTTGACGAAGAAGAATCAGGGATTTAATTTATCAACACACACGATGGAAGACCCTTTGAAGCCGAAGCCAGTGCCCCTGGCCGCAGAGACAGTATTGTGGTTCGAATTTCTATTGGATCCAAATAAAATCACAGAGCATTTAAAATGCAAAAATCCCGGTACGTGGATACAGTGAAATCTGATCCAAACTTTTCACATCTCACTCAATTCATGCAGAACCCAGCGCCGTGGAGCTCATCATGCAGTTCATCAGCATGACGCCGGACACGGCAATAGCGACCACTGTGGTGACGCCCGGCAGCGATTTGCAGAATCTAAGCGGCGCCAGTGTCGGCGCCAATGCCACCAGTCCAGCCGCCTCCGCAGCACTCAATGTGCCGCTTCTAACACAACAACAGCAGCAACAGCAACAGCAGCAGTTGCAGTTGACACGCAAACAGTTGGCTCTCAAGATCCTGGAGCTAAAGGTGGCCACCTGGCTGAGATGGGATTTGGATGCACTGGAAAAGGGTTTGCCTGTGATCATGCAGCTGGGTCTGCTGCGTGATCTGTGCACCATTAGCTACGGGCGCGTTGTCAGCATTCCCTTTCTCAGTGATTTCGATCAAAAGATTTGTATGCTTCCTTAAAATGATGTATACAATATACTTTATAGCAATCTTCATTGCAGCGCCCACGGGCAATGAGCGTGCGGCGCGCTTTGCGCTCACCATCTACCACAGGATGATACTACGGCTGCAGCTCATCAAAGACAGCGCGCTGAAGAGTCCACGGCCACTCATGTGAGTCTTGCAAATAAATATTCTGAGTAACTTTATGTTGAGTGAGTTTTTATTTATTTATTTTTTTTTTTAATTAGGTTTCAGACCGTTGATCAGCTGCAGCAGTTTCTGGACACACCCACCCAGCCTTCCATCGAATATCTCGAGCAGCTGTGCTCGCCGGCGGCAGCGAGCCGACCCTTCTATGTGTTCCACTACGACAGCTTTGTGACGCTGCAGTGCGACACGCTGAGCACGACACAGAATTATGACATGATGCACTTGATCACGCCACAAGAGCTGCGCGCCCAGCTGCAGTACGAGCTGGCCCATTACTACCTCCATACCAAGCAGTATGTGCTGGCCCGCGAAGCGGCGGCTGCCTGCAATGCGAGTCTCCAGGCGATGCCTGTCGGTGAGACGCGCTACTTCTGTCACATCCGTTCCGATGAGCTGGAGGGTTTGCTGCAGGCCTGTGGCATTAGCGCCCAGCAGCAGACGCTCTTAGAGCGCTTTCATCAATCCCTGCTTAACAACTACGCGGATATTGTGCCTATACTGCGCCAAGATAATCGAGCACGCGAGATTCCTTTGGTGAGCCGGCGCAACGTCGAGCTGGACATCGAGGGAGCTATCTCAACGGGATTGCTCAAGGACATGCCACAGTTGCTGCTACTGCATGTGGCCGCGCTCAATGTGGTGCGCACCGTGTTCGAGTGGGGCAACATATTTGGCAGCGTCGAGTACTTTGAGAAGTATCACGATCTGGACTACATGCCGCCCATCATGGATGCAATGCAGGAGGCACTGACGTACTGCAGCCAAGCGGAGCAGTCGGCTCTCAAGCATTTCCTCATCGACTGTGTGTTGCATCAGCAGCAGAAACAACAGCTGGAGCAGAGTCGACAGCTGCTGCACACGCTGCGGGGCATGGCTATATTCTCCAATGAAGAGTTAATTGATCTGGAGGAGCAGCTGGTGCAGGCATCGCTGCCAGTGCTCAGCAATTCATTGGCCACGCTCAACGATTGGATTTGCCACTCAAAGAGTAAGACTCAAATTGTAGTAAAGCTGATCTCTCTTTTAATTCCAATTTGCTCTCAGTGACCCGCGTGGAAGTAGCCGCCCTGGAGCGCCAGCTGATTAGCTGTACCAATGCGAATAGCGTGCGCATACTGTTGGTTAAACTGTGCGGCACGGCGCCCGGCAAGCCGTTGTGGGCTATCAATCCCAGCTGGGATGTACCGCAGCCGCTGAAGACGCTTATCATGGCGATGCCAGTTAGCTTCCTGCAAGACTTTAGCTACGTGCTGCTGGGCAAAGCTCGTGAGCTGGCGACACGTGGCAGCTACATTGATGCCGTCTCGATGCTGAGTGTGCTCAAGTCTGAAACACAGCGCCAGGAGCTGGGTGGCAGTGCACAGCTGATGTGCAAACTGATTACGTGGGAGATCCTGCACATACAGATTACCCAATGCCTGGACGAATGGCATCAGAAGCCGCTTGATTTGCAAGGGCTGGGCACACGCTGCAAGCAATGTCTGGGCGCCTTGCAGGCGGGCGATTCTATGATGCCTAGACTGGAGATCTTGGAGAGTTGCGCCATTATGCTACTTAATCTAACGGATTTCCCACCACTTCTTTACCTCGACAAGCGGGCGCCGCAGCTGGAATTACCGCTGGCCTTTGCAGCGACCTTCATTGAAATGGAAAAGATGAAGGGGCCCAAGAAAGTTTGCCGCGATGCCTGGGAACTGATGTTGAACATGTTCCTCAATGTGCCCAAGCGTGCAGCCTCAACGGGCGCTGGTATCGGTGCCAGCAGCTCGCTTCAAGCATTCCTGCAGCGAGTGCGGCATCAGAGTGTCTTTGGATTGGCTATATCCATGCTGGGCAAAATGCACAACATACTGAAAGATGATCCCAATCACGATCTGAGTTGCGAATACATGCAGCTCTGGCCCACCAGCATTAATAAGTAAGCGGATATGGAGACATCCTTAGATATATAATCAACAACTTTTCATATTCATATTTCTAGCCCGAACAGCTACAGTCTGCGTAGCGTTTGTGAAACGCTGCAGTGGTTGCTCTCGGAGGCGCTCAGCTATTATCCGCAGACGGTCTCATGGTTGAAGATGAAGGGTGACTTGGAGCTGGCCATTGGCAACAATGAGTCTGCGATGCGCTGTTATGTCAACGCCCTGGTCACCGGCACCGACTACTGCACGATGCCACTGCAGCGGAACGTGGCCGACGACTATGTGATCAGGAAGATGATTAGATGTGCCGCCAACTTGGGCTGCCATATGCAGGCCACTGTGCTTTGTCAGTTTCTTGATGAGATCGACTATGGTATCGTCTTCAAGAATCTCACCGAGAAGTGCTCCAATTTCACAGATGCCATGGATGCGTACTACAGCTGCATATGGGATACGACGCTGCTCGAATTTATTGTCAATCTGCATGCGAAGCGAGGCGAGCACAGTCGCAAGCTGGAGGCGGTATAAATGAATCCCAGAATATTCAAATAATTATAATATGCTAATCGAACTTTTTTGCTCTTGCTTGCACAGATCTCAATGATGGGCACCCTGGAGCTGAATGCCAACAACAATGAGGAGATAAAACGAGAAAGCGCCATGGTACGCAAATCGCGCTTCTTGCGTGCCCTGGCCAAGCAGTATTTGCTGTAGTTGCGCGCGAGGATGCCACCCAATCCTCGCTAGAAACTGCAACCCCACATCCACATCCACATCCAAACGACCAAGCCCACTAAGAAGACCAATTAGAGTTTGAGCTTAAAGAGTTTTTTTAATTGTACGAAATTAGTTTCTAAGCTTAAAATGTTAGTAATATGATTTTGTGGTTAATTTAAAGAAATTTGTAATTGTTTTTCGTGGGAAATGTTTATTATATTATTTGATTACTTTGGTCTTCTGCCGCGTGCAGCACCGCTGCCACTGCCTGTCTTCGCTTTCTTGTTGTTTGCACTCTTCTTGATCTCCTCGGCCTTGCGCTTGGCTGCCGCTGTAGCGTTGGGTGAACTGGGCAGTGCTTTGAAGAAGCTATCAAGTCTCACCTGTGTCTGTGATTGCTTGGATTTGAGCAGCTTTTTAGCACCGTTGCGCACTCGCTCTTCGTTGAACTGACGATCACCGCAGAGGAACTGCACCAGGCCATCCTCGTCGGGAGCCGTCCACTTCAGCTCAATGTCGCTGGCATCTGCTACTTCCGGCTCAATGAACAACTCGCGCGCTCTCTTATAGTTCCAATTTTCCGGCACTGTATACTTGTTTGTGTCAATGTTCTCCAATATGGTCTCAATGTCGCGATAGGTTTTGATGAGCTCTATGGCACGCTTGGGTCCGACGCCCTTGATGCTGTCGCAGTAATCGCAGCCCATGAGAATGCAGAGATCTATGAACTCCTTGCTCGTTAACTCCAAGCCCTGCAGCACCTTGTCGTAGCTGAACTCTTTGACGGGCATTTTGCGCGCTTCGCTGTACGTCAGGTAGCGGAGCAGCTTGCAAGATCCAAAGGTTAGGGCGTCCATATCCTCCGTTGCTGTAGCATACACTTTACCCGCCTTGACGAGAGCAGCGCATTGGGCTTCAGCCTCGCATGGCGCGTCCACATAAGGTACGCCCATGAGCTTAAGCAGCTCTTTGGCTTCGTTGGAGTGTTCCTTGGTGACACGCACAAGGCGACGATTGAATTTCTCTATTTCCGCCTCATCGCCCGCATCGGTAGCAATTTTGAGTGCCTTCTCAGCTTCCTCTCGCCGTTCGGCACGCTTGGCAAGCTCACCTGCTTTCAAATCTGGCGGCTTTCCATCGAAAACGTAGACCGGCTTAATGCCATTGTCGAGCAACCGAATGGTTCGATAGAACATGCCCATTAGATGTGAGGTTGGATCGCCGTTGACAGTAGCTAGTTGAGCACCCTCTGATCGAACAGCGATCAGAAACTGATACAAGCACATGCTGGCATCTATTGCAACTTTGCGACCTGTAAAGTATTATTGAATTTACTTTCACCATTCAATACCAGAAGCCGGCGTGGCAAGCATACCAAAAAAGTTTTTTATTTCACTTTCACGTATTGCAAGTGGTGCCATATCTGCAATCAGCTTTGAAAGACCCAAAATTCCCATGATTATGGTTTATTGTCTGTAAATCGTCTTTCTTGATTTGTTTATTAATATGATTTCGCCTGGTAAATGCTCTACGCGCGCTTTTGGTTGCAAATGTTGTGCACGCGTATTTTTGTGAGTGTCAATCAACTGCACTGTATATGGTGAATATATCGATGATAAATGTTAGTGCGACAAAGTTCAATATATTTTACAATAGGCAAATTGTAAAGCAAATTTAAAAATGAGTGTAACTTCTTTTTAGACGCTCAATTCTAAGTTTAAAAAAATGATATACTCACTTGAAAAAGATTAATTTATGTTGCCGCCAATTATCGATTTCATTAATGCAACGACATCGATATATTTACTCATCCCTATCGCCACACACATAAGCAAAAGCATGTCGGCTGACGAAAAAAAAGATAAAACCATTGAAAATATGGTACGTAAAATACTGGAAATAGTATTAAAATCAAGTTAAAGTTGTTTGTTATCAGCGCGCATTAAAAAACCAATAAGTGCAAATATGTTTACTATCAAACTAAAGCGCAACAAATATTGCTCTCGACAAATCGGTCTTCTCCCCTTCGACCATTCGTTTATGTGTATAAACATGGCGTCGTTGCGTTTGTATGTTGCTTGTGTCTAGTTTTTGGTGCGTGTGAGCGGGACAACGTGTGAATGCCGAATGCCCCCATAGACACGCATACACAAACGCAAAGCTCAAAAGAAAACTTGTGTGTGCACAAAACATTTGAAAAAAAAAAAAAATTAACTGAAACGCATAAAGCATTGGCAGAGCAACGCACAATCTGATGGTAGTGGTAGTGCCTAAGTTGAGCTGCGCCAAAAATTTGCAAGTGTAATAAAATTGTGTTTTTCTTTTGTTTTTATTTACATTAGGATGCCAACACGCCAGAAGCGGAGACGGCGACCAAAGAAAATGCCGCTGATAAGGTAATCGAGTCAAAGGCGGTAGAAAATGCAGAGGAGCCTACTCCACCCGAAACGGAGGCAGCTAAAAATGTTGAGAAAGAGATCGATGCATCAGCGTCACCCGCAACTGATGACGTCGCTGATAAAAAAACTGTCGGAGACGCAGTGGCTGCGACCGCGCCAACAGTGGATGCAGGTAAATAAAAGAAACACACGTATGCGCACATACATATGTAGTTGGGTTGAGTATGTGTGCGTGCATGTATGTTTGCGTGAAGAAAGAGCGAGAAAAACAAAAATCGTAAAATGAATTTTGCGCGCGTTCGTAAAATGCGGCGAATAACATCGCATATCACACAATCGGCTCGAGACATTTACGTCGATTGCCGCTTTAGCTGTTGAGTTGGCCGTGGCGCCGCTGTCTAAAATACCGCGAACGATTGTGTGTAGCTGTGAGTATTTCTTGTATGTTGGTGTGACGCGGGTTCGAATTCGAAATTTTCTAGTGAGTCAAAAGTGAGAAAAAAAAACTTTTGTAAAAATTGGTTTCTTTCTCACCCGCTTGTATTGACAAAAAAAAAAAAAAAATAAATATCCTTAGCATTTGTTCATACTAAACCCTCAACAATATGGTTTTTGTATAGTTAACGCTAAGGTAAATTGAATATTCAATTTTCATAGTTCTCTGCGCTCCCAAAACAAACTTAGCATTGGACTTCCCAAGCTTGAATACAAATTTAAATACATTTTAAAATTTTCTTTTATTATTAATTAATGACGAATTAATTTTTACTTAAATAATAAAAACCTTATTGATTTTTAAAAATTATTTAAGCAATTAAAATGAAAAAAACAAACAAATATATTTTTTAAAATTATTTATTACTAGACGATAAGAAGGGCACAAAGTCGGAATCGCCAGCCCCACCAGCATCAAAGAAAGTAAATAATGGCGCTAAAAAGAACGCCAAGACTGACGATGACGAGGAGGACGTTGATGAGGACGGAGAGGGAAGTGAGGATGATCAGGCGGAAGATGAGAAGGACGACGATGTCAGTGATGAGGAAAAAAAAGCAAGAGCCACATCGGAGAAAAAGAAAAATGATGCGACAGATGGTGCTAAGTCCAAGGCAGGAGGGGACAAGGCGGCGGTCGCCAAAAAAACGGAAGCCAAGGCCAAGAACGGCAAGGTGGAGAAATCGGACAAACAAGATGAGGACGATGACGAGGAGGGTGAAGGCGATGGCCTCGATGAGAACAACGAGGTGGCCGAGGATGATGAGAATGTTGTGGCTCTGAGCGAGATTGATCGCATCAATGAGAATATTAACAAGACACGAGTGGATGGTCTCCAGGTGCTACATTCGGTAAGTTGGCATTGACAGTAAAGTTTTAACAAGATCAAAGAATGATTTTACTATTTGCATATGCAGCTATGCTTTGGCGCACAAGGAAAAAATAATGTGGTGAAAAAGAATCTGCGTTCTTTTGCTGGTTTTGAGTTTGCCAAGGATTCGTCGGAATACAAAAAGAAATATGAATCCATCAAGAAGGTGGATAACAAATCTTTGCGTAGCATTTGCGAAATTCTTGCACTAGATCGGAAGGGCAGCAAGGACGAGATTACATCGCGTGTGCTCAAATTTCTAATGGAACCAGATGAGTCGCTCTGTATTGAACAGGGTGAGGAGGAGGAAGAGGAGGTAGACGATGAAGATATCGACGACGATGATGATGCTGCCAGCGAGGACGATAAGAAGCGCAAGAGCAGTAAAACAAGCGCCGGCGCCGGCAGAGGCTCTGCTCGCAATTCCAGTGGACGTCCAAAACGTTCAACGGCGGGCAAAAGTAAATATTGTAGAAATACTCAACAGAATTGAGACTTTGATTAACACGTTTTACTCTACTTGCAGAAATGTCCGCATATGTAGACTTATCAAGCTCCGAGGAGAGCGAGCACAAAGTGACAGTTGCTAAGCGGAGACGAAATGATGACTCTGAATCAGGCTCAGATGTAAGTCGCCTTATTGAGCTATTCGTTAGCCCAAGCCAATATGTTTGCTTTCTTTCCGCAGTACAATCCTTCGGGAAATTCAGACTCTGACGCGGGGCGTGGCGGTGGCGGCGCTGGTGGAGCAGCAGCCGCCGGGCGTAAGGCTGCAGTTCGTGGCAGTCGAGGGCGTCCAGCACGCAAAAGTCGTCGAAGAAATTCAGATTCCGAGGACGAAGAAGAATCTGAGCTATCAGATGCAGATAGTGATGTATGTAAAATTAGTTTTCTTCAATAGAATAGATCGAGAATAACATTTGCTTTCGTCCATTAGGTGCCTAAGCGCAAGCGAGGAACTTCTGGCAAACGTGGACGATCTGCTGTGTCCGCTCCGGCTGGCAGACGAGGACGTGGACGAGGCGCTGCAGCGCGAAAGCGCAAGGATTCGGAAAGTGACGAGGAAGAAGTATCAGAAGATGAAGAAGAGGAGGAATTGTCTGACTTTGGCAGCGATCAAAGCGAGGTTTGTTTGGAGCAAACTAAAACTATAAAAGTAAAATACACAAAAATGAACTTTTAATCTTGCAGGAGGAACGTCCCAAAAAGAGTAAGAAGCCCACAACGCCTGCGAAAAATAGCAAAGCCAACAACAAGTCAAAGCCAGCTGGAAAATGTAAAGCATTATAGAATTTTAAATGATTGTCTTACTGAAAGAACATTTTTCATGTATAGCCGCTGGCCGACCGAAGAAATCAAAGAAGGAAACGTCCGAGGAGGAAGATGTCGATGACAAAGATGAATCCGATGAAGATGAGCCGCTAACCAAAAAGGGCAAAGTGGCATTCCCAACGGTAAAGCAAACTCCCAAGCTCCTAATATAGAATAGTTATTTAACAATTTCTATTTTCCACTATAGGACGAACAAATACGCGGCTATGTCAAAGAAATATTAGATAAGGCCAATCTCGAAGAGATTACCATGAAAACAGTGTGCAAACAAGTCTATGCTAAGTATCCAGATTTTGATTTAACAGATAAAAAGGATTTCATAAAAGCCACAGTTAAAGCGGTAAGCAAAGCAATGTAGGCCATAATTATGAGCTCCTGTTTTAACCTTCTGTTCGCTTTCAGTTAATTGCAACATAAAACTACACAAAAGAGAAAAGGCCTTGGAATGGGCCAGCAAGCAGTTAAACTTGTATCAAATAACTTTAACAACAACAGCAACAACAACAACACCAATACAACAAGCGACCGCAAAAGCAACCCGATTTTGTCACTTTTTGAGAGCTGCTGCGACAACAAAGAAATATATCTAGTTTTCCTATAAGCGTATAATTTGTACTCTTTAAAACTAACTAAAAAAAAAAAGCGAAAAGAAAACTCAACCTTAAACGGATTATATCCTTTTCCCATATATGCATGTGAATAATGTATATATATAAACGTAATTTTTAAACACTTATATATTCATTTTCTTTATGAATACCTGCGCTCTCAAACGGCTCTATAAAAGGTGTATAATTTAAGCAAAGTGAAATAGCAAAAGAACATTGTAAAAAAACAACAAACGAAAGCAGAACACACAATTTATACATTTTAATGTAGTGCTGATTGAGTTGACGTTCAAAATTCTGTATTTTAAATTAAGCAAAGAGGATAAATAAAAAAAAAACAAAAAGAATATCTAAAATTCACACACTGGCAGCAGTACAAAAAAAAAAAAAAAGAATGAAAAATCTTACAAAAAAAAATCGAGTCAAAATTCCAAATTTATAATATTGATACGATTTTGGTCTTTGTTAAAAATGATAAAAGATTTTGGACTTGGGGGGGTAAAATAAAATAAAAGTAAATTAAAGCGAATGTACTGGAATGATATTCCAGACAAAAGGGTCGCTTAATTGAGGAATTTTAACGTAATTGTAAAATATGTATGGTTGCAGGGTTTTGATATATGTCTTTTGCTTTTATTTCATTTCGGTTAGAGTGAGGGGGCTTGGAATTCTCAAGTTATTGAACAAACTGTCAACTGATTGTTATAATAATTATATACCTATTTATAATTTAGTTTCCACTTGAATTCGGATTAGATTAAAGGCAGAACTAAAGCAGGTTTCTCTTGTAGGGCGGAGCAGACACAGCAACAGCACACCACACCACAAACACATCCAAAATAAGAAAAGAATATATATATATATATATATATATATATATATATATATATATATATATATATATATATATATATATATATACAGATATGTATGTTTAACGAATTACTAAGAATAGTCTTGCGAAATAGTTGTATGTACATTTTAAACAAAATAAATAACGAACAAAAATTTCAAGTTTCAAAACACAAGGTTTTGAAAGCACTTCTCCACACAAGCATCTCAATGTACGTTTCTTGTAGTAAAAAAAAAAAATAAATAAAAAAAAAGAAAATAAAACAAAAAGAAGTATATATATACAAATTTGAAGTATATAGAGTATGATGGATGAGTTTATAGAGGATCGTACCGTTGGAAATAAACATGTATTGAATGTTCGCTCTCCTTAAAATAAAACAGAAATTAAACTTATTCTTAAAAATCACATGCATCGCACTTGGATGCCTAGATATAAACTGATATTTTGTTTGATCTTTAAATGTTTCTTGAAGGAAATAAAAAAAAGATGAAGTATGTATATCAATAATATATGTGAATGAAAAATGAAAATGAAATTGTTTTCTTTAATGGGACTAAAAAAAAAATAATTTCAGCATGTCTAGAATATTGGGTAATATTCGATTCATCTATAAATATGTCTACATTTAGTTTCTTTTTAGTTATGATTTTTTATATTTTAATATTATTCTAACCTTCAAACAAAAAACCGTTTCTATTTTTGTTTCAGATAATAATTTATTGAGAAATCGATAAATGCAATATTTAGGCATATTTAAATTAATAATCGTTTCAATATACTTATGTATGTAGTTAATATGATTATGAATGTTTAAAGGTAATTATATAGATATATATATATGTATATATATATATCAAATTGACTGGTAAGTGGATATCGCGGATATAATGCTGTAAACATACAGATATTAAATAAGATCAATTTATGATTTCGAGGATATCAAAAACAAGATATTTTAGTTTAAAATGAATGTTAGGTTTAAAATATTAAAATGCATTAAATAGAATATAAACGGATTTCGCTTTTGTTTTTGTATCTTTTTCTCAATAGGCCTGGAAATAGATCAAAGCACATAATTTAAATCAAATATAAAGAAATATATCAATTTCAAAAAATATCATTTGATTGCGAAATAAACGGTTTCACATGACCCTAAAAACTTTAACGTAAATCGATTTCAAAATGGGTTCTACAAAAGTATAAATACAAAGAGATATACTTACCATAAATCTGGGAATATATGTATGTATATTCAAATGATCATCTGCTGAAATTGAAAGAATTTTCAAACAACTTCCCGTACCAAGAAAAAAACATAGCTCAATCCAAGTCAAAGTGAAAAATTTCTGAGAAAATATCCAAAAATAATTTGCCTTTCGTAGTGCCATACACATTATTCGACTGTCAATATGTAAGTAAAAATATGTATATAAATATATGTACAAGTATACATATATTATTGTATAATAATACTCGTAATTTAAAGATATATATATATAATATAAACCGCTTAAATCGCAAACAAATGATATCTGATGAAAGAACATACTAATATATGTATTTTGGTTAATAATCGTGGAGATTTCGAGTTATAATTTGTATATAATATAATATAGAACGAAATAGTCAATATTGCAATATAGTTCTGGTTTCATTTTAAGTCTCATTTGGGAAGTTGAACGTCGTGGGGAAAATCGCTGTAGTCGGCTATTGAAATATATAGAGAAATATATATATATGTATATGTATATACATGTATGTCACATATGTATGGATGGTTATATATGTAGTATGTACACATTATAGACATATATATATGTATGTATATATATCGGCTAAATATTACGAGTACAAGTGCATAATAAGATATGTCAATGTAAAATACAATATTATGTATAGACAAGTAGGCATATAAGAGATATTGATAGACCTGCTACATACCCAACAATCAGAACGACAGCAACACTGAACAAAAGCAAAAGCCTGGCCCTAGATATCATCCAACTTTTAGCGCCTCTGAAAATACGCTCAAAAACGATTTTCATATATGGCATAAAAAAACAATGAGTAAAATTAAAAAAAAAAAAAAAGAAACAAGAACTGAAAATATAATAAATAGAAACACATAAATTGCTTGCGACGTACAATGTGCGTCGCAAAACAGTAGTAATATCAGTTTTTTATGTAAATATAAATATAAATATAAAATATATATATATATTATAGTCATATTATGTGTTTATTCAAATGTATCGAAGGCTGCTGCGAAAATGATTAGTAAATCTTGCAACACGCCCACTTTCTTATACAAATTATGATATACTCAATTGGAAAGTGGGTGCACATCATCATCATCATTTAATAGTTCATTCATTTTGTGGAGACATAAAACTTAGGCTATTTATTGCATATATATAAATATATATATTTATAATGCTTCATTATTTATTCAGACCTATGTTATGCATTAAAATGTTCATGGTTTCAATAATTGTAAGATTTGTAAGACATACACAAATAACAACAAAAGATCTTACCAAGTTTCTTGCACGCTTTCTTTGCTCATTTTACATTATCTATATATATTATTATTATTATTAATATTATAATTCTTTTATATTGATTTATTTAAGGGATTACGGCTATGAACTGGTTTGAAGATGTCCTCTGAAATGACATACATATATGTTTGCATCTGAATAATATTTATTATAGATATATATATATAGATTTATTATTATTCAATCAAAATTAGCTAATTTTTCGTTATACCTTTTAAGATCTTACCAAAAAAAAAAAAAAATATATATATATATATTTATAAAAATAAAGAGTATAATAATATATCCATGTACTTCTGATCGGATAAGCCTTTATAGAAAGCATGAATTCTGCGTTGGGGTCGCGACCCAAAATACAATTCTCAATCGAACTGAAATCAAAATTAGATCTTAAGGCTATGCAAATATAAATATAATATGAAAGTATGTATATATTCAACTGAAAAACAAAATGGTATTATATATGTTATAAAGAAACAAATGTGATCCGATCGACAAACCAGTTTCATCCAAAACACGAAAAAACATATTTCTAGGACATACTTATTTTTGCTCTATGTTCAAGTTATATATAGAAAGACCATTGGTAATTTGACAGGTTAAAATCTTACCAGATCAGTGGAGACGTTGATCGTAGTATTATTTAATTTAATATATATGCATATATCAAGTTGTTATGTTATTATGGATACATTAAGACTAAGTTATGTTAAAATGTATGAGAGAAACGTTTTGTGGTATCAAAAGGTATTTCAATTTCATATATATAGATGTATATGTATTATTATATATTGTATATACATATTTGTATTATTATATATTGTATATATTTTTGTTGTCTTTCAATGAATACACTCCAACGTGGAAATTGTTCTACGTGTGCATTTCTTTGTTATTGCTAGTTGGCAGCAGTCGGGACCTGCTGTCGAGTTGCCTAAATTGACGACGAAAGAAATTGTATGCATATGAAATTTTCTGCATATACCCATAAATATATATATAGTATAGACATGTATGTATATATAAATAGCAATTTGTGTATTGTCCCAGAATGTGTGTATCTGTACCTGGACAGCAATAGCATTACATTTTAGTTTTTAATTTTTTTTTGTTCTTTTTTTTTTTTTTTTTTTTTTTTTTTTTTTTTTGTCATAGAATATTAATATTTCAGGCAAAGTCACTTAAGAGCTAGAGTAAAATTATAAGTAAAAAAAACCAATGTAATTGGCATATAATTAATATATATAATAATAAATTTACAATTATGTAAAGCGCGACGCTTCAAGCTGTGTGCAAATTGATTGATTGATTGACTGTTTGTTTGATTTGATTGATTGATTGATGGTTGTCTTGACTGTTGGCGATCGTTGTTATAATTGTCAGCTCGTTCAGACCTTGGCGCTTCAATTACTGTATAATTCTTTTTGTTTTGTTTTTGCTAATTTATTGGGGATAAAAGACATAGGATAGTAGAACAATTCAAATGATTCACTGCAAAGAGTTTTACGCATGGTAAACAAGATTATGTTAGGTTTTCGTACATAGTTTTGCAGGTAATTAAATACATAGGTGTATCATATTATCAACAAATTCACAAACTATTTATCAAAATATAATCAAGATAGGCAATGGAAGGAAATTAGAAAGCAAAAACAAAAATAATAAAAGATATTCAATTTCATATACAGTTCGGACTGCATATTGTTTCTATATTCGATTCGAGGAATTTACTTACCATTTCAAGGCACCGGCACTCTAATCAGACCCCTCAATGTTTATCGTTTTTGTGCGCTTTCTGCTGCTGTTGCTGTTGCTGTCCGGGACCGCCAGCGGGTCCGCTTGAATAGCCGCCATAAGCACCACCGGGATAGCCGCCTGGATATCCAGCTGGTGGACCACCACCACCAGCACCACCAGCTCCGGCGCCTTGGGGCTGTGGCGCTCCTTGTGGATGACTCGCAGCAGCCGCTGCAGCATAATACTGTGAATATTGTGCATATTGGCTAGGAGTCATACCTTGGGCATAGCCACCGGCCGCTGCGGCGGCGGCTGCTGCTGCAGCTGCCGCAGCTGCTGCATTTGGCTGCGGCTGGTTGGGATTAGGGCCACCTGGATTCGGATTGGATGCATTACTACTACCACCAGTGCCGGCTCCGTTTTGCTACAATCACCAATCAAATTAATTTATTTCAACTCCCTCTTATTTAACGCACAATTATTTCTTTACCTTATTCTTGAGCGTCTTTTCAATAGCTTCTGCTTCCTCAATTTTTCCCACGCTGCGATAATATTCAGCCCACTGTGCGCTGTAGTCGGCACCACTGCCGCCAGCCTGTTGTTGCTGTTGTGTTTGTTGCTGTTGCTGCGGAGCCTGCTGACTGGAACCTGCAGGATTAGCAGCTAGCTTTGCTTTCATCTGTTGTTCAATCATTTCTGCCTCTCTATGACAACCAATTTGCCTGGAATTTCGGAAGAACAAAGTTTAGTAAAGGTATTTAAAATTGAAGATTGTACTTAATTACTTGTAGTACTCGATCCATTGTGCGGAGTAATCTTGACCACCCGCACCAGCTGCCGCACCTGCTTGGCCCTGACCAGCTGCCATGGCCATCTGTTGCTGCTGTGCAGCGGCTGGATCCCAGCTGCCTTGTTGTCCATAGGCTCCCCACGGCTGTTGCTGTTGTTGCTGATAGGCGGCTGCAGCGGCGGTGGGATCACCGCCCTGCATTTGGTTGCCACCGTAGCCTCCTGGCTGTTGATTATGAAGGGAATTGTTGGCACCGCCACCACCACCGGACCCACCGCCCCCACCACTAATAGGTTTGCGAGAGAGCACCGTTAACTCCATATTGATTTTCTCTGATATCATTTGACGTGCAGACTCCACCTGATCGGTGGTACCTTTAGATTTGAATAGCTTCTCATTGGGCGGATTGCTGGCATTACGATCCATCTCTGTGTGAGCACCCGACTGTTGATTAATGAGCTTGATTGTTTCACCACCGCGACCAATAACAATCTAAAATGCGAAAGAAGCCTGTCATTTGGTGCTCACTCAACAATAATTAATATTTACTTACGCCACATTTAGAAGCAGGCACCAGAAATGTAATCTCTTCACGGCCACCCTGGGCATGATTCACGCCATATCCGTAGCCATAGTTCGAGTTATTTGAATCGCCACCCTGGTTTCCACCACCGCCATTGCCGTTGCCTCCGCCATTGCCATTGCGATTCATTCCGTTCCGTTGCTGCGAATCAAATATGTATCTGTTATATCCAGAATATACTATACAAACGCGACAAACTAAAAGCGCCATGATTGATCGTGAAGTGTTAAATTGTAAATTCTGACTTATTTGATTTGTTTTTCGTGAACTAATTTTTTATCATGATAACCTTAATAGCTTAATACGTCAAGTTTCTACGAAATAGCCAGCTAGATGGGATCAATCTAAATCCAACACAACTTAGGCATAACTCAAGCTCCTTTCTTACCATCACGTTCTCAATAAGGCCATCAATGGTGCGCTTCGCATCCTCGACCTGTTGACGCGTGCCTTGGATGACGCATCTTCGATCGCCCATTTCATCATTTTTGCCCTGTATGAATTGCAATTTGCAACCACATTCAGTTTGGATTTTCCGTATCATATCGCCGCCTTTGCCTATGACAACGCCCACAGCGATTTTGGGCACAAAGACCTCGACGCTCTCGCCGCCATTGCCATTATTAAAATTATTAAAGCCTTGTTCAGATCCACCGCCACCAGAGCCGCCACCACTGCGTCCGCCCTGCTGCTGCATGGCCAGTGCATCCTTTTGAGCAATGAGATCCAACACCATTTGCTTGGCATGCTCGACCTTTTGAGGCACACCGGAAATGCGCAATGGTTTGATGACTTCCTGATTGGGACCGTCCTGAATAATGATCATGCGGGCGCCAGTCTTCTCTTGCAGTTGTTTAATTGTATCACCGCCTTTGCCAATGACGAGGCCCACTTTAGCGCCTGGGATCATGATCTCTTGGTATGGCGGATAGCCACCGGGACCTGGGGGCGGCATATTGATGGTCAGCAACACTTCACAGTTGCCTCCACCATTACGATTTGCCATCTGCTGAAGCATTTCGCGTCCTTTTGTACAGCTCTCCCGGCTACCACGCAATGTTATCACGCGTTCTTGATCTTGCATCAGTTCTAGCTTGGAACCCGACTCTGCTTCTAGATGGCTGAGCGTATCGCTGCCGCTGCGTCCCACAAAAGCGTTTACAATGCTTTCGGGTATGCGCACTTGCTCTTCACACGTGGACGCCGGCCAGGCTGTCAAACGAGCCGCCACAGCGGCTGCTTGGGCAATAGCTTGCGTCATATTGCCGCCACCGCTGCCGCCGCCGCTACCGCTACTCATGTTTGAGTTATTTTGACCGTAGTCAGGACTGCCAAAAGAGCGTTTACAATCGGGTCCACTATCGCCGTCATCGTTATGCCGCTTAAAACTATTGCTGCCTCCTCCGCCTCCAGAGGCAGGACCACTGGAGTCACCTCCTCCTCCACCTCCTTGTGACTGCTGCGGATTTGGTTGTATTTTTGCAGCAATCTGTACAAATAAAATCGATAGGAACAGTTAGTTTAACCAACAATGTCTCTTTTTTTCGAATAGAATATAGGGACTCCCGAGTGCAATGCATTACCACTCTTCTTCTTACCTGCTTGGCACGTTGTATGGCAGCTGCCAATGCTTGCGATTGGCTCAAACTAGCCTGCTGAGTCTGAAAGTCACTCATATTTGCAAGTATTTTCGATCAAAGTGGATCTCAACTGCGAATGATTGCCTTTTGTTTTTTTTTTTTTAGTTTTTTTAAGTAGTAGAGAACACGCCTCGCACTTTTTCGCACAAAACACCGACACAACTTGACGACGTGCAACTGGAAAATTCAATAACCAAATGCACTTAAACCGGAATGGCGTGTTCTTACGTGGACGATTTGTCAAAAGTTTACGCCAATATGATTTTGTATTATAAAACACAATAGTAAAGCATTAGCCAATATTTTATGGAATTAATTATTGCCGCAACTTCAACTGACTTGGTTTTTTTTTTCGGTGAAAATTATGCGCCCCAAAATGCGTACATAGGGATGCTTAGTTTCTAACACTTTTTCGAGCGTTTTCCAACATTCTTCAGCGTTATGCTTATAAAAAAATCGATATCTTTTCACAATGCATCGCTTTTTTGTAAGACAATAAAAATAAACAAATATTATAATATTTATATATAAACTTATCAACAAACTTATCTAGGTTATCAATGAAATATTTCATACAAGATCAAGAGTTTTATGCTATTGAAATATTTGTTAAAATATTTGTTAGTTGACAGGATGAGTGACCATATTTGATTTGATTTAATGTCAAATGAGCTAGTTGAGTTGTTGGTTCATTTAGTGAGTTACTCATTATGAACTATTTGTTATTCCCACTACATTCCCATTATTTTTCTGTGTTAACAAAAAACAACAGCTGAGCCAAGTGCACACAAGAATTACTTGGCAATTATTTGAAGTAAGCGGATAATATATAAATAATATACTCATAAATAAATATATATATAAAAACTTGCTGTCAATTAGGCTCGTTAAAATACAATAAGGAAATAAAATGCCTGTGGACTGGTTTGGTTATGTATACGCTGCAACAGTTGCCGCTGGTGGAATAATGGGCTATGCAAAGGCTGGTTAGTTAGTGTTTTCCCTTTAGTTTTTCAATTTGTTAATTTAAAAGTAATTTCATTTCAGCTTCCATTCCCTCGCTTGGAGCAGGTGTAGCATTTGGTGCGCTGCTTGGCTATGGAGCTCACCTAAACTCCCAAGATCCTCCACGGCCGCTGCTCCAGTTGGGAACTTCGCTCTTCTTAGCTGGATTGATGGGTGCGCGTTGGAATCGATCTGGAAAGATGATGCCAGCTGGTATGGTGTGTTTGCTTTCCATGGCTGCTTTGGTCAAAAACTTGGTCACATATAATCGGTACTTGCCATTGCCTACAAAGGGTGCCTAAGCAACAACAACAAAATCAAAAGCCACAACATCTAAAAGTTTGTTTTTTTGCTGTTAAACTTGCCGTGAGATTTTTTTAAAAATGTATTTTTATTTTCCTGGGAGTGCAACTCAATGATTAAATGGTTTAGGGACTTATCAGAATTTAATTGGATGATTCAAAAGTAATCACGAGATATCCTTTAAACGGAACAGTCTAGCGTATCAATTATATTTGTATGCATTATAATATTTAATAAATTTTATTTGCTTTGTACTTAAACTAAAAGCGCTTTTGCTATGGATATTCACTGACGTATGACGAATCGTAAAAACTTTTGTTTTTTCAATTTGTAAGCCTTTCCGATAAGATTGCGGGAATACTTCATACTACTTTTTGCGTAGAACAGACATCAGGTGGTATGCCTGATTTAGTATATATAATCAGTCACTCTCTGACACAAGCACAGCTGAAAACTCAGGCCCCAGGCCTCAGCTTGGCTCAAGTCTGAGCCTGAGACCTGAGGCTGAGTGTGAGTGATTCAGGCTGAGTCAGAGACCTGAGTCTATGACTGACGCTGAGTTTGAGCTTGAGTCTGAGGCCTGATCATAAAACTTGTGTTTGAGGCTGAAGAATACTGAGACGTGAGTCTGGGCTGAGGCAGAGCGAGAGTGAGCCTGAGTCTGAGTTGGAGCCAGAGTCTGAGCTGAGGCAGAGTCCAAGTCTGAGCAAGAGCCCTGTGAGTGAGCCTAACAGTTGAGACCTGAGTTTGAGTCGGAACCTGAGACTGAGGCCTGAGGCTGAGTATGAAACTGAGGCCTGAGACTTGACTCTGAGTGGGACTGAGGCTTGAGGCTGAGTGAGACTGAAGATCGATATAGAAATTGAGCTATTAATGCACATTTCTTATATAGAATAGATTTTGTATTGCCTTTACGCCGCCCGTAATAAAACACACAGAAAATTCGTTTAAACTATATATGTATGTATTTATTTTAATATATGTATATATCTTAAATTAAGTTCTTGTTTGTGTGAATGTGTGTGTGTGCTTGTGTGTCTGTGGTGTAGGTGTGTGTGTGTGTGTGTGATAAATGTACAGTTTCACTTGATATGATTTCCAGTTGTTTATAGCTAAAACTTAATTCATGATTATGATTAAACTATTTACTGCTTAAAAGGTAATGCAATTTTTAATAAAAATGTTTCATCGCATTAACAATGCAAAACTTCTCTACTCTTTAAATACAACAATATATTTCAACATTTTGGAATTGTTTTCTAGTAGGCAAAGTGCGGCTAGGTAAATAAAGAATTTGTTCATGTTTTTGTTACACATTTTTAAGCAACTTTCTAAAATAAGAAAAAGATAAATATATTTTGTTAGTTAAGTATACAAATTATCTTTTATCACAATGGAAAATTGGAAATCTTTAGGAATAATTTATCAAATTAATTCTTTTTTTTTCGTTTTGTTTTTAATGCCAATATGAATGCATTTACTATGTATGAGCTTTTTACAGAAACATATATATTATATACAAAATATTATACAGATTTTGCTTTATATATGTATATGTATATGTATAGAAAAGAACTTTCACTTGATTGGGTGCGATTTTTGATTAACAAGAATAATATTTTGTTTTGTATTAAATTAGACTCTGCTAAAACTAAAAACAAATCAATAGTAATTATAATTAAAAAATTATTAATAAAAAAATAAAAATAAAAATAATAATATAAAAAATTCTATCTAAAAACACAATTTGCTGCAACTGCAAATATACATAAGTAATTTTGTTGATTTTTGTTTTTGTTAAAACTTTCTCAATGGCAACAACCAGGCCAAATCCAAACGTTTCATTCGCTTTCCGGTTGGCAGTGCTCTAAAACGGAAACAGCTTCCAGTTAACCACTAAACGGGCGGCAACAAAAAGAAATAGAGAAACAACAAAAGAAAATATTAATGAAAAACAATAAGAAAGAAAAGTGCAATAAATGTTAGGCGTGCAATATGTGAGCAATGTTTGCAGTTTTTTGTCTGAAATCGTTTTTTTTTTTTTTTACTTCTTTTTGCCGACGCCGCCAGACGCCATTTTGTTTTTTGTAGTTTTTGTGGTGATTTGCAGTGTGTTGTACCATGTGCCACCATTTTGAATTTTAGATCAGCTTTTACTGTTTACTGTTCCACATTCCATGCGTTTCCAATTGCTTTGATTTGCATTGAGCTATTGTTGCTATTTTAGTATGCAAAATGCGATTTGTTTATTGTTTAGTCGAATTTTACGCCATGCCATTTTGAGTATGTTCCATAATGTGGAGCAAATAGCTAACTTAAGTACTACTAATTGTCTATACTGATGCATGTTTGTTGTGTATATGTGTGTGGAAATTCATATGTATGTATGTGTATGTGTTACCAATTTGTAGCTTTATTGGTTGCTTTATATATATATTATGTATGTGTTGCATGTAATTTGTGTAAAGAAAGAGAGAAAGAGAGAGAGATAGAGAGCAGGAGCCGCAGCGAGTTTTGTAATTTAATGAATTTATATCAGCAATGAATTGTTTTATTTTATTTTTTTGAGTTGATGACAATTCCAATCAGCTTCATGAAATTAATGCAGTCTATCATGTATATATGTGTGGACAGTCCCTATGCATATAGGGCATTGATTCTAAAAGATAAAAATGTTGAACTGCTTTAAATTTATTTGAATCAAGAATATTATTTAATTAACGAAATTTCAATTACTTGTTCATGCTAGGAGCTACATTGCAAGCATATACTACTATTTGTCTTGGTCTACTACTATGTAGTCCAAATACTACTAAGTTGTTTGTAAATGTGAATAAATGGTTTCATGCTTAATATAATTGTTCGATATTATTACTAAAATGGCCAATTACGAATGCGAATTGGTAAGCCTCAATTACCGATTATATCTAGAATATAATATAAATATATATGGATATATATCTATGTATTTATATATATGTAGCAGGCAGCAAATACCACTAATCAATTTTAGAATAAATTCCCTTTTTTTTTTTGTTTTTATTTGTTTGCGAAGCTTTTAGTCTACGAATTAACTAAATTTTTGTAGTTGTTTTTTTATTGATTGCTTTTTGTGTTCTTACCGCACGAAGTAGCAAAGTAACAAATCGTATCGGAACGTTGAGAGGACAATTTAGGCTTGTGTGCGTGTAACTGTAAATCTGTTCTATGCGTGTGTATCTGTATAGGTGTGTGTGTGTGTGTGTATTTTGAGAGTTACAGTTACGACTGGGATAGCGCTGGCAGTGTTGTTGTTGGTAGGTAGAGTTGAAATGTATATTTAGTAGTAGCAGAAATAGTAGCAGAATTAGCAGCAGTGTTGCCGACGCTCTTGCTTATTTATTGTATTGTGTCTTTCACATGACTCGTGTGCGTCGTATCAGCTTTTGTGTTTTGATTTTAGGTCTTTTGAGCGTTGTTGTTGTTGTTGTTGTGTTGCCATTTGCTGACTGTTGTTTGAGTTGTTGTATGGCTGTTGTTGTTGTTGTTGTTGTTGTTGTTGTTGTTGTGCTTGGCTGATTGTCTAACACCGTTGGCAAATTGTTGCTATTGTCGCCAATGTAATTTGTCACATATGAGGGCGATGTCAACTGTTGTTGCTGTTGTTGTTGTTGTTGTTGTTGTTCTTGCTGACTATTGTAATGACTATTGCTACTAACTTTAATACTACTATTTTTGTTTGTTATATTACTACTGCGATTTAGCGTACGTTTTAAGAATTGACTGCCATCAAAATTTTGCTGTTGCTGTTGTTGCTGTTGTTTCTGTTGTTGCTGTTGTTGCTGTTGTTGTTGTTGTGTGCTGCTGGCTTTTGCTGCTGTTGAGCTGACGGAGGTGGACACCGTTGTTGTGGTGGCTGTAACCGCACCGTCCAGTGTTGGTAAATGCAATGCTTGAAATTTTTTAAAATATGCATCGAATATCGATGAGGTTGCTTTTGCTTTAGTTGTTGTTGTTGTTGCTGTTGCTGTAGTTGCTGTTGACGTTGGCGTCGCCTTGGCTGCTCTGGTTGCGGCTGTTGTTGTTGGTGTTGCCAATTGTTGTTGTTGTTGCTGTTGCAGTGTTGTCAAGTGTCTGGGTAGCTGTATGTGAAACTTACGTTTTTGCCGCTCAATTGCTTCATTGATCTCAATGCCGGCATTGGCCTCGTTTTCCTCATCAACTAGATGTTGCTGTTGCTGTTGCTGTTGTTGCTGTTGTTTGTTGCCTTCCTCGCTGTTGTTGCTGTTGTTGTTGCTGTTGCTATTATGTTCTTTAGCGCCATTGTTGCTGCTGTCGCCGCTGTTGTTGCTGCTGCTGCTGGTGGTGGCACTATAATTTGTAATTTGTTTTTGTACCAAGGGTATTGAGAAATGTTCATTGGGCGTAACTATAGTTTGTTCTTGTTGTTGTTGTTTATGTGGCGTTTTCTGTTGTTGTTGTTGTAGTGGCTGGTGTTGTTGTTGTGTTTGTATCAAGTGAAAATAGTATTCAATTTGTTTTCGTAGTTCATGTGTATAAATTTGAAACAGATTCGGTGTTTGTGTTGTTGTTGTTGGTTTTGGTGTTGTTGTTGTTGTTGTGTAGTGTGCGCCATTGCTGTTGCTGCTGCTGCTGCTGCTGCTGCTGATGCTGCTGCTGGTATGGGTTTTAACCATAACGCCACCATTTTGCTGCCACTCCGATTCAGTGTTGTGTAATGCCAAATTATCAGTGCGGTCAGTGTTGAAAAGTCGTCGCAAATACTCGAAAGATTTCGCTCGAGACGCAGTCTTTGTCGTCGATTTTGTTGTTGTTGTTCTAGCTGTTGTTGTTGTTGTTGTTGTTGTCGGTGTATCAGCAGCAGTAGCAGCAACAGCAGCAGCAGAGCTCTGCTGTATATTATTATCCTGCTGCTCCTCACTACTAGCATCGTCCGGCTCCTGCTCCTGCTCCTGCTTCTCTTCGGCTTCATCATCAGCTTCTTGGGAATCGATTTCCTCACTACTATTTTCAATGTCTTCGCCCGTTTGGCTGTTTGCATCGCTTTTTGTCTGGCTGATTTTACTAAGATGCGTGTGTTTCGTATGTTTTATTTTTATTTTATTTTTTTAATAGTTTTTTTGTTTTTTATTGATTTTGATATAGATTGTGTTGTCGGTGTGTGGTTGTTGTTGTTGGTGTTGATATTTGTAAAGGTGTAAAAGGTTTGCATATTAAAAATATGTTTCTTGTTTGTGTGTGAGTGTTTTCTTTTGTACTCAACAATATATATAAGTGTCTTAGTGTAAATCGAATCAAAACTCTAAACTTATACAACCAACTACGAAATAGTTTCTATATGTATCTGAGGATTGCACTTACTTGTATACTAAACGGTAATTGTTTCCATAGTCGGGAATTATGTTCGAGGGCAGTGGAGAGCAGCGACCATCCAGACAGTGCTAAGGTGGAAAGAGAGTTGCACGAATTAGAATTATCTCAGCTCGAATAGATGTTCCACACTTACGTAGCCATTACCGCACGCAGAACCCTCCGCTGCTGGCCTGTAGGCAACACAGTAGCCCGTCTGGGCATCGAAGCAGAAGAGCTGCGCACAGACGCGCTCATCCTTGAAGCACGCATAGGTGCCACGATCTCGCCTACATTGCGCATCCAGCGAGAGCAGTGTGCCGGGCAGCGATCTGCCCAATGCGCTATCCTCATGCGGCGCATTGTGCAGGCAGGTGGCAGTGTCTCCACTATGGAATATAGAGATGAGAGTGTTGTTGCACTGCTGTTGCTGGTGTCTACTTACTTGAGGAAGTGATGGAAGCTCTGCACTGTGCAGGCGGACCAACGGAAACCGCGCTCTGTGTGACGCAGATCGGACATTATGTAGCCATCCTCCCAGCGGCAACGCTGAGCGCCTGGACCACCCAGATAGCTGGGCGGTGGTGAGCCATCGTGCACGGCGCCCAATCTGCATGGAAGGGGTATAGTAGTAGAATTAGTAGTATTTATATTAGTTGTATATTAATAGTCATAATATTAGTATAATAGTGGGGATTTTGATGTGGAAATTAGTAGTAGTAGTAGTGGTGGTGGTAGTAGTAGTAGTAGTAGTAGTGGTAGTAGTAGTAGTAGTGGTGGTGGTAGTAGTAGTAGTAGTAGTGGTGGTGGTAGTGGTAGTAGTAGTAGTAGTGGTAGTAGTAGTAGAGTTGTCTAAAGTAGAAGTAGTAGTAGTAGTAGTAGTAGTAGCAGCATAATATATTAATAGTAGTAGTAGAGTTGTCTAAAGTAGAAGTAGTAGTAGTAGTAGTAGTAGTAGTAGTAGTAGCAGCATAATATATTAATAGTAGTAGCAGATTTTTAGGCAATAGTAGTAGACTACTGATCCATAGGAGTAGTAGTACTAGATTTGTATAGTAGTAAAAATACCATTTGTGTAAATAGTACTATTAGCATTTGTTCATTTAATTAGTAGTATTCATAAAATTTGCGGAAATAGTATTAACTGTAATGAATTGTGTATTTTTTAAGTAAATTTGATAGTAAAGTTGCCCTATTTAGTAGTAGTAATAGTAGTAGTATAAAAAGTAGTAGTAATCGTCGTGATATATGAGTCAAACAACTCAATTCGTTTCGATTGCGGGAAAATGAGAAAAATGTTAATTAATTAATTGGCAGGCGAATGATGTCAAACGGAAATGCAAACACGTTTTCAACTCCAGTTGCGGTCAAGCGCCGGAAATTTGGCGCGGTTGATTTGCTTCTTTTTTTTTTATATATATATATATTATATAGTTATATGTGTCTTATGCATTGGCAGTGGAAGTGAAGTGTATGCAAAAAGAAAAAAAAAACGGCGAACAGTTCCGTTTGGCCGTCTGGCAATGAAATGTGCGCGTCTCGCACATTTTGGCCTGGAAGGAAGCTGAAAGAGAGCTGGAAGGGAGCCTGGTTTACTTACAAATGTCCCACCTCGTGGGCGGCCACAATGATGCCGCTGAAGCCGCCGGTGTCTTCGATGATGGCGACGCTGTTCACCTTCTCCAGCCGCTTGTTAACCACGCAAGCGCCGCCAACGTAGGCAAAGCCTGTGGGCCACATTCGCATGGCGAAAAGAAAAACAGAAAACGTTGAAAATTAGGCAATTAGCTCTTGGTCTGGCCAACAGGAAGTTGACGATTTTTTAACAACACAAGCAGCAGCAGAAGTTGTCGCCGCTGCTGCTCGTTGTCGCAGTTATTAAATACAGAAAAATAAAAGCCGCCTTAAAATTTTGCAATTTGCAATTTTGGTTTTACTTTCGAAATTTCGATGTGGCCTAAACGGCGTTTATCTTTTTGTATCTTTTTTTCTGTTTATATAATAACTGCCTTTGCAAGATCTATATATACATATAGCTGTGTATTTGAGTCTGAAGCGTGTGCTATATTGTTTTGTTTAAATATTAGTCTTGATGGATGTGTCGCAACCAGACACCATTTCAGAGAGTTTAGTTAAAGTAACTAAAACTTAGTCACGCTGGCAGCCAAAACCAAAAAATGTTAGTGCCTTTGTAAACCATGATAGATTAGTCTTAAAATTAGAATTATTATAATAAAAAAATGCTAAAGGTAATATAATTTAAAATGTGATCTTAAAGTTCAAATTTCTTTTTTTTAAATTTTTTATATATACATAAAAACACATATTCAACGAGAGCTTCACAGCTTCAGTTATTTATGGCTGAAAAGTAAAACTTAAAATATATTTTATCATTGAGAAATAGACATATATCACAAAAGATGCATGTGCTAGGCATTCACATGCGTATGCACAGTGGTTAAAAAACAATTGTTCAGACTGAAAGAGGAGAAGAAGTATTTTCAATTCAAGCAAAAGTTCAGCAAACATACATGTATATATACATACATACACAGAGAAATAATATTTATAAAAAGAGTGTGAGAGAGAGAGAAGAAGAAGAAGAGAGAACATAATGCCACTGTAAGGTTTGAGCGGCATTGTTCGAACTGAACTCCTATGCTGGAGTTGTTGTTGGTTCTTGTTGCTATACAAAAGACGTGCGAAACACAAAACATATAAATTATACAAAGTTCACACTTAATGTGAATAGAGCTGAGAATACAGAAAATACAGGTAATAGAAACATGTACATACATATAGAAAAAGAGAGAGAGAGAGAGAGAGACGTGCATGAAATTCAATTAAATTGGCTTGATTTTTGAGATGATGGAGCGACGCTTTAGGTTCGTTTCGGCGGTTGCCGCCTTTAATGTTAATGCTATTTTTATTTGTATTTTAATTTTTGTTGCTATTTTCGCATTTATCTGTACATTGTCAGCGAACAAAATTTGTTGTTGTTGTTGGTATATTTTTACCTGCGGTACCGCGATTACATTCACCAAATGCGGAGGTGCGACGGCACATATCAAGTCTGCGGGCGAAAATGTTTCAAAATGCGTAGATTTGAGTATAGATTCGTTTCTTTGTTACAAAATGTCTGAGCCACAATATATGTTTATGTATACAAATTCAATTCAATTCAGATTTTTGCTATGTCTTTCAGGGGCGTGCCCAAGTGTTGGGCGTATGGGGGCAGCAGAGTAAAAACGACAGTTGAAGCAGCACAGCATATGGTTTGAGAGCCATTCCGATTTTGTTTATTCAATTATCAAGGGTCAAGGGTTGGGTTCGGAAAATTAAATATATTTTGATGGGTAGAAAATTTGAATTAACTGATAAACATTATCAGCAAAATATCTTCAAATTCAAATAGTAAAAGAAATTCAGTCTTCATTATACTGCACCAATATTTAAATTATGCTACGATGAACTTCAATACTTCATTGATATACTAATTATAACACTGTTATACTCAGATTAGAATAACAATTCAGTATAACAGTAACAATTAATGAAGTATAAATATTATTAAATATAGAATAGTACAGTTAGATTGCTAGAATCAACTGTTATACAGCACTGTTATACCAAAAATTAAAAGAAACTCAAGAATTGTTATTAGGACAAACGACCAAGAAGGAATACTAAATGTACCTAATGATACTACTAATATTGAACTGTTATACGCGGCTGTTCTACTTTAACTAAAAAAATTACTTTTCAAAGTTACAAATTAAGCTTAAAACATTATCTAAAATATTAATAAACGATATTAAATTGTTTTACTCTACTGTTATACTTCTCTGTTATACGGAAGAAGTTACAATTGCAACTAAGGGTAACCCTTCCAAAATGAGGCCTTAAAATTAAATAAATATCTCAACCAATATTATATGTGTTTAAACTTTCAATGTCAAAATACAAATAGAAAACAAATAAAATAAACTTATGCATATATATAAATGTAGCTAGCCAAATGCAGCAAGCATTAAGGCAGACTGTGGACTTGTAACCGGTTATGGTTTATGGCCAACCCGCTCCTCAAATTAGATGAAATAACGCCTCGAATTTAACTAAAATTCGGTTTTTATTTTTTACCTCGATGCCTGTGTGTGTGTACGTGTGTGTATGATGTGTGTATGTAAATGTGATTTGTGTTTCTTATTTTTCTTTTTATTTTTTAAGTCCCACACGCATTTTTAGGCAAGTTGGTTAAGTGTTTCTTCTAGTGCAAATTACGAGAATGTAGCAACAAACTAGAAACTATTGTAACTAACAGCTTTGAGATGTTAAATAACCACATGACATTACGACTGTACGTCTGAGTGTGTGTGTGCGCGTGTGTGTGTATGTAGTGTGTGTGTGTGTGTGGCGTGTGTGTGGCGTGTGTGTGGCGTGTGTGTGGTCTTTTGGTATTTAGTTTTTTGTTTTTGTATTTAGCTTGGTATAGATTCTTTTACCCGCTGTGCCTTTGGTGCAACGGCCGCCTTTACGCCTGCGACACATATCATACCTGCGCATAAGTAGACATTATATATATATATATGTATATGTGTGAGAGAGTATATAATGGGGGTAGAGAGTAGATTTGAGATAGAAATGGGACATTTGGGCAGAAGTTGTGGGTCTGCTAACAAAACATTGCTGCTGCTGAATCTGCAAGAACACAAGAAATACACCACTTAATGGGCTGTTGGCCACAGCCCTCTACTCACTTGGTGATGGCCACGGCAATGTCGTAGACGGGCAGACGTCGCTCCCGGAACAGATATTTGCCCATGTCGGTCAGTGCAGCAGCCGAGTCAATGGCATCGCGGCCCACACGATTACGTTCCAAATAGGGCGTGGCATCGCGACCCTGCAAAAGGGAATTTAGAATTGTATTGAATATTTGATAATAAAGAGAAATATTAATTTGGGAAAAAGTTTATTTACTAATGTTTGGCTCAAAATTTGGCATTTAATATTAAATAAAGATAGCATTCAAATAAACAGAGATATTTATATTAAAAAATATATATAATTAATAAAATAAATTCGAAAAATCCATTTGTAAAATATGAAAAATGAATTAATATTTTGGCTTTGAGCTTTGTTGAATTTCAACAAATTTTAAAATAATTTATTAATTTTTTTGTATTATTTGTTTTTATTTTATTTATTTTTCTATTTAAGGTTTTTTTTATCATAAATTTTAATGTTTTTTTAAATACTTTAAACTTAAAAGTGTTTTAAAAGTTTAAAAGAAAAAACAGAATAAATATTTATTTTATTTCAATTTACTTATTTATTTATTTTTTAATTTAGCTAAAGCAAAAAGTTTTTGCTGCAGCTTGCAAAACAGAAACCGGAACTTCTTAATCACTTAATGCATTTCTGCTTATGACTTTGAACCAATTATTGGATTAATTATATAGATACAAGCTCTACCTAATAACTGCCTTTTATTATCAATTTTTTTTTTCACACTTTGACTCTCGTTAATTCAACTTATTTCAATCAATAAATAATGTCACTTTATTTTATAGCATCAATAAATATATAAGATTTATAACACCAACTTCAATTTAAGCCTAATTAAATGTTATTCACACTTTGAATTTTATTATCATCTAAAGTTGTTTTGATATTTTCAAGTCAATTTACTCAAATGTTGTGATGTGATTGAGCTAAATGCAAATTCTCAAGAATTCAGTGAGAGAATCTATAGAAAATATTGATGGAAGAGCAAATTACTTTGCTTAATTAATATATATAATATATATTAATTTTACTGAAAGGAAAAAGCTTAAACAAAAATCTGCAATATATAGAGTTGCTCCATAGACTCGAAGCTAAGCCATTACTCAGTTTCAAGCCAACTTGATTTTTTTAAAGCCATTTAAAAAATAAATAATTAAATTTTACTATTCTACCAGCTTCACTTTACTATACCACTTTATCTACCAATTCAAGAGTTTTCAATTAAATTTGACAAACTAATGAAATGAAAGAGAAAATCCAGCTGTTGCCCAACTTGTGTCTGTGTTTAAGCCTTTAATAAAATAACTATTACTATCACCCATCAAGTACTTGCATTGGATTTGTTATGCAATCGGGCTAGTATTTGACAAGACATGGCAAAACAAATGGGAAATAACCGAAATTTATGGCCCACTCAGCGCTAAAAGTGTTCAAACACTTTGGCGTAGGCAGGAATCGAGCTGCAGTTGCCACCAGGGAAGCCTTGCGATGTGTATGTGTGTGTGTGGGGGACACATTTAAATGGAGTCTGGCGGAATCTGTCAGCTAAACGGAAACAAGTGAACGTGAAAAACGTGCCATGCCGGCTGCGATGAGGCAGGGGCGATAAAATAAAAATGAAAATAAGAGCCAAAGCCACAGAGACGACGATGCCACAGATAAGGTGTCGCTGTGGCAAAGTCAAAGTCGTGTATGAGAGAAGCTTTGCTTTAAACTAGTTGCAATTGTGCGTTATATAATTGATGTCTGCTGCGGCTTGAGTTGCATCTGCTGGCTCTCGTTTTCGTTATCGTGACTGTGGGGCGTTGTTATTACTGTCTCTACTTCTCTCTCTCTCTCTCTCTCTGTGTCTGTTTCTGAAGTGACAGCTACATAAATTATTGTAACACAATTGTCAATCATGTCGGGCCCTGGGCTAATCAATATGTTAATACTTGGCCATAATCTATATGGAACCCGTTCGACAGGCCCCAAAGTGCAGGTGATAAAAGTAAGCTAGCTGTCACTACGTTCATAGCTTCAAGTTACAAATGTATCCGTAAGATACTCAGATACATTCTGACTGCGCTTGATCGTCGAGTGTCGCGCCAATGCATTTGATATATTACACCACTCACTGTCTGAAATCTGGATTATATATTCTCTCTTTATAGACTTTAAGATTGTTTATAATACTCGCATTAGCGACATTTATGCACTGCAGTCAAAATAAATCTATTAGCCACAAGAATTTCTTGGCCTCGAATATTATGACGAAACTTCATTTGATTAACAAATCTTTTCCTCGAACCGGCAATTGTTTCAATCCCATTCAAGTATATATGTATATATTAATATATATATATATATATATATATATATATATATATATATATATATATATATATATATATGTACATGTATCTGGTCTTTGTCTTGATCTACTTTATCTTCCACTAAATAATTGACAATTCGACAGATTGATCAATTGTTAGTGCGGGCACGTCTCCCATATCAAGCTGCGAAAATATTTCTTAGTTCTTTTTTTTTTCTCGTCTCAGCAAAACTAACAAGAATTTTAAATGCTCCGAGAGGCGACCTTGGGCAATTTGCTTTTTGGTAAAAGGCAATGCTCGACGCACGTTTGCTGGGAATGCTATGGAATTACGAAATTGTACCGAATTATATGCCAAATTATATCTAAACAGAGATTCATTCGACTAGTGCACAGCCGATACGAGTTTATTACAGCTGCTGCTGCTGCTGCGACGCCTTTTACGATTGGTATTTCAAATTGAAGTGGCTGCGCATCTTTGAAGGCCTCCGCGACGAGCGATGAGCACTTGAGCTAGATAATACAAATGGCTGAGCTGCTAATAAATATCAACTCAATGGCAGCTGAAATAGCTCTGCGTGCTTGTAGGTAATACTCCGATGCAAGGCTTGTGGCCAAGGCGTTATTGCAAATTCAAATGCCTTACAAATGTTCTCTATAAATGGGAGAATATTCAATTAAATATTCCAATTAGCTTGAGCTGCTAGATAAATGTTCTTCTGGGCAAAAGCTGCTGCAGAGAACTTGAACTGAGAAACTCCACAAGTCATATCAGTTATTTAATATAACAATAATAAATAAACAAAAACAAAATAATATAAATACACTCAAATATTTGTATATAAATAATAAAAGAAGAGCCAACAATCTATACAACTCAAGTGAGCAGTCTCAGCAGTGTTTCACTCAAGCCAAGCTGCACACTCAATTCGCATTGCAGAAGACTTGACCTGGGATCTGAAAGCAGAGACATGAGCCCAGGATTACGCAATTGTAGCTCGATCGGCAGTCACAGGCAAATGTCACAGGTTTGCATATTTTGTTTGGAATATATTTTGCAAGCTGTGCGAATATTTCATGCGATTAGACAAGACTGATTTGTCAAGTAATCTAATTTGTGTGGCTGCAGCCATTAGAAATATTACACATACGACCCGCATGGCGAGTTGTGAGCTGTGAGTTTGGGGTGGCTCACTTTAATAGCTTTGGCAGAAACGTGAGCGAGTGCGAGTGTGAGTGTGAGTGTGAGTGTGAGTGCGAGTGCGAATGCGATCGAGTAGTACCTAAAGTGTAACCAGGCTGGCAGGCAACTGGGAGACCGGTTTGCCTTTCCCAAAAATGGATGTGGTTTCATTTTATTTTGTTTTTTGTTTTGTTTTGTTTTGTTTTGGTTTTGTTTTGTTGTTGATTTTGCCCGACTGTCTTAAAATGTTGCAATGGCTTTTGTGCGTAATTAAATGTAAAGTCTTGCCGCCTGGCGACTTAATATTTTAATTTAATTTACAGGGCGCATAAATCTTGGCCAAAAGAAAAAACTGTCAAACGGCATGCTTAGTTGCTTATATTTCTATCATTTCGAAATCGAAGGCGAAGTCGAACCAACCCACCCACCCAACTCCAGAGTGAGTTCCAGCTTCAGTCGCAACTCCCACAATGACAAACGCTTTGACTTTTGTCTAACGGCTGCGCCCACACAGTCATTGGATTTCAATTTTTTATTTATTTTTGTTTTTTGGGGAATGGAATTGGGCGACAGCCGGTGGCTACTTTCGGACACCACCCACGGCGTTGTCGGCTTTGGGTTACATTTGATATGGAATTTCGTTATTTCTTATATGTTATATATTATGCCTTTGGGTCAAGCCGGCCAGCCATACTTTTCCTTTAGCCGTCTGTCCGTCTACAGCAATTTATGTGTATATTTGTGGCACTTGCATTTTCAGCTACTGGCGATAAGCTTTCCAGCTAGCCGCTTCGTGACATATGTATGATCATGGACAAGCAACAAACACCTGGACTTGGGCTACTTGAATTTGAAACTTCGTTAGTTAGGAATTTGTTATGACATATGTTATGAGTTGCAAAAGTAATTCTCAAATGTATTTGGGCATCTGGATCTGGTCTGGGTGTGGCAAAATGCATTACTTAGCATTTCCGTGGCCGAACATTGATAAATCCACAGAGATAAGTCTGAGTGGAGATTGTTGATTGGCAGCCTCAAAATTTGTTTGCAATTGCAATGCAAATTCTCAAAATGCGTCTCTTGACTGCAAATACTTTCTTTTGGGCTGTTCCACATTTTGATTTATTGCCAAACGATAGTCAAGGTCTTTATTGAAAAGGCATTTAAGCTTGACCTCAATGCTCGCAGGAGTTGAATTGCTTTAATCTAATTCTAGCCATATTTTATCAATCGAGCACATTTATTCACATAAATTAATCAGTCGCTGACAAATAACCAGCAGAATTACTTAGAGCCAAGTGCAAAATGTTTGTGTTGTTTAAATTTTGCGCAATTAATCGATGCTGGCTAAATGACAACAAAACGCATAGACATAGAAACAACAAACAACAACAAAAATAATATAAAATATCTGCAAGGCTGAATCTATGGGGTAAACCCCTCAGCCCCTCCCCAGAGAGTGAGACTACACAATAAGCGCTTGGCGCTTGGCTGCCAACCTAGTTTTTTTTTTTTTCACTTTACAGTTTGCCAACTTAATAATGCATCAAAAACTTCAATTTATGGCTAAACTGAAATTCTAATCGAGTGTAGGCCAGTTAGTATACAGCGCTCAAATTACAATTTGCTGCTATATTAAATGCACACACACACACTCACACAGTTGATATTTTTTCTTGCTCGACACGCACATAATAAATTGCGTATACGCAACGTTGCCGCATTGAAAAATGTTTGTGGCGCAAGCGCAACGTTCGACACGTTGTACAGCTGTCGACTGTCGGCTGGCGATATGAAATCGACCCGCCCGACCAGCCCCTGGGTAGGTGTAACTCAATTCTAACGGAAAGTTGCCCGCAATTAATTAAAATGTTAATTAAATGTCACAGATAAAAGTTCAATCGGTCGACCATGCGCAACAGTAGCCCAACACACACACACACACACACACACACACATAGAGCGTCAACTGCCCACGCCAATTCATTTAATTATCTCATTCAGCCAGTGTGTTGTTGTCTGTGTCTGTGTCAGTGTCCAGATAAATCTGAAGCTACGACTTGTTATGATTGCCCACAGCTCAAAATCAGGAAAAATCAGCAAAAACAAAAGTGATTAATTGAGTTGCTCTGGCGCTCTAATTACAAAACGGATTAGTAGGCAGAAAGGTTCGGTTTGTGTGGCATATGAAAGAGGGAGAGGCAGGAAAAGAGAAAGAGGCAGTGAGAGAGATATCGAGAGAGAGAGAATGTTAACAGGGTAGAGTCTTGTCTTATAGAGGATTGAGAGAGAGAGAGAGAGAAAGTCTTCTTATGGAAGACCTTCAACTCGGAGAATATTTCTTGATTAGAGATATGTATAGCTGAGAGAGTCAGCTATTGACTCATTGATATATCATGCATATATGTAAGTAACAAGCTCGCAAATAACTGTTAACCCTCTCAAACTTCATGCTCATGAGATCTAAAGCATATTCAAGTGCTCTGAGCAAGTGGCTTCGTTTCTTTTCGTCTTGGTGTTCGGATGAGCGTGTGGCGTTGGGCTATTCGTGTGATGCGCTTTTAAAGAACATCGTTTGACGCTCACACAATGAGATTCAATAAGTGAGCTGATAGCTCAGAGAGTCTGTGCAGAAGTTCTCCAAACTCACATAAACATGCACTCATTCACACTCACGCACCCTGTGCATGTGTTTAGCGAAGAGAACCCTTGCATTCACACCAATACATACAAAAGAGACTGTGTGCTGCATTAAATGCCGATCGCCAACGAACTGACTGAAGAGCCGACGCAATCGGTTCTCAAAGTGTGAGTGAAAGAGAGTTTTTTTTTTTTTGTATGCATTGAGAAACGCTCAAACGATTTCTGCATGCTGTGATAGATATATATAGATCAGAGAAAGGAAGTTTGAGAGTTCACTTGGGGCAGAGTCTTGGCTTTTAGAGAATAGCTAGTTATAAATATGCCACTATTATAAGGTATATCATAATATACTATTAAAAGCATTTTTGCTTTTTATTTTTATATTTTAATAAAAACTCAATTTAGTAGCAAATTCAATAAATTTTATAACACCATTGAAAACATAAAATATAAAAATAATAAATATAAAAAAATAAATAAAACAACTATATCATATATCACAAATCTGATGCTACACTTAAACAGTCAGAAATATATACCATTACTAGAGCAGCCTACCCTCTCTCTCGCTCACTCCACATCTCTGTCACATATATTGTATATGCCAATACTAGATCAGTTTCCCACCTCTCGCTCTCTCTCTCTCTCTCTCTCTCTCTCTCCACACCTCTGTCATCAATTGCACTGCGTGATTTTGTTTCACTTCCATTAAGCCTTTGCGCATATTTGCAAACAGACTTCAGCGGCTTATCGGATATGCAATATCATATAATATAAATTCTGAGTAATTACTTTGCAGTGACTTCGATTTCAATTCGGCAGCCAAGCTACAATTTTGGTGTCATAAATTCGCATACGAATTTGTTGTTTATGGGCAGCAAAATAAATTTCAACATTAATTAGCGCAAAAGCCAAACGTTTAGCGACGGATGCAATTGCGACAAGCTATGCACACAAACATGTAGAAAAAATAATAAATTATATAAATATATGAATATAGAAGAGGAAATCGCTGCATTAAATTGGGCAGAAATCTAAACCTCAACCAAGTTGCCCATTAAATTATGTAACTGCCACAAGCCACAAGCCTTGTCTGCTGCTGCTGCTGCTACTGCTGCTGTTGCATTATTTATGCTGTCTAAAACAATTTTTTGTTGCTGTTTACATGTGTGTCGCGTCGTACTTAGGGTAAGCCGCGCTGCCATGTGGGCTGTCTGTTGCAGGTGCCAGTCATGGCAAAACTGCGCCAATTTTCCACTTTCCACACACACATGAGTGGGTCGCCAGTTGGCAGGCTCTTCTCTTTGGCAAATGGCTTCCTGAACTGTGACTCGTGTGTGTGTGTGTGTGTGTGTGTGAGAAAGTCGAAACGAGCTTTGGCAATAATGTTGTCGAGAGTGTTTTATGGTTGCGTTATGCAAGCGCGCTCGAAGACGCTGCATTGGCTGCATGGGCAGCATAAGCTGCTAAAGGATGTTGTTGCGAATTATGACAATCAAGCCTTAACGGCAACAAATCAGCCAGCCAGCTAGGCAGCCAGTTAGCCACATATGCTGCCAATCGACATTTCTATTTGCGGCAAGTTCGTTGCCTGAGTCTTTTGTTCGGCATTTGCTAATTCCTTAAGCATTTAGCAATGTGTTTTTGCGCTTTTTATTGTTGTTTTATTTTGCACAAGAGCATTTTACTTCTTTAAAAAAAAAAAAAATGAAAAAAAAAAACTTGTTAAAATTTGTAGCTTTGCTTTGTTTATGGCCCAAGCAAATAACCAAATTGATTGTTCACATTTTTTCTAACGAATCCGAAGCAAAGCTTCAAAGCGCATGCGTTGCATGTTGTTGGGTTTTTTCTACATATATAGCTACCTCTCACTGTTCCCCCTCTCTCTATGGCTACCACTTTCTGCACAATTGGCCACCGAATCGTGATAAAGCTTAGCTATGTTTGCCTGCGGCCGACAGTTGCTACGATTTGCAATGCCCCCCATTTGGCTGGGGGTCAGAGTTGACTTGGCAAAACGGATTACTCAATTAGTTTTAATGAAAGTTAAACATTGTGCAATCACTGTGCAGCGAGTCTACTTACGCGTGAGATAATGATGCCAGCAATGCTAATGCGTATTCTGGGTCCCTTCAGCAGGCGATAGCGCAAATCGACGCCGTTCCAGAACGAGATGAAATATCTTTTAACCTGCAAAAGAGATTGGATGAACTTAGCATAAACCAGAGATATATGTTTTATAATATTTTTAGTTGCAGCTGCTCTGCCCACATTCATCAGAGACAAATGCATTTGTCTCATCTTTTATCTGAGCCGCATGAAAGATCGCACCCAAACCGAGCAGCCCCATTAATCTTGGCCTGTGAGTGATGTGCATACAAAGCAGCTGTGTCGGCGCGACTAAGAACTGTGTCTAAAATGCACACACAGCGAGCCAAGCTCATTCTGTCCAATTTGAAATGATAGCATCTGGTAAACGTAAGTTCTTCCCGTGCCGGTGCTAGACACTTTATGCACAATTTATATGAAGTCAGCTTTGTCCACATTTATATTTAGAATCAAAATGGTTTTTCATTCTTTTGAGGTGCTTTGCGTGCTCTGTCAATTACGCGAGCTAACTCAAATTTATATTCTATTTCGTGCCAGCCCAATGGTTGCCCAATTAATATGTGCAGCTTGTCTTCCATAGACCACGTCGCCAGCTATCTGACAATCGCCAAAAACAAAAACAACTTTTACAAATCTCCAGACTGGGCTTGGGACCTGGAATTGTGCAGAGTTGATGAAGTTTTTGGCAAACCCCAACCATTGACAGCTTTAACTGTGTGCCCCGCCCCCCGCTTCGCTTCGTCTTACGCACCTGCAAATTGTCACCGCCATGTAGCCGATATCCATCATAGTCGACAATCACCAAGACCTCGGGATAGATGACGTATGGGGCTTGGCGTCTGGGGCGCACGCGTGACTCTGAAGTTTGGGGATCGGCCGGCTCCGCCGCGGTGTCCAGCTGGCCCTCGTCCTCATCGTTGAGGTCCTCAAAGTCGGGACTGTTGCCGCTGCTGCGTCGACTGCGATGCTGACGGCGCTGTAGACGCTCAAGCTTTTCGCTAGCCAGCAAATCGTCGGGCTCCATGAAAGCTGCAGCGAGTGAGAGGGAGAGAAGGAGATGGAGTGAGCTCAGTAAAGGTTGACTAATGAATCATAATGAATACAGTGCAATAGCTTAATTATTTTTTATGATTATTGAGCAAGTCAGGTAGCAGTACATTTAACTGTATTTAAAGTTAATTTTTGGCTCATTATAAGGCAGCGCCCAGGCAGACGCCGCGAAATTGTTTTGTGCAATTGTAAATGCTGAAATACCATCCATAAAGTTGCCGTGTTTATAGGACAACTGAATTAACATGTTGGTATTTTGGCGCCACCGGCTCATCTCAAAGGTAAATGCATCCGTCGAAGGACAACATCGATTGCTACACCGGCTGCGGCGACATCGAAAGTTCAGGTCTTACATTGAACTCACTGTAAGAGCCGCTAAACAGCGAACAGGAAATGCTAATCATGTGCACGTCGATCTCGCACTCGAAGACGGACAGATTTATGCTAGAGCTTAGAGCTGGTTTCTAGTTCAATGTGCCCATTACTAACAGCTCAAGAGATGCGCTGCCGATAAGCGCGGAACAAACGAAGAGTGATATGCCACGCATGATGGGGATCAATGCCAGGCCAAGGTAAAGGCGAAGCCACAGAAGTTATGCTATGAACAATCATAATAGATGACTGCTGCAACTCGGACTTGAGGCTTCTTGCTCATATATCAAGACTTAAGTATTTGGGTATTTGGGTATTTGGGTATTTGGATACCTACCAAAGTCACTCAATTGATCATCGACGGCTGAGGCTGCACGCTTGAAGACAATGTGATGGGCCTGCTCCTTGTTGGGGCTCAGCTCGTGTGGCAAAGGTTTAATGACCAGATCGTGACCAATGCTGCCCTCCTGCAAAAGAGTTTCAAATGAAAAGAAATCCATGTTAATACCTGGGTCATAAGCGAGCAAATTGAAAGACCTACTTAATTTATGCCAACCTTTAAATAATGGAAAAAAAAACTATAATGAGCTAAGCCAGTTCAACAACTGTATAAGGTCTGAGTTATAGTTAAATTTTAGTACTTTAGGAAGAACGAAATGTTGTAGTTTCTCAGTTATTACTACTTGCTATGCCTATTGTATTCTCCATTTTAATGTGGAACTAAAGCTCTTAAATGCTTTTAAGTGAAAACTAAATTTTGGTAATTATTATGTGAATCATTTCTGACTTTAATGAAGATTTATTATCGTATTTAACTGAAAATAGAATATGTTTAATTTAAATAATAAATTGCAAACTTTCTGTTTAAACAAAAATATTATTAAACTGAGTTTGATTGCAAATTTAAGACTTAATTTTTGTTTAAATAAAAAATGTTTTAATATAAGTTTTATTTTAATTTCGTTTTGATATTATATTTGTTAATTAATTAATACACATTCGACTAAGCTCATGCCTATTTGATTTTTTTTTAAAAATATATTAGAATCAAGAAAATAATCGTTCATTTTGGTATAAAATATAATAATGCTTCATCAAAAGTAAAATATATGCTTGTTAAATAATTTTTTTTATTATTTTCAATAGTTTTTAAATATTTGTGAAAAATATATATATGATATAAAATAAAAAATAAAAATATATATAATTGCATGCATATTTTTTGTTTATTAATGTTATATTAATTATTTTATTTATATTATATTTTATTTATTATTATATTTTATATTTATCATTATATTTATTTATATTTATATTATGATATTTATTTTTTATATTTTTAAATTTAATATATATTATAGTTTTTATTGTTATTTCATATATTTTTTATAATTGTTTATATATATTTATTTGTATTTAATGCATATATTTTGTCTTAATACTGTTTTAATTAATATATATTTTTTATATTATATATAAATATATATATGTATATATTTTTATTTTATTTTTGTTTTTATATAATTGTTTATGTGTATTTATTATTATTTATCAAACAAAGCAAAAGTATTTCTTTTATTGGTATTACAAATATTCATCCACAGCCTCTGACAGGTGCACACAAGTTAGCTGCGCCTTATAATGCATTTTTTTTCTTGAAATATATATGCACTTTTGTTTGATATAGCTTTGAGCCAGGTATGAATGAGTTGGCTAGAGCGAACATAAAAATTAGTAGCGATTTGCATAGCTGCACAATTTATGCAAAACATTTGATCTAGATAAGAATGTTTCTTGGGCGGTTTCACTGTATGTTGTTCTGCCGCGGTTTTTATCGCCTCTGTAATTGCAATAATTAACAGAAGGAAAAAAAAAATAACAAAAAATAGCAACAACAAAATTGTGTTCAAGAAAATTGAAAATCAAATAGTCTTTGAGAGTGACCTTGACAAAGGTTAGCTAATTAAAAGCAATCTATTTAGAGTTCGTTATATTTTTTATTATTTTTGCCAAGCGTCACCCACTCGAGCACGCCCCGCGGTTATATGGACCAATTAGATCTTGGCCACGCTCAAGCAAACCATTGTGATTCAATGTGCTATAATTAAAATATTAAATATAAATTACAGCAGTTACTGGCCGCAACAGTTCGCGTTATTAATGTGCCCAAAACACGAACTTGGCAAAACGGAAATGTGACTGGAATTTGAAGTGGAGCGAACGCTGACTGGACGGAGCTCAGCTGAGTCAGTTGAAATGATTAAACTTGATTTATGTATGCATAAATATTTCTGTGGCCATAAGACGCAATTGATGCATTAACTAAAAGCTTAAAGCAAATTATATTTTCTGCTAAGAACCAGACCAGACTGTGCGGTCTCTCCATATATATATATATATATATATATATATGTATGTACATATATATATTTTTTTTTTAATTTGCAAATGTCAAAGGAAACGCCAGAGTTCAATGTCCTCGCAGACGGCAACATTTTTGCTGTGCCATAAAACAAATTGCAAAGCAACAAATTGCCATTGATGACAAGGCAAAGACTGCCACTTCGACTGCGACTGCCACTTCGACTTTGACTATGGCTTGTTGAAGTGGACTTCAATGCCGACGCGTCGCGTCGCCTATTGAATTGCAAAATTTGCAAAGTGCGTTTCGCCAATTGCATCCAATCAGAAATGTGGCCCAGCTGCAGTTACACTGGCCATTTTGAGTTATGAGAGATGCTTGAGCTGGCGACATTTAAATGCGCTTTTTTTTCGTGCTGCTAACGGCGCACGTTGCGTATGATAAATGTGTCAGAGAAGCCATCGAAATTGGCATTCAACTTGAAAGCGAGTTTCGCGTGCGCACCAGGTGAATGCCTTGAAGGGCTGCGCAGCTATAAATTAAATGCAAATTCACAAATTTCATATTATATTTTAATATAAATATATATATTGCATATATATAAATATATTTAAGTATATTTGTCATAATTTATGCGCGTGTGCATAATTCTGTTGGCGTGTGCAGTGGACAGGCGTATCGCCATCAAATAGCCGCAACGTTTTCTCGTATTTTTATTTATCATTTTATTTTATTTTAATTTTTTTAAGAGACATGCTACATATGCATGTGTTCCGCCTTTTCAAGCTGGCCGCTGCAGCAGCAGCAGCAACAACAACTGTGGCAGTTGCAACAACATTTGTCTGACTGCTTAAACTGGCCTCAGCCAGCCTCAGCGTTTTTTTTGGGCGTGTGCCGAGTTCATTTTTATTTATTTATTTTAATGCTTGAGTGCCCATTGGGAAAAGCGTCGAGAGGAGGTAGTTTGGTTGAGTATAATTGTTTGTGACACAAAGAGAAGGCTGCTGAGAGTTCATATGTATTTATATATAATAATCAGGAGATAATCTTTAGTTGCAGTCGTTTAAGCGTCTGCCACTGCATGCAAAAGCGTTCATATAATTTCTTTAGTTTATTTTGTAGCATTTTGGGACTGAGAAGTGTTACTACAAATTTATTAATTAAATAATATTAATTAAATATTTATATATTATATATTATTAGAATATTTTAGTACTATAAAATTGGGTATATACAAGCTTAAAGCTCTTGAAGTACTTAATAAAATGTAGATTAATATCAAGAAAGAAAGAAATAAAATACATTTATTGAAAAAAAAAATATATATATATAAAATTACTTGAGATATTTATTTCTTTTGGAAACTACATTTCCATTATTTAATAATTATTATTTATTAATAATTATTATTATACATAAAGTTGAGCGTAGTGCATGAAGAAGTTTGCTTCTGGCATGAGCTCTATCAAAGAGTTTGTCTGAGCTGAGCTCTTGAATTAGTTACAGAGCCATTAATCAAGAGATGTCAATTCATACAAACATAATGAATTATCAACGAGAGATGAGCCGAGCGAGAGGCGGACATGCCAATGCTCTTCTACAAAATGCTTAGCGTGTGATATTTCGTATGCCATTTGGTGCTCTCACAGTTCTTCTATAAATACAGACAAGGTAAAGCTAGCTAAGTTTTATATGCACCGACATAACGAGTCTTCAGCTAGGCATATTAATAAATAAATTATAAAATATGTATAGATTAAAACTAAGGTCAAAGTTTTTTTAATATATGTAAATTCTATAATCGAAATTTCAATATAAAATTTATAATAAAAAATAATAAAAAAAATAAAATAAAAATTATAATTAAGATATGTTAAAGCAAATTTCAAAATTCTTTTTATTTTATTTTATTTTATTTTTATTTAATTTTTATTATAAATTTTATATTGAAATTTAGATTAGAGAATTTAATTTTTTTTAAATTATTTAAATTAGAAAAAATTATTTGTAAAAATTTTAACAAGGAAATATTAAAACAAATCTTTTATCTAAATATCTATTTAAATTTAAAATAATAAAAAATTTATATATTAAAAATATTATAATTAAGTTATATTAAATAAATATTACAAAGACGCATCATTAAAGAAACTTTAAATCAATACAATTTAATAAAATTTAATAATAAAATGAATATATTCATAGTAAACAGAGTTACTCAATACTCAACCCAATAAGAGCAGCCACAGCAGCGCTCATTATTTCTTGAGCCGCAACTCTGCATTCTTTACAGGGTATCTCTTTAATCATTCACACACACTTAACGCGCTTTTGTGGTGTTTCACTGGCAAATTTATGTTGCGCTCTGAAATTTATTTGGGATTGTTGAGCGGAGTTCTTTGGGCAGCCCGACGACGACGACGACGACGACGCCTATTATGTAATTTTGAAAATGCAGCAAGTTGTTATTTAGGAAAATAAATAAAATATGTCTAGCTCGCTCTGTTTATGCGAGACTGCAATTAATAAATTACTAGACTATTTATTTGTGCTGCTTTAGCATGTGTTGAAATTGGGCCTGGCATGGGCCAAGTTTCTTTTCAATTAATTGAATGTGCGTTAGCAGCACGTGCTACTTAGTTAATTATGTTTTGATATAAATGTTAAAATATCAGCTTGCTAACAGGGAAAACAGCAAATTGCTTTCAAATCGCACAGCATTTGGCCAACTTTTTGGCTGCTCCACTGCAAATAAAGTTGTCCGGCTGTCCGACTGTCCGGTTGTCCAGCTACACGGCTGTCTAGTTTATGTAATCACCCACAACATGATTGTTATATCTAGTTGCCTGTTGCCACGACAGGCGCCGTTATTTATTACAGCCTCAACGCAATCCCAGACGGGTTTCGATCGCTCTCCGCCTTTCACACACAAACTCTGTCCAATTGTCAGTCAGGCGAACTGCCTGTCAGTCCGTCTCTGCGTGTGACAAGCGAACAACAAAGTGGCACCTGCACAAATGCGCTGCTAACTTCAACTCAATTGAGGCCGACAAAAAAAAAAAACAAAAAAAACAAAATCCCCCCAGTTTCAGCCACGCCCTGCACTGATAGCAATCGATTGGCAATGCTGTGAAGGATTTGGGATGCGATGATAATAATATTTGGCATTTTGCATTGTTTGCCATTCAGTTGCCTAATTGCTTTTTAATTTCACATAATGAGCACACACATTAGCAATAATTTAATAATTTATTTATTAATTATTTAAGTTCAATTGTTTACATCCAACTCATCTCATCTCAACTCATCTCTGCCCCCGACTCAGAGTTCGCTGAACTGAATCATTCAGAGTCTCTGAAATGAACTTACAATCACAATTAACACCTTCTGATGTTGGTTATTATTTGAATTTATTTTTATGTTTTCTTCTCTTGGCTTCACTCTGCAAATATTGAAAATTGACAGCCAGCGGAGAGCAACAAAAGAAATCCATAGAAAACAAAAATCACTTTGTGGTTTGCAATTTTGGAAATTAGCATAATTTGTGCAAATTCATGACACGAGCATTAAGACGAACGCCAGCGGAGGCAACTCTTTTGATGGTTAGTGGTTTGGCAAAATAAATTGTAATATTTTATTTTTATATTTTTTGCCTGAACAAATTTGTCAATGAACATCATTGTGTTGCTTAAGAACATGTTATTTAATAAAAATAAAATATAATATATTCATATATTTTTTAAATTATATTTTTTTACATTTAATGTAAATATCTATTAATTAGGCAGCTGATGTCTCAAGCGCTCATAAATGCGCATTAAATAAAATTAAATTTAATAAACTTAAATAATTAAATAAAAAGAAAGAAAATCCTGTTCATTTAAATAAAAAATAAAAATATAATTTAATAAATGTATGAATAGAAAATTCAAGCTAAGAAATTAATATTATTAATTTAATTTTAATATCATTTAATTTAGTTTTTATTTGAAATTATTTCAATTATATTTTTAAATGCAAAAAATTCAAAAATTTTTTTAATTCAGTTCTTAAATGTTATATTAATTTATATATTTACTTCGATTAAATTTAAATTTAATATTCATATTTTATTTTTTTATGTAAAATAATAAGAGTTTATTCATATACTTATGTTTATTTATACAATTTCTATTTTCCAGCTCTATTCTTTTACTCACATTACTCATTTTCGTATGCTAATGATCCAAATTAAATAATCAATCAAGAGAACTTCAACATGTTTTCAAAGTTTCTGGATGCTGTCGGCAGATCTAAGAGAGAGCACAACAGAAGCTCAAATTTTTCAAACAGCCTACACAACGCAGCTCACACACAACTGAGCTGCAAGTTGACAGCTTTAAGACAATTTATGATTAAATGGCAAGCCTCAATTAAGTTTTCAATAGCTAAGTGTTATAGACAACTGAAACAGTTGCTGAAATATAGCTTTTGAAAATTGTAATACTCTTGTTGGGTCACACATTATTTATATGTTTTTCTCTGCATACAACTTAATAGAAATATAAAGAATTCCTTTATTTAGGCAATATTTGAGATTTGATTTCAAATCTTCTTTTTTCTGTATTTTTCACTTGAATGATTATGAATTCATTCATTTCTAGACAAAAGAATTCGGTTTTAGCAGCCGCCGCCTCCTGAGTGCATTTTTATAGCGAGGCATAAAAGAAACTCGTGAGTTGTTAGGCTGGCTGTAATTCTTGTTTCTTTTTTCTATGTATGTTATTTTCCTTTTTTTTTTATTGTTATCATCTTGGTCAAGGTTAAATCTAATCGGTGCTTAAGATCACTGTTCAATACGAGCGCATGCAGCCATAAACTAAAGCAGCAGCAACAAAAAAAAAAATCGAAATAATAAGAGTAAGAACAAGAAAATACAAACAAACAGAAACTAAGGTGCACCACAAACAGCCAACAGTCTCAGCAGTGTTAACAGTTTGTTTACATAAAGCAGCTCGTTAAAAAAAAAATAGAGAGAAAAAGAAAAATCATAGCTTAGGAATACGGAGCCCACCTTCGGGCAGCGCTCATGTGTGTGTGTGAGTCTGTGTAACTGCAGCGATCAATGAATATTTATAATACACACTGCAGGCACCGCCCATGGTCAACTTATGGCCAATGGCTTAAGAACAAGAAAATGGCCCACACAGCCGCTCAACGTTCTGGCCCGCAAGGCAATCAAATCAAATGCAATCAAAATTAATTTGCTCATTCGGTTGTTTGGCAAAATGTAACAGCTAGATGCTTAACGCACTCTGCAGCCACATATATATATACACATATATTTTTTTTTGGCATAATTTGTTAAGCAGCGTGCGCATGTGTGAGTGTGGCTATTATGCGTTGGCTGCTGCCAACAAGTTCAATGCGAACGGGCCAAGTCAAAGTGCGCTTTATAGTTGCCGCTCCAATAACTTCGCATGACAGAGCAGAGGCTGAGGCAGAGGCTGAGGCAGAGGCTGAGGCTGAGGCTGAGAGGGGGTCGCAGCTCTGACAGTGAGGCAGCCAGACGCTTAATGAAGTTGCATGTCAATGTCAGCCGCAGTCAAAATCAAGACAAGTCAAGTCAACTGGCTGCAGTTATCCTTGCACTTACTTAGCCAAAGTGAAGGTCTATCAAGGCTGCTGTTGCTGCATTGCGATTCATAGCCAAGAATTTGCGTATAGTCTAATTGAAAACAAAGCTAGGCATAAATGCACTTAAATTCACTTTAAACACGACTTTCCCTCATAGAGCGTGAAAATTGCCACAACTTGAGCCTAATCGCCTTATGGCATCTCTCTGTTGCACACATCACGTAACTCAAACAGAGTATTATTAAAATGCAATATGCCAGAAGGCGGGGTGTTGGCTGAGTTACCCTGCTCTCCCATGCTCCTGCCTTCATTGTGACGGGCAATTAAAAATCATTTTTCATGAGGAAATAGTGGCAGACACTGCCCCAAATTGATTAAATAATAAAAGTGCAACAATTTTGGTGATTTTTTTTTTGTGTGCAGCGCATAATTGAAAAGACTGTGAAGTGGAGCGCAGCTAATCCTTTATGCTCCATCGTGCAACATGCGTAAAGATCGCCAGCAGCTGATCTTCGCAGCAGCAGCGGCAGCAGCAGCAGCCGTAACTGTAGTTTTAGTGCAATTTCGCCCCAGGTCTTAATATGTGCTTGTCGTTATGTCGGATCAGTTTTGTTTCAGTTTTGTTACAGCAAGTGGCTGCCAACTAGCCAACTAGCCGACTAGCCAACTGAGCAACTGACCAAACTCGAAACTCATACGAAAAAAAAAAAACTTGAGCAACTAAATTTGCATTTGCCAAAAAAAACCCCACCACATTTGATATGATACTGATAGGATGGTGAAATTGCAAATTTATGTATTAGTTTCGGCAAAAATTAATAGCTTCATGTAGGAAATATGACGTGTGGTTCGAATTACTCAACTCATTAGATGCAAATGTTTTACATGCACCCAAAAATTAACACTATACAACAAAATCGAAGTCTACAGGCAAATGACATTTTCATATATTATTTACGCTATAAAATATGATAGAAAATATAGCTGACTATAAAAAATATTTTAAAAAGAGCTGAAGTGAAGTTCAATTGAAATATAAAATGATAATAAATATTTAAGAATTTTAAATAAATAAATTTGAGAATTGAATAAATTTAAATTATAAGAAATTGTTTTAAAAAGTTATCATAATGTTTCTTTGTGCTTCTCTAATTTTTTAAAATTGAAAACTAAAAAAATTAATAAATACAAATATTTTAAATATATTATATTAAAGATAATAATCTATAAAATATAAAAAAATTTGTATTCAAAAAAAAAAATTAATAAAATTGCAATATATGTATATTATTTAATATAAAAATATGTAAAATATAAAACATTTGCTAATAGTTTTTACACTTTTAAATAAAATGAATACTTTTTATTTGTCTATATAATGTGTCTTTCTCTTAGTGTAAAATAATTGAATATTTAATTTATTATTATATTAATTTTATTATTATATACATATAAGCCAAGAAGTACTCAATTATAAATTTATTTACCAATAACTTTTATTCTTTTTAATTCATTAATATTCTTTAATGTTTAACATTTATTCATTTTTCAATAAAATTTAATTCATTTAAACGTTTCAATGGAAATATTTAAGAGATTTTCGTGAGATAAGAATTAGGCAATTTTCATTTGCAATAAAGTTTATATAAATTTTAAGAGTCAAGACTATAAAATCAGAAACGTTGTAAATGTCGCTGCATAAATGTCGATGTATTTTACAGCAGACGCTTGTCACGCCGAATGTCAAATCAAAAGACTCAGACAACGAACTTGCGCGCGCCTGTCGTCGACGAGTCGGCCCAAAAGAGCAAATAACATAAATTTTACTGTTTTTAACACGTTGATGCCGCATCTGATGCAAATCAAAGCAGTGGCCAGTTTGTCTATAAGTGTGCGCGATATTTAAATATATACTTAGAAACTGTTAGGCCAAGAGACACGTTCAACTCTGTGTAAATATCAAGGCTGCAGCGCCGAGCATCAAGTAAACAATTTGTTAAGAAGGTGACGATGAAGAAGCTCAAAAGCTCAAACTATAAACTTGTTTTTGGTGCCGAAAGACTTGTGGCTTCTCTAATGATGCTGATGCGACGTCTGATGTTGCTTATTCTATGGCTGATGCTGATGCTGCTGCTGCTGCTGCTGCTGTGCGCGTATCTAATAGAGTTGCCCAAAACACCAAAACCTGTGTCCAAAATGGCAAGATGCTGTCGCTGCGACTACCTAATAATTGGGCTCGTTGTTGATTCTGTTGCTGCTATTCACTTGTTGTTATTTGATCAAATGGCATAATAACTCGAGCCACATACATTTTGATCTTTAAGCGCTGCACTCCAACAAAATGCCAAAGTGAATGCAAAGGGCAACACGATGGATGTTGTTATGCCTAAAGCAAAGGCGTGGACGTTGAATGCCACTTCAACACAAAAATAAAAGAAGAAATAACAAAAAACAAAAAGGAAGAGCTCAAAACTCATTTAAGATATTGCATTGTGTAATAAATGAAATCTGTGTGCCTTATGGTAAGGTTTGACCTTATTTTGATGACGCAATCAAATCCTGATTGGGCGATTGAGTCACTTATTGAATGACTATCTTATTGATAATTGATTCACAATTTGGTAAGTGCAATTTCTTTTTGAAGTTTATTTAACAGTTGTGAAAGGTACTAATGTGAAAAGGAAGAAGAATTATATATATTCTATTAAAATGTATTTATAAGAAATTTATGCATTTAATATTTAGTTTGACATGGAAAATTTCAATTATAGAAATAATAAAAACTTGAAATTTTATTAGCATCGAATAATTTTTAGTTTTTCAAATGATAAAAAATGTAATAAGAAAATTGAAAATATATTCAAAATTATAAATAATAATAAATGTTTTAAAAAAAATTTTTAAATAATGTAAATGTTTGTTTTTTCAAGGAATTTGGATCCATTACTTATTTTTTGGCTTTAACAGAACTTCTGATATATGCAAAAAAAAAATACAATTTCCTATATATAATAATTGTAATGCATTGTAAAATACTCCGAAGAATTCTTATTATATTTTATAGTTGCAATTAGTCTTGAATTTTATTAAAACTTAGCCCAGTTAAACGCAAACCATAAATTTTATAGCAACTGCAATAATTCCCTAATATGACTTTTGCTTTTCCATTACAGAAATACAATTAATTTTATGAGAGATGTTTCTTGATTAACACATTATTTTAAAGCAACAATTTTATAGCGGCATCTCGTACATGAAAAAGCTAGTAAAACGTCTAGCAAACGTAACAGCACCACGAAATTTATTTGAATCTCGTTTCTGTCTGTGCAAAGCACTTTGGGGTAACCAAGATCAATTCGAGTGCTTTGTCTGATGCGTTTATGTGGCTGTTAATTAGTAGACAAGCACGGTTATACAAGTCTAAAGTCAACATGAGGTTGGCCAGAGAACCAGGCTGCATCTGCTGTGCGACCTTTTGAGTAATTTGTTTAAACAAAATAATGCGGCGGGCAGCTGTTGGCCTGACATTTGGCGCAATTAGCATTAATCAACGCTTGACTATTTGCAGTTGGCCCCAAAAATGCTTTATTTATCAGCAAATGGCACAGGCCATTTGTTAGTTAGGCCCGCTCTGGCTGAAATATTATGATGGCTGGAGCGCTGATGTTGATTGACGTCTTTTTGTTTGTCCTTGAACTCGTTTCGTCTTTTGATTAATTTCAACGCACTTTGCCAACAGTGCGATGCACTTTGTAATTTAATATTAAACAATTAACAGGCGCCAATCCAGCGCCAAGCAAAAACCCAAAGTAATTGTCATCAATTTGTATATTTGCGCAACTAATTGCCGAACATTTGTAAAATAAATGCCCAAAACGATGTTGGCCTGCAGGGCGCCGAGTGCGTCTAATTAGCCATGAATATTGTTTTCATATCGCATTCGCATCGCATCATATCGCATCGCATCACATATGATGATTGTGTGTGAATCGGCGCACTCGAGCGAATATTTCGTATGTCGACAACAACAAAAATTCAATGTCAAATTGCTCAACTCAAATGTAACTAGCTGACAATTAATGAGCTAACCAATTGCCATATAATCAGCCCTTCGTTTCTATATTCTTGCTCACTTTTAAATACAATGTAATTTTCGGTTTATTTATTACGATTTCAACACGCGCACAATCTCTGCAAACGTTTATTTGTTTGCCCAGAGCTCTGTTTGGCCAGGTGCCTTGGCCAAATTGGGGCGATACCGATACTCTATTTCCCTTTCAACTGCCTCACCCAGCGGGTAACCTAACAGTCGAAGCTTGAAGTGTTTTTATTTACTGGCCTTTTTTTTTTTTTTTGGCGTTTTCTTTTTTTGCGCGCCACAGCATCCACTTCCAAGTAGGTTGGCAGACAGGGCTGTAATTTTTGTTGTTTTTTCGTAATTAAGTCAGAGTAACAACAACATCGGCAAATAGTGCGTGCCCAGAGCTGTGCCAATTTATATGCTGTGCCATAATTAAATAAGCCTAGAGTGCAGCAACAACAATGAGAGCAGCAGCAGCAGCACACTGAGCCATTTTTTATGCTAGCTTGAGCAATAGGCTTGTTAGCAAGTTTGTGCCTTAAGTCTTTTGTTTGCACTGTGGTTACAATAAGCGAGTAACTGGTAAAAAATCTATTTATTTAAATTTAAAATAATAAAAAATGTAACAAATTGAAATTCGAAGAAGTCTAAATAATAATGAAAATAAAATATAAATTGTATTTTTTTTTTAATTTTAATATATTTATTTAATATATCACAGCAAGTTTACGCCTTAAGCTTTTTATGAAAAAATGTTTAATATTAAATAAAATATATTTTATTTTCAGCAAAACACATTAAAAAATGATGAACTAAAATTGAAATAAATCATTAATAGAGGAAATCAGCATTTGAAGATATGTAATGCTATTATAAAAATCAAACTGCAGGAAAACTTGCTCATAAATGGAACATTTAATTGTAAAACTATCTAAGCATAAATGCTTGGTAGCAAGTTTGCGCCTTAAGTCTTTCGTTTAAGCCGCAATCAAAAATTTAATTTGTATTTTATGCAAAGCTCATCAAAATCCAAATTTCGCAAATCAGTATATAAATCTACCACTCAAATTAGATAAATACGTATCTCTTCTAGAATTTTGCTTTTGCACATTGCCAATCCACTGTATGACATATTGTGTCGAGAATGCGGCTGTTAGGCAATCGCTAAGTGACTACAAAATGTCTAAGATATTTGATTAGGTTGCATGTGGTCAATAATTACGCTGCGGCTGTGTCTTAAGGCGTACGCACATTTTATGGCACCGACTTTGTGGCGGGACTAATTAAATGTCCATAAGTTTGCTAAAAGACTATGCGAAACGATGAATTACGTAAGTTTAGCTGTCTTCGAGATCTTCTGTCGATTTTTAATTAGAAGTCGGCTTTTGGCTATTTTTCTTAGCCGTTTAAGGTCAAAGCTAAGCCGGAAGCCTGTCCGAACGGGCTGCTAGGCAGCCGGGCAGCCAGGCAGCCGGTCAGCCGGTTACCCGGCCAAATGGCAGCAGACGAACAGCTGCAGTGAGCTTACGAAATTCAGCTTTTTTTTTTTTGGCCATTTTGCACTTCAAAATGTCAGCGGGCACAAACATTTTCTACATACATATTATTTATGAATTGTAAAATTTTTCAATATTTCTATTTTTTGCTATGCAGCACTCGCACTTGGCCATAACAAGTCGGTCAAGACGGCCAAGTCGGCCAAGCCGGGCCCAGACATTGCAGTTTGACCTTTTATTGGCCGGCTGGCTGCTGCTTGGGTAACCTCTTTGTCTCTCGCTCTTGGTGTGTAATTATTATCAAAAATACATTTTCAACTTTTGTTTAACAAATTAAAAATGAACACACGTCAGTTAATTGCCAAAAAATAAATACATTGTATTGTATTTTTTATTTATTTATTTATTTTTTTTTTAAATTTTAAAGATGCAGCCGGCATAGCTGAAGCCTTGTTTATTGGCCATTTGTGTGGCTGATGCTTGATTGGTTTTGATTGACCCGATTGCTGTGGATATTTGTTGTCTCCGCTTTTGTTATTGATTATTAATTTTTGGCATTGTGACATTTGCTTTGATCTTCATGCATATCTAAGCAGACTCAATCAATTGGTTGCTTGACTCATTCGTTGCGCTCGAAGTTTTGTCATTTATTTGCGAATTTCCCAAGCTAATTAAGAACTCACTTCCTAGGCGAAAAGACGTTTAGTGCCCGTTCCACTACATTTCGATCTCATTTCAACAAATATTTGCACTTAGCGTGCGAATTGCGAAGTATTTTTAGTGCTTAATTTCCGCCACAGGTTAAATGTTAATTGCCAATTGTGTTATAATTAAAAGCTGAAGCAATTTATCAACAACTTATTATCTGCAAAATACTAAAGTTGTTAATAAAACAATGAGAGTCTAAGTCGACAGCCGGATTGACCTTCAGCCAGTGCGGCGTTAATGTGAGGAAGCGAAAAGAACATTTGCCGCTATGTTGCATTAATCATGAATATGAATGTATGTATGTATGTATGTAATTAGGCAGGTATGTATCTATGTATGTACTGCATAACATGAATATATGCTGTATTTATGTACAAATATATGATAAATGTTTCATGAGCGGGTGAAATAACATGCCAAACTCAATTTCCTGAATTGTAGGTGGATTATTAAAAAATTGTTTTAAATAATTTATTTCTATTTTGGATAGGCAGGCACAAAAAATAAAAATAATTGCATTTTACAAAATTCTATATGTATGATAATTATCTTAATTTTAATTTATTGAATTTATTTATTTAAATAAAATTTATTTCTTATTGATTCTTTTAATTGTTGTTTTTTTTTTTACAATGATAAAAAAAACAGTCAAAGTTCTTGAATGAAAAAATTTAAATGCTAATTGAAAAATTAAAAAAATATATATATTGTATTCTTTGATTTGATTGATTTCTAATTTATTTCTTTGTTGATTTTGCTTTAGCTAAAAATAATTTCATATTTAAATCAATTGTATTAGTGTTTTATTTGTTTTTTATTATTTATTTATTTAAATAAATAATAATTTATTTATTTATTTATTTACTATGTTTATTAATTTGTGTTTTTATTTATAATTTAATTTATTATTTATTTTATATTTTTGGCATTTAAAAAAATTTTAATTTCATTTAATATTTTCTTTTAATTTTATTTATTTGCTAGTTTTTATTTGGCGAGTGATATTATGATTTTTCTTTCTAGTTAGGGTGCATTTAGCTACTGTCTCTAATGAGAAGTCAGTGGGCAAGGCATTTAGCATCTGAGTGTGGGCGATCTTGGCAATGCTGCTACTGGAAAGTCAGAATGAATAATGAGACAACTCTTATACAGCAGTTGTTATACTTATTTGCACAGCGAACTAGAATTTCCTCTGATCAGCTATGAAGCAAAAGTAGAATCAAGTAACCAACGTGCTATTGGGATTACAAGAATTTATGTAGATGGCATGCTAATATGAAAGCTGGCAGATTTAACTAAATATCAACCTATCAATTTCTATATTTCCACCTATTCATCTATCTATCTATCTATCTGTCTATCTATCTATCTATCTATATATCTATCGATCTAAATTCTTGCTTAGGAATTGTTTAAGCAAATTAATTGAATAAATTAAACATTTTTCAAAATATATATCTGCAATATATATTTTTTAAATATGTCTCAAGCATTTACAGACAATTATAAGACACATTTGTAGCATATCGCCTCTGCGCCATCTGAGTTTTCACTTTAGCAAATTGGTCAAGGTGCTTGATTTGGTTGTGACGACAATTCGTGAGTGTTTCTTTTTGTTATGGTTGTTACTATTGCTGCTGCTGCGGCTGCTGTTGTTGTTGTTGCAGCTGGCCATTTGACAATGTCGATCGACATGCAATTCACATTATGGCAGCCATTTGGTTGTGGCCAAGCGTGGCGCGATATTGCGCTATATCTCTATATACATATATAAAAATTAATGCTTAATCAGCAGAAATTGTCTAAATCCGCAAATTATCGGCAAGTGGCAGGCGTTTAATTGTAACTGCCCCAAGTGCGGCCCACAGCAGCCAAAAGCCAACCGCAAAAGCCAAGCTTGACCATAACAATAGCCGTCTGTCATAACAGCTAACAAAGGCACAGCCACGGGGCGTGCTAATTGAAATTCTTGTGGCATAGTCAAAGATTTTATGTTGACCTTCTCAGACAGACACTTACCATTATCAAATCGCCAGTTTCCATATGACGGCGCATTAAGATCGCTGCCATATTCTGCTCATCTTGAAAGACTTCACCGATTTCATGCTTGTGATGCTGCAAGAGAAGAGAGCGAGAATTTATATTAGTTGCTTTGCCTTGCAGCTTTCAATTAACAAACAAATCAATTTTTTCTGCTCGCATTCCAAGCATACCAAAAAAAATGTACACTAAATGTAAAGCAATTTTTTATATAAAAAGGAAAAAAAAAATAATAAAAATCATTTCTGCTGGTCTGTTATTCTGTTTAGCTGCTGGTCGCAAGTCAAAGCCAAAGCCAAAGCCGTGTGGTCAGGCAGCTGTATATTAATTAAGTGCGCCAGCAGCTGACGAAGGAGACGGCAACAATGGACAGAGAACAACATAGAGATAGAGATTAAGAGTGAGGCAGAGAGGCAAGAGCGCTGTTAGCTGTTAGCTGCGTGGGATATGCGGCAGCGGGGCTTTTTGTTGATTTATGCAGTTGGTCAGCAAATGTGACGCCTCAACATGCACGTCACTCATGCGCCGTGTGTGCCGTGCGGTTGCCTGCCTGCTCAGCCTGACCATGAAAAAGCGCAGCGCTGTAGCTTTGGCTAAAGCTTAAGCTTTTGACATTTGGCCAAACTGGCAGCAGTGGCAACTGCGACTGCCTGATCTGGTTTCAGTTGAGTTGTTCTTTAGCAAATCCTTTGACATCGACATTCGCAATGTGTTTGATTTAAGACTCAAGGCAACCACGATTACAAGTTTATGTGCAGTGTCTCTTTTTTTTTGGTCAAATTCGCCAATTTGAGGAATGCATTTGATTTGAATTAGCATAGCATTTAAATTATTTCAGCTGACTTCAAATTTGCTTATGCGACACGCAGAAATCAAATGTGCAACTAATTAAATTAATTGCCGGCTGCGCCTGCCCATTAATTCTGTAATAAATATCGAAATAAATGTAATCTGACACTTGACATCAGCATTTGGCATTGACTGCGTATCGTATGGCGCGCCGGCCACAAAACTTGTCCGCGGCGCTCTATCAAATTACAAGCATAAATCATTTTCATAACTGGCCTCAGCACAAATATACATCCATATATCCATACATCTATATATCTGTATATATACTCGTAAAATGCCATAAAACTAAGCCAAGTGCCAAAATCAAAGTCACTGCAAACTGACCAAATAGCCACTGGCCACAAATTTGCCCACATGCGATGAAAGCGCCGCAGCAACCGCATAGGCCATAAATCAGCCGGAGGTTAGGCGAACAATCGGCCAGGAACGGAAGATGTGGTTTACAAATTGATTTTTTCTTAGTTTTTTGGCCTGGTAAACTATTTAATTGAATATAATAACAATTGCACGCAACGGCCAATCAAATGTTATGGCATATATTAACAAAGAATTGCCAAAAATATATCGAGAGTTTTTAGAGCGTGAGAAAAAGTTGGAAAAATAAATTTATAAAAAAATAAAAAATAATCTAGAATAGATAACTAATAACAGAACTAGTAAAATATGTATGAAAACTATTCTAAATATTAAAATAAATAAATAAATTTATATAATAAAAGTTAATTTAAAATAAATCTATAAAAAAATAAAAAATAATCTAAAATAGATAACTAATAACAGAACTAGTAAAATATGTGTGTAAACTATTCTAAATATTAAAATAAATAAATAAATTAATTAATATAATAAAAGTTAATTTAAAATAAATTTAATTATCAATAACAAAACTTGTAAAATTTTGATGTAAATTATTCTAAATATTCTGCTGAAGTTCTTTTTAATATAAATAATTTTATTCTTATTAATTATTGTTATTAATATTATTATTTTTTTTATAATTAATCTATCAATTTTTGCTCTTTATATTACATTTTAAATACTATAAAATATCGAATATAAATCTGAATTCAGATCTATTCACGCCTTATCAAAAACGAATTCAAGCAGTAAAAAAGAAAATTTTATTCAGCTTTTCTTTAGCTTCCAGTTTTTAGCTATTTTTTTTTTAGCTATTTTAAAAGAGGAAAATTATATGAAGAAGTCTTTACTTTATTCGAGTGCAAATTCCTTGCAAATATTTACAAACTAATTTCAGGCGATTAATCAAATCACTGAACTTGTCTGCCCATTTGAAAAGTGGGCGTGGCAGCGGGCTGTATGTTGACTGTTGACCGCGAAACGTGTTGACACGCAAAGGCAACAGGCAAATGCAAACGCACCATAGCAACGACAACAAATAAAAAGCAATTTTCATGTGCAACAAGCATTTATGGCTTAATTTGTTGTTGGCTGACATGTCTTGGCTAACGACCTTGTGGAAATAAGTTCAAAGCAACAAGAGCGACCCCCACACGTACATAGCATACTTCAGTATTTCTTTGGTATATTTCTGTATTTCTAATTCAGCTGCCAACTGCCAAGAATCAAGGCACTTGTTGTCTATGTTTTTTTTTTTGTTTTTTGTTTTCTTGTTGTCAACGTTGCAGCTAGCGCTGGCCAAGTGTGTTTTGGCCATATTTATGAACTGTTAGTGTCCGCCGGCCACTTATCGCAGTCAAGAAACAAGCACCAATTCTTTTTTTGTTGTATATTTTCTGAATTATTTTTGGTTTGTCTTTTTTTTTTTTTTAAGTGCTCTTGAAGCAACTTTGCATGCCGCTGGAGCCACTTCCTTCGTTAGTTGACAATTGTGGCCGTTTTAGCTCGCTTTGGCTCGCATTTCTGTTCTGTTGCAGTTTTAATTAGCCCACTTGATGCATGCATTGTAAACTGTCGCGCATTTGGTGCCAACAACAATATTTTACATTTTTTAAATTTATTAACGACATCGTAAATTTTTAATTACAAATGGCTACAAGACATTATGCAGATTATGCGGCCCACCATATTCGCATCAAGTCATCTGCGTGTTGGGCGGTTATGTAAATCACACTACTCGCAACGTTCGCTCTCTGGCTATCTCAATTACTTGTGCTCAATTCAGCGGCTAAAATGCTTTCGAGTGTCCGGCTGGGCCCAAGGGCTTTTTAGTCAAACTGGCGCCATACAATTTGTTGCCTGCCTTTCCATGCAAGTACCTTTTTTTTTTTGGCATATTATTTTTATAAATTGCTTATCATTAACGGTTTTTTTGGGGGCAGTGAGAGAAATACGCTTAGAGCAATTAGATGAAAGATTGTCGACCAAAATATGGAGCCATTTAAAGAGTCGCTTTCTAACTGACGCTGGCAGCGTGGGCGTTGCTTTTTTTTTTTAGGGAATTATTTCAATTTCTATGCAGGCCATTGAAGTACTCTACAAATGAAAAAGTTATAGACGTGAATGTACTAGAAGCAATATGAGTTCTTTTTGCTATCGTATCTGAATATTAGTAGAAACTTTGGCTATTCTTCATTCTTTACCTATTCAGAAGTTTGAGCCTTTGAGTTTTGGCTGTAAAAGCAAAGCTGCAGCATGAGCAGCCACAAAACTTACTGTGGCTTACACGTATTGGCCAGTAATTCCAATTTGATAATATATTGCCAATTGGAATATATTATTTTATAATATTTTTTCGTTTATATACCCTAACAATTCCCTTTCCGAGACCGAGTCAAGTAGCATGTATTCGCTAACCATGTCTATTTAATTACCAGCTAATCTTAACCAATCAATTTGCATCGATTACACTATCCAAAATTTCATTAATCCCAATCGTCAAGTCTCATGAATCAAGTACTATATCTGCGTTCAAAAAGAGAGTAAAAATTGCCGCAAGAAAAGTAAAAGCAACGCTCACTCGCAACTACTTCCGGGCAGCGATCTTTATTTTGCAAATGCAAATTAGTTGAAAAGAGAGAGAGGGAGAGAGAGAGAGAGGTAAAAGAAAGGCATGGCAGGCAAGAAGGGCGCCTAGGCAAACAAAAGACTTAGGCAACAAACTTGACGAAATGAAAATTAGCCTTTGAAGTTGTTTATTTTTGTTTTTTGTTTTGCTTTTTTGGGCGGAAAACGTGAAAAGCTACTTGGGCTTGAAAACTGTGCGTAGTCGAGCAGCTAATTTGCTATTGTTGCAAACGCCAGACTCATCGCCCCATCGCAGCATCGCCCCGCCGCGCATGACGCCCACTCAACGCCAAGAGGTTTGTTGCTTTCGGCTAACTGCTACGCATATAAAGCCACAAGTCATTTAACCACGCTAACTGATAATTAACGCATTAGCAGCGACATCGACAGCGTCAGCGACAGCGCCGCAATTGCTTGCTGGCCCGTGTGGGCGTCGTTTCTTTTTGTTGGTTACGCATACGACGCGTTGGCTGCGCGCATAATGATTTCCATTTATCTGCTGGATTTTTTGAGCTCTGCATGCTTATTACGCACCATTATGCACACACACACTCGCACATATTGGCTTACATTATTATGCATAAGCCGATACGCTTCCAGTCACAATAAGCCGCACAGTTGACTTGATTTCAGTGCAGGCTTTTTGGTGTTTGTTTTGATTTTGGTCTTCTGGCCGTCACAATGCCAAGGCAACTGAGTCTCATTGTCTGTCTATTATTTGGCTAATTACACATTTCAATCGATCAGCGATGATCAATGTTATGATTATGTCTGATTCAATTCAATTGTTCGAGCTTGAGCTTAACGGCTCAGCGTAAACTGTCGTAGCCAATTGTGAGCAGAATTCATTCAATTGAAGGTAAACTCAAAATATTTATAATGAATGAGTGAGATTACTGATTTTTTTTTTCTTTTTTTGTATTGAAGGTATTCCATAACCTTTTTCAAGTTTTTCAAATTGTTGTTAGATAAGATGGTAAACTGCTTTTTGGCCTCTACTCAATTCAAATTTTCCAAAGCTACGTTTTATCATAATCAAAGTGATTTTTGCAGCAAGATTACTGCAAAGGAAAAAAATGTAAAAGCTTCCGCGCTTGCATTAGACTTGCATGAAGTCTTTTTTCTCCCTTGTGGCCGCTAGATAAGCAAATAAAAAAAATAGTTAGACGTTCGTTACGTCCAGCTCAAAGTCGTATTCGTACTTTTGTAGTGCAAAAAAAAAAAAAAAACATGAAACAAAAAGGGAATGAACAACCTCGACTGCAGCGAGAGATCAACTATGTTGGTTTGCCGATTATTGTTGTTGTTGTTGTTGTTGTTGTTGCTTGGCTACAAAGCAACAAGCCGCACAGCGCTAACAATAACTGCAACATGAGCACGGCCAACACAGCAGCAGCAGCAGCAGCAACAACAACCACAAAGGCTGTCGTGCGGGAGCATTATGCAACCGATTGCACAGAGCCAAACAGACCAAAGAGAGACAGAGAGCGAGACAGAGAGAGAGACAGGCAGCGTGAGTAAAGGAGAGCATGCCAGAAAAAGTGCAACGAGCAACAGCTGCTTTCTATCGAGTGGGAGCGACAGTGAGCTAATTTGAAATTCATTCAGCTGCCAAAAGCGCTGGCTCATTAATCAAGCGCTCTTTCGGCGCCATCGCAACGCTTCAAGTGAAAAAAAACGTCTAAATGGAAATGGGCAGCAAGTTGAAGTCATTTTGCAACGACAAGCGGCAAGTACTCCAGATAGTTGCATAGCTGCACATATATGTACATACATACATATATATATATACGTATTAGTATATGCATTTCAGAGTGGCTCTGCTTGTGAAATATGCATCAATTGCTTTAATAGCGTTTTAATTATAAGCTCAACACTCGTGGCATCTATAAACATATATATAAAATAAAAAAAAAATCATTTTGAAAACTCAATTATCTGACTTTCAGCTATTGTTGTTGGGCTCGGCTCTTGAGAATGAATGAAGCGCCTCACAACAACACACGAGTCGAGAAGTAGTGCACATTTATTACCCAATTCTTTTGTTTTTAACTTTGGCTTGGCTTGGCTCGCAACTCGTCTCGCTTTGCCTTTTGCCAAGCCCAGGAATGGGGCTTGGGTTCTTTGCTTTTGCTTTGGCCCATATAAGGCAACGGCCAAATATGCATTCCACTACATTGTGAACTGTTTTACATATACACATACATATATATAGAGTTATTTATTTCACATGCTTGCCATAAAGTTTCAAGGCTGCGCTTGGAGCTTCCATGTGTGCACTGGAATTATGTAATGTCAAAGCTGACCAAGCAAGAGCAGCATGAAAAGAAATTGTAATAGATGAAAAACTGTTGGAGTTTTTATATTGTTATAAATTTTATTGGGAAGCTATATTTATGCCATTGTGTGTGAAATAGATGAAGACTATTTAATCTCCGTCTGCATGCTGATTACAAATGTGACGGAATTTCTATTTTCTTTCTTTTTTTATATTTTATTCTCTTATATTGTTTACAACATAAAAATGTTAGGAAAAAAAAATTTTTTTTTATATATAATATATAAAATAAATTTTTTCATAAATAATAAATAAAAAATGTATAAATATAAAATAAAAAAATTTATAGAAATTATAAATAATATAAATTATTTTATATATAAAAAAAATATTAAAAATGTAGGCATTAAAAAGAAATTAGAAATTCTTCAGTATTTTGTATATAATATTTATCCATTTCATTATTATTATTTTATACAACGAACTGCAACGAAACATTCATTAACCTTTTTTGGCCATCCTGCTCTGAAATATTCACTCACTTTTTGTTTAATTATTTTCATTATCAGGCAGAGGGCACACGAGTGCAGCCACCTTCTATTGCTTGCCTGTTTGTTGGCATAAATATTTTCCTGTTGGCCATAAAATTAGTTATGCTCCGTTAAGGCAGCTACCACTGCAGCAGGCTGGCGCTTGCAGCAAACCTGCACCTTTATTTATATGCCGCAGTATTTTATTTTATTTCATTTTATTTTTATTTTTCTTTGCTGAGCCTGACCTTTGGCGGGGCCTATCGATTGAATGCGGAGGTGGGTGTGCCGTGTGACGCCTTGTGTTTGCCTTTATTTTCGTGGCAGCAGAAATACCATTATTTTTTTTTGCTTTATTGGGGCGTTGCCAATACGAAACGAACGTTAGCTGCCTGTGTGGCTGCCTTCATTGTTTGTCCAGAAATTGTACGAAAAATTTCACTGCACGAATCTTATTTTCATCAGCAGGAAAAAAAAAGAGAACTAGACACGAAGAAAAGCAAAGCAATTAAAACGCCAAAACTCAAAGTTTGAAAGTTAAAAAGCAATAAAAACAATAACAAAATTTAAGGCAATTTTGTGGCTGGCAAATAAATTTCCCTGTCAAGTTTGTGGCTTAAGTCTTTTGTTTTCCCAGCATTAATTTGAACAAAACGGGGTCGGTCATCTAGAAGATTTGTTCCGCATGCGGTTTGAATTCTCAAAATCAAGTTAATTTTTGTACTGAAAAAAACACAACGAAAATTGCCGAAAAAAAAATGAAACACAATAAAACAATTCATGCCACAAATTAGAATAAATGTTTCTTGATGGAAGGTCTCCGGCCAAGTGCCGACCATTACTTTAAATCGCATAGAGCGAATATCATATTGTGTCTCTGTGGTTGCCGTCCGCAACTGGAGGCCATGTGTTTTCTACCATTTTGTGGCATGAGTCAAATACGAAAAATAATTGCCAAAAAAAAAAAAAGATTTTTTAAGCAACACTTATCGAGTGGGAGACTTGCTGCAACATGACTGCAGCGCAGCATTTATTTTAATTAAAATAAAAATCTTCCAATATAAATGACAGTCACATACACTCACACACAATGTGTTCTGGTTACCAGCCAGAATATTTATTTAACGTGGCGTGTACTTCCGAAGGAAGTTTACTACCACGGTATGCATATGTGCCGAGGCACATCATACATGGGAAGGTACGAAGCGCCAACCTTCGCCCAATAAAGAGAAGGTGGCTCTTTCTGTACCAATTTAACTTTGTCTGTCGGTCAAAGTTAACCTCTTGGTTAGAGGTGAGGCCAAGCGTTAACCTCTTGTGATCTATTTTAATTGTTGACATTGATCACATTTAGTCGTGAATCACTTCCACAGCGAATCATGACACCACAGCCAGCACGATACTCCCACTAGGGGGCCTACCTCACTGAGATGGTTACGGGGATGTACACATCTCCCCGTGCTAGCAAATTTTTGAGACTTGCTTTGCCTCACCCATTCTGCTCCGACAGAGCACGGTCAAGCGGGCTTACCAAGGATTTTTATCGCCTTTTACGATAAGGGCTCCAAACCTGTGGCAGTATTCGTTACCGCTACCACGCAGGGGTGGGATACCACCATTCGCCATGCACCACTATTTCATGGGTCTAAAGATATTCTAACTTGCGTTAGAGAATCAATAGACCCATTTCGCTAATTGCTTCATTATTTGCTACATTTTTTTTTTTTTGTTACGATTTCAGACTCCTCGAGATCACCGATAAATCGGCTGAACTCCCTTTTTTTGGTTAGACATTAGCCGCTAACCCGGCCCTAGAGACTCTTTTGCTACTGTTAAACTCCTCGAGATCACCGATAAATCGACTGAACTCCCTTTTTGGTTAGACTTTAGCCGCTAACCCGGCTCGAGATTCTTACCTAATCTCAATTAAGTGCCGAAGCAACTTAATTTTCGAGACCCTACGGTCCCCTCCTACTTATGACATCGAAAAAGCTTGCGCCAATTTTATTTATACCCGCGGCCACCGACGGGTACACTCACACACAGTTGGATTTTTCCGTCTTGCGCTGAGGCTTAAGAGTTGAATTATCACACATAAATCACAGTGAACAGAGCGCAAGAAGTCGCGAGCTGGCAATCTTTTCTTTTCGCCTGTCGCCCGACATGACATTTCACTTTCATTTCCGAAGTTTGCTGTGCCTTGCATTAAAATCATTTTTTTTTTCTTGGTGCTTTTATTTGTTTGTCTGTTCCTACAGCAATTTGGTAATAAATGCCCTGAAAGTAAAACGTATCGAACGTTTGTCTCTAAACTTGGCAACGTCAAATAAAATGATTAAAACAAAAACAAAATAACCTAGTAAGCGTTTACAATAAAAAAATTCACTTGCACATGAGCTAACGCCCCATGCCATTGGGCATATAATTATCTATCTCTGTGTGTGTGTGTGTATATATATTTGTATAGCACTGTAAATAACAGTTAATGTGCAGAAGCAAGGCAAAAGAAAGTGTGCGCTCATAATTGAAATAAGTCACGTTCATGTTCATGGCAGAGTCACAGAAATGAAAAGTGATTTATATGTGAGTGTACCTATACATATATAGATATATACTTTATATGTCTGTGCACGAATTTAATGGAAATTTAAATGATTTTTACCTTAAAAGAAATTTGAATAGAAAAGCAAAAAAAGTCTTGCCTAAAGCTGAGCTTATTAAATAAATTTGATTAACATCCAAAATTATACAATCCGTATTTCAATTTCTATTAATAATAATTGCTTTGCACATGCAGTTTATATAATATGTATATAAATATCTCTGGCTAAGACCATCAATTGTCGCTTTAGCGTCAACAGCTGTCATTGTCGCTTATCTGTTGCCAACTGCTTTATATAAGCCGATTTCCGCACGTCCTTGACTTTACTCGCATTTTTTTTTTTTAGCCAGTCAGTCAATTGCATAACGAGAAATGTAATGAAGCTTTTGCACAGTAGGCCAATCGCTAAAGAGCTTGCCTCTCTAATCTATTTATCACATGGCCAATTAATTTTGATTAGATTCGCAGGCAATCCACGGCTGAACAACAAACGTCAAATGAAGCGCTGCTCAAGCGAATGCTGATAAGAAAATAAAATAAGCTACAAAGTCTGCTTGCTTAAAAGCGGAAGACAAAGCTCGACAAAAAGAAAACTGAACAAAACAAATAAATAACGAGTTGAGTAGCGAGACGATGTGAATATGCTAGACTATTCAATACCCTGTGCGCAAGTTGACAGTCAAGCTGAGAAAGAAGCAGCTAGCTAGAAGAAGCAGACATTACGAAAGCATTTCGTTCACGAAGATCAGCAGCTCAAGATCATGAGTGCAAGAGCAGGAAAACAAGATTAAGGCATCTAGGTTTCTAGATCTTGCTCTCATTAGCTTGGTCTTTGAGTACCAAGAGATCAAATGTGTGGCCGAGGCAGCAAAAGTAATAAGCGGGAAGAGCGCTCGGCTCTGCTTCGTACTACCTGAGGTCGCTCGTGTGAGCTCGTGTGAACTCGTGTCCCATTATGCTCACTCTCATTATGCTCTCGTGTCCCACCAAGTTTGCTCTCAAAGGGTTTGCTCTCCATGGGCTGTGCTCTCGCTAAATATGAGCTTATTACAGCTGAGCAAAGAAACTAAAGAGTGCAATTTCACTTTGGGTTCATCATTCAGCGAACGAAGAAGTCGCAAATGTCAAATGAGATATTTTGGATATCACAACAGATCAAGCTGAGTAAACAGTCAATCAAATATTTATATTATAACTAAATTACTTTCAGTTCTTAACAAAGTATTCATATATATGCAAAGAAAATACTAACAAAACGAATTTCATTCACTTGCTATCTGGATTGTATATAAATAACAATTTAATAATTTTTTAAAAATATTTATGATATTATAATTATAAGATTTAGCTTTAAAATATACCCAAAAAATTAACTATGTATTGGAATATATATTACATATAAATCTTTTATTCAATCTACCACAAACTTCTAATAATTACTCTACATACTTCATCAATACACACCAGCTCAGACTTCTGCAGTCTACAGGGTATTCAAGCAAATGCACGAATAAAATAACAAAAGCAAACGAATGTTACGAATCATGATGTAACAATGAAAGTGCAAGAAACATTCAAGAAAAGCCAATCAAAAAGGTAGCCACAGAAACGTGATCAATAACAACGAAAAAAAAAAATAAATAAATAAAACAACAAAAAGCAAAGACAATAAATATGATCAAATGACTTGGGGAGTGGTCGAAAACCCAATTAGAATTTTGGGCAGTTCAATAAGAATTTCGCAGAGTCAAATTGAGAACTGAGTTCATTTTGTAAATATATTTCAAGTTCTCTTAGCTCACCTTTTCATCGAGTATTTCCTGCAGATCCAGGCCATGCGTGGCATTCGGTTCACTGCCCACCGACCACATGCGCAGCTGGTGGGGCGCACCCTTGAACAGACCCTGGGTGGCGCGCAGCGTGAGATTCACATGTTTGCCGAAGGCGCTGAAGGATACATTGTGCGCCTTGATGGAACTGATGTCGTCGCCAAGCAAATGATTATTGCTCTTGCCGGCCGTCTGTTGTTTCAGCTCACTGTAGTAGGCATTCTTGCTCAGATCCTTCTTCACATGATGTGGCTTCTGGGCATTGATCACATTGACGCGTTCGCCGATGCTGCGACGCTTGCGCTGGAGTCCGCCATGCGAGGAGTGGTGCAGCAGCTGGACGAGCTCATAGTGTGGCACGGCGTCGTGTGTGTCCACATGGAAAACTGAATGCAGTTGCTCTGGCGACATTTCTTTGTGCAGCTAAAAGAGAGAGAGAGAGAGAGAGAGAGAGGATGTTAATGAGTGAGTGGTGTGATTGTAGAGATACAGCAGCCAGCGGGCTGCTACAAATTGAAGCAATTGTTAAAGTATTCATTGAGAAATTATCAATAATTCAATGCAATAAAGGCATGCCATGAGCACAAGTGTTTATACGGCGCTAGTTGAATAGGTTTTTTATTTTTTGTTTGCACGGGCACTCAAGTGGCCTAAAGATTAACGACTGAGCTGAGCTGAGCTCAACTGAGCTCAACTGAGCTCAACTGAACTGAGCTGAACTGAACTGAGTCGCGTCGAGGTTTGTCGGTTAGCAGTCGCGCGAGTATCTTCAGCAAGTGGGTCAGGGTCAGAGCGTCGCATGCCGTGGGGTGGCAGGGACGAGGAGTGCCTGAGGAAAACCCAAGAAGTAAGCAAACAAACAAACGGCTAAAACCGTTTGCGTGTACTGTTATCGCTAGTGCGTGTAGACGAAACAACAAAATTTTTATTGAGAGCACAATAATTGCATATTTTAATTAATAACAAATTCTGTTTTTTTTTTCTTGTTTTTGCTTGTTTTATTATTTTCAAATGTGTTTTTAATTTGCACGCAATTGTTGTTACTCACAATGCTAAACAGATCAGATTGATTTGCAGATTATTTATAGATAAACAAGATATTGTCTTGAGTCCGGCTGTCGAGGTTTCTTTTGAAAAGTTGATTTATATTTACAAAACATATATATATTTTTTTGCATATAAAATTGTTGTAATTATAGGAGCTTTAAATGGGCTATGATAATTAAATATTGTAATAAAATACAATTCTGTGTAGTAAATCTAAGTTTGCAGTTCCTATGATGACTATTTATAGTTGCGGAATTTTTCCGTATTTTTGCTACTCACGGATTTAGCATAATTTAACTTTTGTGTAATTTTTTTTAAAGGAATTTTCATTATTTACGTTTATTTAAATTATATTCCTTTATTAAAATTCTCTTGACATTTTGAACTTCTTTTATAAAATTTCTCTATTTAACTTCTTTAAGTTTAACTCTATTTAACTTTCTTGAAGAGCTTTGAAAGTTCGATTAATTTAAAAAATATATACATATTTCCTTTTAATAGAATATATTAACAATCTTATTTTTCTAGGTTGTCTTCCAAACAGAATAGCTCCCAGTCGCATATGCCCAATTAAAACAAAAAAAGCTCTCAATATTCTTTTTTAAATTAAGCCTTAAATATTTAACAAATAGTGATCCTTAAATAGCTTCCAATTCATACAGGGTATTTCTAGTTAGGCTATTCTTCTAAAACCTATTTCCCTTTCTTAAAGAAAAGCAGCGTCTCACTACTGCCACTTATTAATACTTGTCTGATATGTAACTTCTCGTATTTCTAGGGTATCCCTAAGTCGTTCCCATTCTCTCATGCTACCTCCTAGGTGAATATGCCTTCAAAGAACACACTCCATAAACATATTTCACTTCAACCTTTCATTTCTGCCAATTAGCTTTAATTGTGTTATATGTTAATTCTCATCTAGCCCATTTCTCTAGGGTATCTGCCATTCAATCAGCGCCAACTGAACCAATTTCAATTGCCTAACACGTCTTTAACGTGAAAAAAAAAAACAGAAACTCTTAAGCCACTTAGTTGTGCCAAATAGCCTTTGCTTATGAATGTCTTTTCGATTTTCAATATTCCTTTTTAACTGGGTTATATATGCTCACATCTATAGCCGCATTTCCGTTTTCAATTTTTTCTTTTTCTATTTTTTTTTTTTTTCATTCTGTTTTTAGCTCAAATATTTACTGCATGTTTGGATGCCATGCGGCGGCAACAAATCGGCGATTCGCAAAATTTGTTACAGGGTCAGAGCAGAGTAGAATTTCCTTTAACAACAAACTGACACAGGCCGGCAGGCAAAAACAAAAGACTTAGGCAGCGAACTTGCTGCACGCTGCAAGCGAGCCAAAAAAAACAAAAAAGTTTTGGCCGGCAATTTAGGCAAATTTCTTGCATTTTATACAACCGCAAATGGTGCGCCGCACAGAAATGACTCAAAAATTGTACAGCAAATGATCACAACAACAACAACAACAGCAACAACAACAGCAATGCAAACAGTTAAGTAGAAGACAAGGTAAACAACAGAGATTCAGTCAGCATAGACAACAATTTTTTTGTTGTTATTTATTCATTTTTTGTTTGGTAAAAATGTTGTCGTCTCTTGTATAACAGTTAGCATGATAATTCTATTTTAATTGATATGCGAACAGTCGGCGAAATGAGCGCCTCGACGAAGCCAAATGAAACGAATGCGACAGGTGAACAAACGCGAAGAGCAACTGCGAGCAAGAGGCAGACACAATGCCACAAGAGTTTTTACTTTCATTTGAAACGTGTTTTGGTCACAGACAATCACAGAGAGAGAAAGACAGAGAGAGGGAGAGCGAGCGATGCTGCAGCAGCTCCTGGAGGTCGACTCTTGAGTAATATTTGTTGCCCGCTGAAAGTGAAAATGAACTCGAGTTTAATTTGATTTGGAATTATTAATGCAGAGGAACGATGCTGCCGCTGCTGCTGCTGCAGTTGCTGCTGTTTGTTTCTTAGGGCTAGCTGGACTGCATTGGGAAAGCTGCACCTGCAGCAATTTGCAATATGCAAATGGCAAATGGGGCCACACCCCAAAACACCAAACGCCAATCAACACTTGGCCAGTTGGTCAGCTTGTGAGGCGAGCAATGTGCGCGGGGCAGCCCTTGCTGCCAATTAATTGCAATTAATGGGAGGTAACAGCAAATTATGCAAAAGCCATTTGATGAACAAGATCAGCGCCAGCGATTAAGCTTAGCCAAACCAGGGCTGGCAACGCAATGCAAATGAATCATTAAACGAGAAGGCGAGCATTCAATTGGAGTGAACTAAAAAGCAATTGAATAATGTTATAAATAAATGTATTTGAATTGGAATGTGTGAGAGAGAGGGAGAGAGAGGGAGTACTTTCTATATTTATTTAAATAATAATTATTTATTATTTATATGAGATGGAATAAACTAAAAGGATTTTGTATGAGGAATTGATATTTGTATATGAATTTAGAGCAAAGAATAATTTTTACTCATAGAACTCTATTATAAAATACGATTAATAAATAATTAAAATCTTTAAGATTTTTATTTTAATATTCATCATAGAAGAATATTCGAATTAAATAAAATTTACGATATTCATTATATATATTAAATATAATATATTTATAAATATAATAGTTTTAGCTATTTCAAAAAGCTCTCAGGGAAGTCTTTTTTCAGAGCATAAAACTCCTATAAAAAAATCTCCAATTAATTTACTTCAATATTTCCTGCATTATAAAATGTCAAACATTTTTCAAATCTTAAACAGTTCACAAATTTGCAGCTATCAAATGCAAAAGTCAAATCGAGTTAAAGTTGACTAAAGAGTACATTATTTACTCTCTTTCTCTCTCTCTCTCTCTCTCTCTCTCTCTCTCTCTCTCTCTCTCTCTCTCTCCCTCTCTCTTTCTCTCTTAACGATTTAAAAAGAAAGAAATATATATTTACATACGAATACATCCGGTATTTTCTTGGTTTATTAAGCAACTGGTTTTGGTTAATAGTTCAGTTCAGGCTTAGTTTAAAGGAAAAAGAGTTGAATTTTTAGTTCAATTGACACAGCCTTGTTTCAATCACTCGATTACTTCAAGTAGTTGTCATTTGAATGTCACACAGCCTCAGAAAGATCTGTGAACCAGTGAGCTGAATCCCAGCTAATCATTCGTCGATGGCTCACAGAAACAACAACAACAACAACAACAACAATGACGACGATGACGACGAAGGCGACGGCTGCTGGCGATTTGTCCAAGCGGCGCGAGCTTTAATTTTCGACGGGGTGCAATGACGGATATTGTGAAATTTGTGTTTGTAATTTGTATAGCTGCTGCTGTTGTTGCTGTCGTTGTTGGTTGTTTGCTGCTCGTTGTCCGGTTGTTGTTGCTGCTGCTGCTGCGCGCAATTACTGAAATTGTGTGATTACTCATACGCCCGATATAACCGGCATGTTAGCTGCGACTTGGACGGCGACTCTGGCTCTGTCTCTGACTCGGGCTCAGCAGCTCAAAGTAAAAGGTGTAGCCGCCATATTAGCGCAAAAAGTGTGCTTCAAATTGGCCACGGGGAGGCCAATACACTGTTTATGGCATAAACACACACACACACACACACACACACACACACGCATATGCTAACTACTTATCTCTTTGCGTTGTGCAATTTTCATGCACCGGTCAAAGTCAACAACGAAATCGATGGCTCTCTCAATACGAATGCTCGCCAGAGTGTCACTCGACCTTATGCCAAAGCAAATCATATAAAGAAATTATATACTTCAGCCAAGCGCAAACAGCGCACTTGACTTACAGATCAAGCAGCTGGCATTAGTAATAATCATAATCATAATAATAATAATAATAGTAATAATTTTAATATTGCTAACTACATTTTCTTTTCGGCGGCGAATCTTTTTCGCTGGGCTCGTTGACCTTGCCGCGCCTGACAAACGCCGGAAATTTACAAATATTTCTGTTGCTGCTGGCGCTTGTTTTTTTTTTTTTCAATCATCTCTCTCTGTTTTCAGTTCAGGCGCAAAAATTAACAAAGTGTGAAAAGTTCAGAGTGTCATAACATCAATGACTTTGGAGACTTCAAAGATGCGCGCCTAATGGGAAAGTTTATTGCTGGAGTGACAATCTCTCTCTCTCTCCCTCTCTTGCTCTCTCTCTCTCTCTCTCTCTCCCAATATCACTCGCAGCTTGTTTTATTTTATATAAAAATTATGTAATTTGTGCTAGTAAGTTTAAGTATTCTTTGAACTCTAACTTTAAACTCAATGGAAGTTTTTATTTTTTTAGTATATATTTTTATACATTTCTCACTTTAGCTATCTTTAGAAAATTACTCAGAGACATGGTCAACTATATATATACACACACACACACACAACACTAACACACTCGCCCATTGGCGGGAACGTGACCTAAACTTAAGAGATAAAAGTCAAGCGTGACAAGCAGCAGCAGCCAGAGCCAAAGAGACTGACAACAACAAGCAACAACAACAAGCAACAGCAACAACAAGCAACAACAAATCGTGCCACGCAAATTACAAAACGCCAAAGTTCTTGATTTCACAATTAATAGGCTCAAAAACTGCAGCTAGGAAGAGGTAGAAAATTTCATAAATTTTTTGTCGTATTCTTGACAGCACATGAAATATATAAATAGACTAACAACAACAACAACAACATCAGCAGCAGCAGCAACAACAACAATAACCAATTGCAATTGGCTGACTCATAACGCTGCGATTCTAGCCAAGTTTTCGTGCTGCTTGTCTCAGCTTTTGGCCAGTTGCTTTTCATAATTTTGTTTATGCTTCGTTGCGATTTGAAGGGCCTCGTCATAGTTTTTGTCTAGAGTTTTATGATGCTGCTGCTGCTGCTGCTGGCACGAAAAAAAAAAAGTCAACTTTAATTGCAGTCTTAGTTGCAATCGGATACTCAGACTCAGTCTTGACTCCAAGTCTAAGTGTTGCAAGCAGCTTCTCTGTTAATAGTATATTCAAGCACGTGTTGAAATATAGCCATCTAATGTACAGCAACAACATTGCTCTCATAGCAGTAGTGTCAAGGAAATGACAGCAAATTCAGAAGAAGAAAAAAAAACCAAGTATACACATTTGCAATTAAGAGATCTATACTTGAGCTTGACAGAAGTTAGTTAAGAGCGGCTTCGGCTGGGAGTGCGAATAATATTTAATGAAGAGCAGCAAGGCTCTCACTTAAGTCAGCTACGGAATGGAATCAAGCAAAATAATGTACTCAATTTTTGTATGCTCATATACAAAGTGAGCGTAAATGAGAGAAGTTCAGTTGAAAGTCTAAAAAAAAGTATATGAAGATGTAATGAAATAGTTCTCTATGCTAGCATTAAAATGGTTTTGAGAGCCACCTCATGTCAGTCTCTTTATCTATAATATTGAGTCTTTCAGTTTCAACTGGAAGAGCTTCAGATCATTTATGACCAGGATCGAACAATATGAAAGACAAGAGAAAAGGGCAAAGAGCTTTGCTATTCTATGAGGAAAAGAACAGTAGAATGCTGCTAATTGATGGAAAATTTGAATAAAAGGCGAGGACATTCGCAGCAACCATCATCAGTTCATATGTAGAGCTTAAAAGGAAATAATATTGTGATACTATATATTTTAGGGGTCTGCTAGAATGCATTCATTCATGCAGATGTCTAATATAGTAAAAGAGGAAATTAAATAAAAATCGGCATGAATATAAAGGCAAATAGAATTGGACAGCGATTGGACACTTTTGTGATATTTAAATTTACTTTGAACTAAGAAAGAAAATTGTTAACATACCCAAGTAAAATTGCTTGAATAAGCATATGAAAGTTTAAATGTAAGAATATTCTTTATATATAATATTATTTTAATTATAAAAATATTTATAAATAAATTATTATTTACAATTAATGCTCTGTAACAATTAAATAAATAAATTATAAAAAATATTCAAATTGTAGAAGAGCTAATATTTCACGTATATAGTCATAGCTAAGCCTTTTACCTTTACTTCAAAAATTGATAACTGAAAAATAGGTTAACATAACAAAAAATCTAAAAAAAAATCAATCAATCTTCAGCAGCAACTGAAGAAAATATGTTATGAAACAGTTTTAATTGTGTTCAGTGACTAAACAAATATTGAAACAAACAAGTTGGGAGCGTTTGTCTACAGCACAAAACAAACATAAATCAAGTTTAACAAGCTTTCAGCTCAAAGTAAAACTCTCACTGATTTCAGTTAAAAGAACACAGAAACAGTGAAGGGAAAGGGGCGTGGCAAGCGCACAGCATGACATTAAAAAGAAGACAACAACAGCAAAGGCAAACATAAGGCAAACACTGAAATTCGAAATTCAGTCGAAATGATTACAAGAACATTTTACATTTGACCTTGGCCATAATTCGTTGGCGAAGCTTTTTTTATATACATACATATATATTTTTTTCTACGAGACAAAAGCTGAGCGTGCGTTTGTTTTTTCAATGAGAGCTGCACGCAGACACAGACAGCATATGTACTTATATATAAAGTATGTGTGTGTGTATATGCTTAATAACAATGCCATTTGACTCTTGCGGGCGTTGTTGAGGGCGTAGCAAACAGAGAGAGAGAGCAAGAGTGAGAGCGAGAGTGAGAGAGAGAGAGAGAGACAAGAAATTCACCGCGTCTTTTGCTCGCTTTAAATAGTTTTGTAATTTAATTAATATACAAAAAATGTTTTTTTAAAAATGCTAATTACGCACAATGCGACTGCGAGCCATAAAATGACAATGAATTTCATTTCTGGCGGTCGTTTCTTGTTGTTGTTGTTGTTGTTGTTGCCTCTGTAAGCATTCAAATGTCAAATAAAACAGTTAACTGTCATTGTCTTATCGAGTGCCCCTCGAAAACAATTGCATTGAATTGATTGATGAGTTGTTCTGCGGCTAAACGTGTTGAGCCTATATCTATATAGCTCAAGGCATTATCGCATATCAGGGCTAAGAGCACTACAGTTAGATACTTACATCTGGCAGTGCCTGGCATATTGTGCTGGCCAATAGAAGCGCTATGATCGAGCCAAATATTGAGAACATTTTATGTTGTCTATATTATTGGGGTTGGCCTAAAGAAGTAAACTGCAAAAAAAATGAAGAGAAAGAAAAAATTAAATTTTTAGTAAAATACATTTAAAATAAATCAAAAATGTATTCAAAAAAATAAATATAAATAAAGTAAAAGTTAAATAAATTATATAAAAAAATAAAAATAAACATAGATAGTAAAATAAATTTAAATTAATTAAAAAATGATAAACAAAATTAAAAAAAATAATAATTGTAAATAAACTAAGAGTTAAATAAATTATGTAAAAAATATAATAATAATAATTTTTAGTAAAATAAATGTAAATAAATCAATCAATGGTAAACAGAATATTAAAAATAAATATAAATAAATTATGAATAAAAAAAATAAAAATACGCATACATAGTAAAATAAATTTAAATAAATCAATTAATGGGAAAAAATATTAAAAATAAATATAAATAAATTTAAAATTAACTAAATTATGTATAAATATTAAAAATAAAAATTTTAAATGTGTATATTAAATAAAATAATTTTTTTAAATGTGTAAAATAATCTAAATATTTTATAAATGTAATAAATAATAAATATTCTTTAAAAAAATTAAAAATATATATAAAATGAATTGTTCCAATCGAAATTCTTTTTATTCAACTCTAGCTAAATTCGCTCTTCTTAACTCCATCTATTGCCAAATGCAAATTGCATTTAGCATACGGCAACTGCAACTGCAACCTCTGCTAGCACCCATTGCGCTCTGTCCATTTACTTGAGCTGCCCCTTTTTTTACGCTTAAATGGATATTATTATGCTAGAGTCGAATTGCATCCTCTGCTGCTGGACGCGAAACTGTTGCAACTTTACAATTAATAATTTTGTATTTATTGTAAGCAAACAGAAAGAAAAACAAAAATAACAACAACTTTTCTGGCCCGTTGGCTGTAATTAATTGTTGCGTAAGGCCAAGAAGCAATACAAAAACAAGAAACATTCGTGTTGCTGTTGCTATTACTGTTGTTGTTGTTGTTGGCGCACATCCGTCCGGGCATAAATGCCATCGAATGCGGCTAATTGTCAATAATGATGCAGCGATGCGTGGCAAGAGGCGGCAACAGCATCCACAGCGACATGGCCAGACCTTTGACAAACCAACCAACATAAAACAAACAAAACTGCCCAATACATGCAACAACAACAGCAACCATGACAGCTGTTGTTGCTGTTACTGTTGCATTTTGCAACATCGACTCTTACAACAAATTGCATGACATTTGTCTTTGTGCTTGCAGCAGGCGCTGCAGGGCCGAGAGGACAGCAACGCTTGAGATATCAATTTTTTCGGGCAATTTGTATGCAAATTTTGCAAGAGCTGCAAAATACAACAAAATGCACAAGAAAAAAACAGCGAAAAGGGCGTGAAGAAAGTTTTTGTGTATTTTAATGGCAGCTGATAAAGTGATTATTTAACTGAAAACAAAAAAAAAATTAAATGTTTTACTACATATTGGAGTTTACAAATATAACCTTTTATCTATATCATATATCATATAATCTATTATCTTATAATCTATTATCTATATAATGTATTATATGACATATTTTATTTATTTTATTATAAGTTTAAATGTATATGAAATCAAATGAAAATATGAAAAATAAAACTAATAAGAGATTATTTTTATATTTCTATAACAATACATAATATATTTATATAAATTAAGTTAAACTAATTAATTAGATTATATTGTACATTCGTATATTTTATTTTTATATATTTTTTATTTTTTATTTTTTATTTTTCTTTATTATTATATATGAAATTAAATTAAATGATTAAATTATATTTTCGTATTTTTATTTTTATTTATTTATTATTTATTTTTATTTTTATTATAATATCTTATATTTAATATTTAATATTATTAAAAATGAAATGTAATTATTTAAATATGTTATATTCTTGCAAAAAGCTTTATTTATATAGCAGATTAATGAAAATAATACGAATTAGCATTGTATGAATACAGAAAATTAGCATTAATATAAACGGAAATCTGAAATCGGCTATGCCTCTGAAGAACTTATATACTATGTAAAATAAAAGGCATTGCCATCCATAGCTTTTACTTATTGCTCAACCTCAGCACACAATGTCAATCAAAATAAGAAAATAAAAAATAAAAATAAAAAAAAACTGCAACAGCTGCCAAATGCCATTTACACACAACCTCCTACTATATATAGATCAGAAAGTGAAATTTAGCCAAACATTTAATTGTGAATTATGGACACTTATTTAGAAATTGTTGCCGGCAATTGTTGTTACCATTTTCTTTTCAGCATGGGCGTGCAGCAGTGAAAGAAACGTGAAAGACATGGATCGTTTCGAGAGCGTGCATTTGCGTCAAATGTGTTGAGATCTTAATGGGTTACCCCCGCTCGACAACAAACATTTAGAAGGGGCATGTCTGGGAGCAGCCCATGAGTCAAGCCCAGCCTGCCAATTAGTCCACTTATCGAATGAAGACATTAGTGGGTCACTCAAGGGTTAATGGCCAACGTGCAAGCGCAATTAGTTAATATTAAGCGATACCAAATCGAAAGACTTAGGAAACGAACTTGACTAACTTTTTCTATTACTTTGTTAGGAATATGGATACAAAAATTATATATATTTACAAATTTAATTTTTGCAAATAGCAAAATATTGACAAACAATTTATTCTAATTTTATAATGTAAAAAAAAAAATTTATTTTTAAATTAGATTAATAATTAATTAAATAGCAATAAGTTTATTATATAAAATGTTTACATATACAACTAAAATAAAATAAATGTGCATATGAATAAAATAAAATTTGTATAATAAAATTATAAACATATTTTTACATTTTTTTCTTAAATCAGCTATTTCTATCTACAAATTAAAAACTATTTAGATTTATTTTATTTAACTCCATTCCCAATTCCGTATTGGCTAGTTCTATTTATTACTATATATATTTAAACAAATTATTTAAATATAAAAATGTAATCTAGCTCTAAAAATGTTTATTTCATTTTCAAGTCATAAAAGAAGAATGATTCCCCGAGTTTTTCGCTAATTAGCTAGCTAAGCTAAATCGAAATCTTTGTCAAGTTCACTTGGCCCACAGGGCAAATGGCCCCCAGGCCCCAAGTAAGTTCAAAGCCACCAGCTCAGCTAAACGGGCAAACAACTCTCAGCTGCCAAATATCGTGTATAACCTTGGGCAAGACTTTCACCTAACTGAGACAACAACAAAATCGAAACAATAGAAAAAAAAAAAAAACAAATATACAAAAATGAAACATCATCAAAACGAAATTAATTCATCAAGGTGTCAAATTATGACGAATTTGTGTTCGAATGTCAACGAAACACTATGGAATAGAAATCGAGCGAGGAATTAAATACCCTGTATGCAGCAAGACAAAAGAAGAAAAGTAATTAAAACGTTTGCTACAGCAATATTAGAAACTGTGGATAATCGCAAATTGAATACGATATATATATGGTGATTATGTGTTGATACCCTGTATTTAAAGGAAATGAATAAGGTATACAATTGATTAATCATTAGACAACTTGTTTTGTTTGTTATAGACTGTATATACCCTGTAGAAGTAGAATATTTATTGGAATATATATTGGAAGACGATTGTTAAGTGCATTCTAGATCATTTTTTATTATTTTTTTTTTTTTTAATTACATATGCAATGACAAATGAAATATTTTATAATTTATTGAAGTAAAGATGGGCAGTACGTTAAGTATAAGTTTCCCTTGCAAGTAAGAAACTTATATTTAACATACTCTGCTGTTTACACTCAACAGGGTATAAAAACCACATACATCTATTGAACGCTCCCAAATGTGACGTATTTACGCTTTTGGTACGTTATCGCACACTTCTGCTTTGCATAAATTTATGGCTGCTACAGTTATGCGACAAACCAATCAGAAACTCATATTCAAACATATAAAACGGAATAAAACTGTTCGAATATATTAACTATATATATTATACATATATATTAACTATTTGCATCTGTATATTTGCTTGGGCTGGCTTTAGCCATTTTTGTCAAATTCGATATTTGACGTTTGCATAATTAAGGTCGATTAGGGTCAGGTTTTTTTTGTGGACGATGCTCAAGCTTCAGCTCAAGGTTATGGTTATGGTTGCATTTGCGCAGAGAACTTGCACAATAACAAATCAGAGCTAGATCTATATGCTATACATAATATATACATATACATAGATGTATATACAACTTTTTCTATGTGCATGCGTTTTTATCGCGCTGTGTGGCATCGCGTGCATGGCCAACAGTACGTGGATTATGTAATCGACATCAAACGGCAACAGTTGTTCACAGTTCGCACTGTTTGGCGAGGCAATTAAGCTTTTGTGGCCAATTTAAGAGCCGTCACCAAAACAGAAGCGCTAAGAAAGCCAAACAGTTAAAACGCTTTTGGGCCACAATTCAAGCATTGTTACTGTCTCTCTTTCGCTGTGTGTGTGTGTGTGGAATTATGCCAAAAGGCATTGAAAGAAAATTTTTTCAAGAAAGCCGCAACAAGCTGCATGCAATTGTTGAGGGGGGTCGCCAAAGAAACGAAAAAAAAAAAAAAAATAAAGCAAGTTGCATTGTCAGCTTCCGCATAATTATGCCGACACAGACACTTGCCATACATATTTAACAGAGTGAGCGTCTGTCTTGTCTGCCTCTCTCTCTCTTTCTCTCTTCAACATCCCTCTCTCTCTCACTTGCTTGCTCGCCTGTCTTTTGCCAATGCATTTTGTCTGTTTATGGGAATTGTTGTTCGTTTTTTTTCGCTTAGTTTTTAAACACTATGCTCTTAACTCTTCATGATCATAAAACCCTAGTGGTTAAGTGTATTATAATTTTATCGTCAAATATGTAACGCATATGCATAAGCAACTGGCGGTATGGTTCAGGGTAGGGCAAATGTTATTATATAAAGATGAAGCTTACAATTGTCAGCTATTGTATTAAAAAAAGTATTTTTTTTTTCTTTAAAATCTTGTTTTAAAACTATTTTAGTCTCATTTGTAAATAAACAAATTATTTCAATACATTTACATTAGCATATTTCTCAAAATTCACATTATATTTATATGAAAAGGTTTTTCATATATGCACAAAACTCCTTAAATGTAGATTTAATAATGGCTTTATGAGAAAATTATATAAAACTGCTTTTTCGATAGCTAATAGCTGTTGCTTAAGCAAGTCATCTCTTCGGCTAATCTCTCAAGCTAATCTTCAATGAATAAAATCAAAATGTTAATACCGTATTATACAGCTAATAAATATCTAGTCAAGCAATTAATAAGTTCATATACACATATGAATAATATAAAAATGTATATAAAAAAATGAAATAAAAATATAAGAAATAAATCGTTGCTATGCAAACTATATGTTATAGTAAGCCTAACATAGCAATTTGTCAATAAATATTTTCTTTATTCTTATATAAGAGAGAACAGCACCAATAAAAATAATATTTTGTTAAATGAATTTGTTTAATGTTCATCATAATCAACATCAGGTGTTCAAGCTTAACAACTATTCGAGATCTCAAATAAATCTTGCCGCTCTAAAGAGCTATTATTAGACATAAATTTAATTATTTACACAGCTCTACTTGCCAAGTGTATTTAATATTCGTGCCATCATTGTTTGCTCTTTCTATGTGGCTTTCTTTAGCAATTTGCTGACACAACAGCAACAGCAGCGTTTCAAACTGAGGGCGTCAGCGTTTTAACAAAATTGACATTGACAACTGGCCAACAAGAAGAAGAAAAAAAAAAGAAGAGTTTACTCAGCCAGCCAGCTGCCATCTGTTCAAGTGAAGACGTCTGTCGACTGCTATCATTGCCGGCTTTATCCACACACACACACACACACTCGCACACTCTTACACACCTGTGCATTGGTCGCACTACTTAGTTGTGCCTAGTTGTGCACTTTGCTTGATAATGAACTTATTTGTGTGATAAATGCCAAGCTGTGCGAAATGCTTAGGGCATGTCTCAGGGCCTGCAGCGAACAACAACAGTCGACGACGATAGTGGACAGCCGACAACAGGGCGCATGAGTAATGAATTTCAGTTGTTTTTTTTTTTTTTTAGGGCTGTGCTGTGGGTTAGGTAATGACGATTATGAGCGTTGCTTTTTGGCTTTTAGTTCAACACACACACACATCGTATGACGGGCGCTTTATGGTATTTATTATATAATGTGCATCGCAATTGAATACTGTAATCATTGGCTCATTGAAACAGCAATGATGATGGTGTTGATGATGATGGATAAAAATAATACCAAAATACAAAAAACACCTGAATCGCTTATATAATTATTCTTCCTTTCAAATAAATTGAAATTTGAATTTATGCGAAACACATACATAAATATAAATTTATATATATACATATGTGAGACCTTTTAAATCGTTAACAAACACTTTTCGCATCGTTAGCCTGTTAAAGAGACACATTAAATGCAAAACTTTCCTAAGCCTAACGCGTATCCAAAAACCGAATGCCCAAACATGAATATCCAAACTCCCACACAAATCACAATATAATCTACTGTGTAGCATAACAAAGTGACATAACAAAGTTCAACTGTTGGCGTTTTGCGAAAAAAATAAAAATAAATAAAAGCAAAAAAGCAGAAAAAAAATCAGCGCAGCAACCGAAAGCCAACAAAAGATAATAAATTTGATTTCAAAGTTGAAATGTTGCAGGTTGCAGCGCCACCACGGCGACAATGCTGACGGAAAGGATTACGTAAAATGTCTGCGACCTGAACTCTTTGCATTTGCTCAACATTTCAAATCAGCTGCAATTTGTCTTAGTGTGCGTGTGTGTGATGCCTGAGTGTGTATGCTGTGTGTCGGTGTAAAAGGGCGAGCGAATCTTTTCTATTGTTTATATACGAAACAATAGAGTTGGGAACTTGTACCTTGAATGTGTGTTGAAAAGCCGCCGACAGCTAATCAAACACAAAACAGCTGTGCAAATGGCTTCGCCTGGCAGGTTACCAAAAAAAAAATAAACAAACAAAAAAAAAAAAAAAAAAATACAACAGCAAGAAACAACAATAAAAGCTGCTGAAATGCGTTAACAATTTTGTTTTTAAATTTCTCTAATTGACAATTATTTTGTTCATGCTAAAAATATGAATGTCTAAAATATATCTATATTTTTATAAAATAAATAAATAAATAATTATAAAAAGTATACAATATATTAAAATATATATAAATTATAAAATAAAAATATATTTGATAGTAAGTATAATATATTTAATAATTTTATTAATTTATATATAATATTATATATATATAAATTATAAAATATATTATCATTACTATCAAATATATTCTTATTTTATAATTTATAAATAATTTTATAATTATATAAATAATATATTATATTGTATATTTTTTATAATTTTTAATTTATTTATATCGATATTTTTAGACATTATACTATTATTATTTATATTTTATAATTTTATAACATACATCATTATTTTCTTTGAATAAAATATAAAAATATTTACATGCATATTTCAAATAAATAAAATAATAATATATAAATTATATATTCTATTTTTTGCCAAATATTTATATTTTCTTCTTCAATCTAATGCTATAGAACTTCATGCGTCTCAAGCGCGCTACGCTGCGTATACGTAATCAAAAAACATGTATTATATTTATGTATTGGAATTAATATTTTGAAATACATTTTAAAAATCGAATATGCATGCGCATATATATATATATATAATTCATGAAAGCTATACAAATTTATAAACAACAAACAGATTGCGTATACGACGTGTGCGCCAGCTAATTAAATAAAAAAAACCTCAAAAAATAATAATTAAAACAAAACAAAAAGAAGAAATGCCAAAATTCCGACGAACCGAAATCAGTCAAAACGAAAATGCCAAAAATACAACAACAAAAATTATTTATGGATTTATAACTGGCTTAGGCCATAGAACGAGCAACAACAACAACAACAAGCTGAAAAATAAAATTATTTCGGAATTGAAATGTTTTATTGCAGCTGCAAATGTTGTTGTTGTTGTTGTTGTTCCCCAGCTGCTGTTACAACATGCAACATGCAACACACATACAGACACACACACACAGCAAAACTAAAACAACAACAACAACAAGAGCAACAACTTGTAGCTTGCGTGCAGCGCTGCGGTCGCCGTTTGCCAGTTGGAAAAACTGTAAACCGCAAAATGAAAGTGAAATTGAAATTGAAGAAGACGTCGAAAAGCAACAACTTGGCTTGGTATACAGCGTGTACTCGCATAAAGCCAACATGTATTATGTATTTGTCTACGTTTTTTTTACATTGTTCGTAATGAGCTAACTTATTACATCTTTGACATTTGCATTCATAATTTATAATTTTTGTTTGTATTAATATCTGGCTTTGTTCGGTGGCAATTAAATTTAGGCAAAATTTGCATATTTATAATATTAAACAGGAAGTTTTTCTTATATTTATGAATGGGGCGTTTAAGATATTTGTATATGCAGATTAGCTGAGTGTAATCAATTATGTAGGTAAAAGGTCTCTAAAAGACCTTTAAGTCTTTCGTGTTGCCAAATTGATGCCAAAAATAAATAAAAAATTATTAATAAATTATTATAAATATATTTATTTTTTATTTATTCTTATACGTTTATATACAAATAAAACACAAAAATAATATAATTTAAAAGTTAAATGTTGTATATATTATAAAACAATTTTTAAAAAAATTGTATTATATATATTTGAAAATTTATATAGTTTTATTTATATTTTATATTTATACTCTATATAAAAAAAATTGTAATAATAATATAATAATTTTTATATCAATATCACATTCATTTATAATAATATAATTTTGTTCTATATTATTAAAATAATGCTATACAAATATTTTAAAATTATAATACTTAGAAATTAGAACAAAAAACTAATTTTTACTTTAGATCAAAATTATAAAAACAATTTATAATAATTTTTATAATAAACATTTTTTTGCTGAGCATATATACTTATGTAAAAAAATAAATAAATAGGTAAAAATATTAAACATATATCCAAAATAATTTGCTGCAACATATTTGCACACAACTTTTGCTACATTAAATTGCTTTTCCACATAGCTTAGTCAAAGAGATAAAAATAAATAAAATGATGCACACATTATCAGCAGTAAATGACGCTGGAAAACTATTTAATAAATGTTGAAGAAGAAGTACAAAAAAAATGCAATTAAATAAATACACAAACACACACACACACATACGCACATGCACAGGCAGACAGACACAACAAAAGTTGAACGGATAGGCGACTGCCGGACCGGAGAGAGACAAACAAACAGGTTACTCGGGTTTCTTCTTCGGTGTCAATGAAACAACAACAACAACAACGACACCGACAACAACAATAAATAAAAGATGATTTAAACAAAAAAAAAAAATGAAAATAAAAATAAAAGTGAACACTGACTCGCAGCAAACACAGCTGACACAAGGCCTAAAAAATTGCTTTGAATTCGAAATACAATTCACATTTGCCTCACAATAAACAAACATGATCTAAGGGCTAGCCATAGAATTCGAGTGCATAGAAAGTTGCAAATCTACTGTTACGGATTACTTGTCTGGATTGGAAGCTATCAATTCGATCAATATGCATATACAAGCCAAAAGCTAACTCAATGAGCAGCAAGCAGCTGAAAGCTTTCAGCTCAGCTCACTCCCTCTCTGTCTCTCTTTCTGTCTGCCTGCCTGCCTATCTTTCTCTCTGCTTTGTTGCAATACAAGCTGCAATAATTGCAACAATGGCAGGCGAAGAGAGCTGAGTAAAACGTATCGAGCAATAATAACTGTAGCAATATTACAAAATCAACAACAACAACAACAGCAGCAACAATGAGATAATAACGCATACAACAACAACAATGGAAAAGTCGCCTTAAAATGCATTTACAGCTAGCAAACAAAACAGAACAAAAAAAAAACAAAAACACATAAATAAAATAAAATCAATTACGTCTTGCATTGGCAAGAAACAAGCCCACTTTTTCTATAGACCTCAATCAAAATGTTGAGCTAATATTTGAATTTACATTTTCTTTTAAATATTATGTATTCTTTGTTTTGTTTACTGCCGCAATTAACACATTGATAAATTTAACAATTTGATGGTAAAACGTGTTAAAGGTTTTAATTAAACAAACTTGTCAGCAAATTAGTAAAAGCCAACGAAATACATTCGTTAGCCAACTTCTGCAATAGATTGATATACATTTTTTTTTCTTATTATTAATTTTAGGCTTAGCCCGAAAACGGGGCAGACATGCTGTCTCTAAGAACCGCCAGGCACCAGTGAGAATCTCGGTTAACAACAGGAAATCATGTGACACACAATATTTTCAAGAACTGAAACAACGCCTTTCTCTATATGCTTTAAAATATTATTTAATACTTATGAAATATTTAGAAGGCAATAATAAGCAGCATAATTTCTTTAATTTATATATTATATTATTATTGATAAATTTATGTATATTTAAAAAAATATATATATGCTGCTTGTTATTGACTATATTGACTATTGAATATTTATTTCTTTTTTATGATTTTAATAATGCATTAATAAATAATATCACATTTTAATATAAGCTAATTATATATAAAAATATTTATTACTTATTAATTTAATATAAAATAAAAAAAAAGCAAAAAAATAAAAAAATATTGTTACTATTAAATAATTAAATAATATAATAAATCATTTGACCTTTTCTAATATATTATTTATTATAATTATATTATTTATTTTAATATATTATTATTTATTAATTTAAAATTTATTTTGAACTTGAGAAATAATTATATTTGAATTATTATTAAATTATTTTCAGCTAAAAAAATATATTAGGATTATTTAACAAAAAATTTTCAGATATAAAGAAAATTATAAAAAGCTGCATATATTTATTTTATTTATATTATATTATATTATTTATTTACATTTATTTTTGTTAAAATAGTTGTCAAACAACAAAAAAATTCATACAGCATTTTTATATTATTTTTTATATTTGCATATATTTATGTATTAGAAAATAAAATTATTAATAATTTTTTTTGTGAATTTTTTAAGTTTTCAACTAAAAAACAAAGTAAATAAAAATGTACGCACTTAAAAATGTAATGGATTAAAATACTAAAATTTATATATAAAACTTAAAAAAAAAATAATAATAATTCAATATATTTCTAGTTATAACAGAATAGAATTATAATAAATATAAACATAATTTTTAAATATACAACAATTAAAAACTGAATGTAAATCACTTTAAAAGTAAATCTAACTTTGTTCATTGAAAATTTCAAGCTTACCTAAGTCCAAATGACGTCCAATTTCTGGACCGTTGAAATCCTTTTTGTTGGGGAAAATATTTTCAAATTTCTATACAGCACTCTCATACATACACGATATATACGATGGACTTGATGTGACTGTGTATGTGTTTCAATGTATGTGTGTGTGTATCAGTGTGTATGTGTTGATGTGTACCGTTATGCGTGAACGATTGCGCCTGCGCCTGCGCCCTGTGCTTAACTTCTAGCTCTGGCTCGAACTCGCAATAGCGATAACGATAACGCAATAGCGATAACGATAACGAGACGCGCGCCGATAACTGCTAACTGATAACTACTGATAACTGTTGTTGTACAGCAGCAGATCATCAGATGCCAGCAGAGACACTAAGAATATAACACACGCACACAGAACCAGAAGAACACAGAACCCACACAACACGAACGGAAAGAAAGACGAACAGCGATTAAACTGCAGGCGGGCAGTGCGCTAAGATTAAATACGGCGTGAAATTTGCTTGGCAGACGACTTTTGCTGTTGTTGTTGTTGTTGTTGTCGCTGCTGCTGTTGTTGTTGTTGTTGTTGTTAATGAAATTTATTTTTCACTCATTCCATTTCATTGTGATCGTAATTGTGATTCTGATGATTGTATTGCTTTTATTATTTCTTAACCTTCTCTCTGGGGGCTCAGAACACGAAAAAACATAAACAATAAAAACGCGCGGCGCAGCGGCAACGGCAACGGCAGCAGCAGAAGCAACGGAAAAAAATGGCAGACTGTCCGACTGTTGGGTGCGAGCGAGATGGAAATTAAAATGGAGATTACTTGAAAGGCAGATTCACTTTTTTTTCTCTTTTTCTTTTTGCTTTTTATTTTGCCTTTTGCTTTATTTTGTTGCTTTTGTTGGGCGATTACGAAAAACGGAGAGTTGAGAGATTGCGAATTGAGCTTAATTCAAGTGGAGCTGTAGCTGCTGCCTTTTTTTATTTTTTTGTATTTTATTTGATTTGATTTTTGCTTGTGTTGGGGGGTGGTTGTTGTTGTTGTTGTGTTTACACTTTGAGCGCTGCGCTCGGCCACTGCACTGGATAGAACTTTGAGGCTGAGGGCTTACATAAGCGGAGCGCTCTTCGTTTCGTTTTTCTCTGGGTTATTGTTGGCTTTTCTTAGTTGTATTGAAATTTGGACAAATTTTGATAGTTGGTTAATTTAATTTTATTTTTATTTTGTTATATATCGCGTCTGCGTACCGTGCTTTGTGGCCGTCTACGGAAACTGGTCGGCGCACACTAAAGTTAACGTTCGCTTGGGCAGCGCGGCGCAGGCCAAAAAATATAGCGCACGATGATCGGGCCAGCCAGCCAGCCAGCCAGCAAGAGCAACAGCAAGAGCAACAACAATAAAAGCTGACGACGCGACAGCGCAAGCGAGACAGACAGACAACAACAGCTACGGCTACAACTACAGACAACAGCAACAGCAACAGCTACAAAGCCAAGAGCCGAGCTTTGGCTATGCCGTTGTCTTGTGCCCCAAAGCTAATAGTGGCTGGCTTAAAGCCAAAGCCACAGCTAAAGTTGCCTTGAAAGCTTCCAACGAAAGCGAAAACGAAAACGATAGCAACAACAAAAAAGCAAAACCAACAACAACAGCAACAACAACAATGAAATAACACTTGCATTTTTCATAGTCGTCAGCAAGCATGAGTTAGCTTTTGAGTGGAAGTTGCGAGTGGAAGTTGTGAGTGTAAAGCATGAGTTATTAAAGCCTCTCTCTCTTGCTCTCTCTTGCTCTCTCCTGCTCACTCGCGCTCTCCCTCTCTCTCTCTCTGCGTTGAATGACTTTTCGAGTGCATATTTTTGTTGCTGAAAAGCATTTGATAAATGTTGTAAAGATTTGTTTTAATTTATCTTCTGCTTACAATCTTCGCATCAATATATTACTCACAGTCAGAAAACAGACATTGTTTAATTGTAAAGTTGATAAAAAAAAATCCAAACAATTAAAAATGTGTCATTAAGGCATTGACAGCACTGCACATTCTTATCAGGAAGCTACTGAATGATGGGGCCAACTGTGTTTCAAGCCAAGAGCTTGGCTTGACCAAGAATTTCAATGAGATTGTAAACAATTGTTGAAAGTTTTCCAAGTTCAATGACAACACCATAAAAAATATTTGTCTATAGCCATTGACATCGATAACGAATATGCAAATGCCCAATTAAAAATTAAATTGTTCCAGAATTTAAAACGATCAAATAATGGTGGGTGCGTACAGTGAACCCTCGTGAACGTAAGACCAGAAGTTGTTCGACGTCTGTTCAACTGGACGATTGGGTGAAACGGCAATGAACTAAACAATTCAAAAAAGGGTATTCAATATTGTAATCCATATGGAATGACTCAACGTCAGTCAGAGCGAGAGAAAGAGAGAGAGAGACTGAGTCTCCATATGACCCCATTTGCCATTTCAGTTCGAATGCAATCGAATGTTATATAAACGCATTAGATTGATATCATCAACGTATCGGTGTCATTACACGTGTTGCCTGGCAGCGACAGCGACAGCGACATTTAGCTCCAGCTGCGATAGAAAATCTATTAATGAGCTGTGATAGTTGACTCCATATGCCTCGGCTGCTGCTTCGGCTGCTTTGGCTGCTCTGACTGCAACAGGTTTCAATTGTCAATTGCCACCGTTTGTCTCTCCCCCAGTGGAAGGCATTATTTTTATGTGAATTTCGTGTTAATTACTTTGCATTTGTTTACATTGTCTTAAATCTGCTGTGTTTATTGACGATTTTCGTCGCTTTCTCACAGCCGAAATGCCAGCGCATTGGCATTACATTTAATTATTGACTTCATTTCTGTCTACCCCCCGTTGATCGAATATTTTAAAGAAGTCGACACTAATTTGATACGCTTTGTGCTCAAATTGATTTGTTCTTTTGTTGACTGGGATTTCAGTAAAAAGAAAAAAGAGAATATAAGTTGAATTATTATTAAAAATTCAACATTTACATATTTTTTTAAGTATATATTTTGGATATATATTTTTTTTTCAATTTATTAAATTTTTTTAATATTTATTTTAAAATTTAATCATACAAATTTTATAAATTTAAAAATAAATATTTTAAAAATATTATACTACACATACATAAAAAAGTTTTAGCGTAATAAGACGAATGTGAAGAAAATTAAATTATTTCTATATTAATATCACAATATTCAAAAATTGAAATATTTATATATTTTGTATTTATTATTTATATTATTTATATTTTATTTTATTTGGTTTTTTTATTATTATTATTCATTTTTTATATTCCAATAAACTTAATGCTAGAATCACTATGTAATGCAGCTAAATTAAAAAATAAATAAACAAATAAATTTTAAAAAATATTATAATAAACACTCTAAAATATATAGTATATTAAAAAAAAAAAGAAAAATAATCAAATATAATAGAGAAATAAAACTCCTTAAAAGCTGAAAAATAAAAATCTAAAAATTAAATGAATTAATTAAAAGCTGAATAAAACATTTTAGCTTAGTCCATTTTACTCAAAGTATCCAATTCTTGGACTAGTTTATAAATAAGCTTTTACAATTATTTTGTTCTTCTACTCTGAAGTTAGCATATTAATCTGGCCAGAGCAAATCAAATTGGTATTTATTTTTCAGGCATTAATAAACCAAATATTCTGTCCCACATTAATTCACGTCTATGGAAAAGGTCAATGTCATTGGCCTGCTGCTGCGCTACGGACTGAAAGCCCTAACAAGAAGTACAATTCGTCATATTCAATTTATCATTTTCTAAGCATCGTGCAATCGTTAATGGTAAATAGACGTTTTACGAGGCGTTAAAGTGTTGTAAATCAGTAAATGAGGGAAATATGTGAATATAAATGGAATTTCTATCAACAACAAAAAAAAAGGGAGAGAAAAACATGAAGAAACAAAGAAAATCCATAAACATTTGCATAATTTTCAAAAGTTTCAGTTTTCGATTGAAAAAAAAAAAATGAAAATCGAAACAAGCAAATAAACAATAACAACAACAACAATGAAATTAACTAAATCCGCCAACCACATTTACGAAACTGTCATCGGCAACAACACTTGGCTTGGCATCATTTGAATGATGTAATAAATATGTATATGAAACACAGCAAACACTAATCAGGTTTCAAAAACTTTAAGCAGAAATTGTAACAAATGGAAATATGAATATAAAATCAACCTAAATTATGGCCTAACTGAAGAAATGTGCATAAAATTCATTAAAAAAAAAAAATAATAACAAAAATAAAATAAAATATAGTTGGAAAAAAATCGAATTCAAATTAAAGTCTGCATAAAGCGACAAGTTGAAAATTGCAGCATTTTACAAAATATTGGTCCGCTGTCGATTATATTATAAGCATTATTGCCATTATTATGTCGTACGAACTGGCTACCAGTTGTCCCAATCCCAGCGGACGGGCCACAACAGACAGCGACCAGAAACCGTTGCGGTTACAGCCACCGCTCGGAATCTGACCCATAAACTGTGTCTCTCACTCACTCACACTCGCCCGTTCGTATGCTGGCGCTCAAGCTCGTTGGCCACGTTTAGTGTTTCAAGCCAATAATCTATAAATATTCATAAGTCAGCGACGAGACACGTCGAGACGAGGCGGCTGTGGCTCTCCTGCCTGGCGAAAGGAAAACACGCTCTAGATTATTGGTTTGCACAGCTCGAACCCATTAGATGAAACACTCTTGAGTGCTCAACTGAGACTCATTAAAATGTATACAAAATAATTGTGAAATATAAAAGAGAAAAAATGCAGAGTATATTTGAAAAGCTGTCGAAGTTATCTGGAAGTTATTATCGCGATCAGTAAGCAATGAGAACTCAAGCGGGCTGGAGTCACAGGCAGCTGTGGTAATGCTCTTAAAGCAAAAGATGTGTTATATATACAGGATATATATATCTAAATATATATTAAATTATTTAGTTGATCTTAGATAAGTCTAAGTCTAAAATAAATAAAAATAAGTTTCCAAACCAAATTAATTGCGATTTGAAATGACTTTGCCTAATATAAATTATTTATTGTAAATTATACATATTTATATCTGTATTTTTTCTCATTTTCAATTTAGTTATTTTTTTAAATTATTAAATATTTTTTTAATATCTATAACTTACGAAATAATTAACAAAAATTCATCTGAAATGCACTAAATTTATTTGCAAACTTTGTTTAGGCTAAGTACACAAAAAATATGTATGTAAATGAAGCTACTGTTAAAATCTCAAAGTTCAATCAATTTCATATGCATGCAGTTAATTATTGTCTCACATTTGTTTCAACAATTAATTAATTATTATTGAAATTGATATACGGAAGCTACTTCCTGCACGGCAACAAATCAATATTCATATACAGTCAGACTGCAGCAAACAAATCTGAATCATAGCAAAATGATGGAAAGGTAGGGAGGGGGAGGTAGGTAGAGGAGGCGGAGATGTTGCTGTTGTCACTCAAGAAAAATCAATTTGTTAAGAAAGCAGAAAATACAAACAATTTGTATTAAGCTAAGCAAATGATTGGTCATTGCCAAAAGGCAAATGATTAATTGATCGATAAGAAAACAAAAGACTGAAGCAACGAACTTGCAGCATGCACACTTTTGCGCTTTGCAACTCAGATGAATGAGTTCAAAAAGACAGAGAGAGACACAGAGAGATGCCAACAATTTGAATGCAATTAGCAAACAATTAATACTGATGAGTTATTAATAATCAATAACAAAACGTGCGAGCTTAAAATATATTTATAGCTAATTGTACTATATATTAGATATATGTATAACAAAAGTCTTTGATTATTGCAAGAAATTGCATCAGAATTTATTATGCGCATAAATATCTTATTTAGCATAAGCCATGATCTGTCTATATTCTTTAGGCTTGACTTTAATTGTATTAAATTTCCGTCTATATCCCAAAGTTATCGACCATTATCAGTGAAATATTATGAATGTATTTACAAATCATTAAGTATAATTCTACTGTGAGTTAATTTTGGTGCAGCGTATAGGCCCAGTCTTATGCTTTAACAGAATCTCTTACAATACTTAAATATGTATAGAGTTGATGTTGATGCCGGATGACGTGCGTCGGCTACTAAGCCCAGCTGAGTGTAAAGTCAATAACTTTTGTGCGTGAAGTTCCTTAGCCTTTGGCTTTGACTGTGGTTGTGTCTGTGGCTTTGGTTGTTTTGATGCTTTACTTCATTTCAATTTGGGTTAATCAGCGATAAAGCGCTCATCGACGTTCCACAAAAATTATTTAAAAAAAAAAAAACAAACTGTATGCGAAAATTACTTATGAGCAAGCATCATATATATTATAGTATAGTATAGTATATATATTTATTGTAAGCAGAGAGAAAATATACAAACAAAACTTATTATAAATGGGCATTTTCGTCTTTGGCTGCTAATTGCCACTCATTAATTTGCATGCGAGATTAATTGCCAACACTTGGGCATGATTGTTGCTGTTGCCGTTTGTTGCGAGTATTATTATTATTATTATTACTTCCTAGGCAATCGGTTTTGACAACGTGCGAAACACATGCTTGGCCTGTCAGTGGAGACTCAATAACATAAGATAACAAACATAACATTTAAGCGGCATCCCACAAATCAGTTTTGGGGTTCAAGTTTTTGCAATTGACCCATAAAATTCATTATGCATGCAAAAAAAAAATAAAATATATGTATATAGTAATTGAATTCATATAAAGAAATACTATATATGTATATATTGGCTTTCGTAATTATGTTTGGAGCGACAGCCTTTGGGTCGGCTCGCGCGTTTGAGGTTTTCAATTTCCGTCAACATCTTTCCGTTATTAGACACAATTACAATTAATTTGCGTTTCAATTTCAATGAGGGCGGCGCGCACGCTGAGCTTGATTGGCTGGACATCGGCAAATATTACGCTGAAAGGTCTTTGATTTCAATAGACAAAGACACAACGGCTTGATGGGTTTTTAATGCCTGCCCGAATGTCATGACCGAGCATTTGCAGGGTCACGCGCACAGGTCTAGAGGCTAAGCCATGTGAATAGGAATGTTTTGACCTTTTGAGGTTCACATTAACTGGAATTTTCAAATTCGAAAACTCTAGAAATTATAATCCAGAAACCAATTCAAAGAGACCTGATTTCGTGACCCACATGCACGTGCCGAGCGCATTAATATAAACAATCAATAAAACAATAATAACAATGACAATAAGAACAATAATAATAATGCTGCAACACAAATTACAAATTTGAAAAACAAATATATATATATATAAATATATATTTCGAATTGTCTCGTTAATGTTCAAATATTTCATCGTCTTTCGAGTTCACATCTCATATGGATGTAATTTGCAAATTAGTTTATGGCGTTGTCAGTGAATTCAATTACAATTATTCGATTTATTGAAAGCACTCACGTACACATTTATTTATATCATATTCATATTATAATTTAATTATATTGAAATGCGCTCGCACATTTATTATTCGGTCAGCGTGAAAAACACTTTGAGCGAGACGCGATCTCGATGATCCAGGCTGAATGTGGCATAGATTGCATAGTCGCCGCCAGGCAGAGGTAGAACATCGAGTGACTTGACCGGAAATCGAAAATGTTCCACAGACAGCTCAGACTATAAATCAAATGAAATATAAATAATTTCTTATATAAATATAGCGTATACGCCTAGGCAACTCACCGGCAAGGGACACTTGTTCACATTTGTATGATTGGCAAAGCTATTGAAGACAATGTTCACAAATGGATGATTCCGCTTCTCCAGATACTCGCACATATTGCAATGTTTCACATCATAGAGAAAAGGCTTATAGCCGCTAGCACGCTTCAGCAGCTGAATTCGCATCTAGAATAGAGTTAGAAAAGCGAGAAAAAAAAAACAGATATGCATATAAGAAAGTTAACATAATATTGATTTGAAAATATTTATAAAATACAAGAATAATTTAGTTATCCAAATTAAAAAAAATAAATATAAATAAAAAAAAAAGAATCACCAAAAAACAAATTTGCAAAATATGAAAGAGTATTAAAAAACAAAAATATTTGTGTTTAATTTAATTTTAAAATTTCAAGAGTATAAATTACAAAAAAAATATTTTATTTACTTTTTCTTCATTATTATTATTTTTTTTTTATCTATTACTTATTTATTTTATTTTCGGCCATAATTAATTTTATTGTAATTTTTATTAGTGGCTTGATTTAATATTCATAATTTTTTTTTATTAATTATTATTGTTTTCTTTTTGTTTTCAAATAATAAAATGGAAGAGAATTTAAAAAAAAAAAATATTTGTGCTTAATTTAATTTAAAATTTTCATTTAATACCCATTAACTTTTGCTTTTTTAGCTATTATTTATTGTTTTATTTTCAGCCATAATAATTTTAATGATATATTTAATTAATATTTTTTATATTAATTATTATTGTTTTCTTTTTATTATTAAATATAATATTTTTTTAATATCATTATATATTATATTGTTTTTATTTATATTTTTGTTTTACTTATCAATAGTTTTTTCTTGTTTATTTTATTAATTTAAATATGTACAGTTTTATTTAAAATATGGATTATATTTATTATTATTATTTGTATTATTTTTTAATATTATGTTATAATTATTATTATTATATTATAAATCACTTCAGATAAAATTTAATAATAATAATATATTTCTTAATTTAAAATTTAAACCAACAACAGAAGTTCACACAAGTAGGCTCGAAATTCCAATCAAAGAGAAATAAAAGAAGCGAAAACTTAAAACTCTGAAATCAATTTGTCTTACACTTCAAGTGAGAGTGTAGAAGTCCGCAAGTAAATTCAAATTATTTTCTAACTTGTAATTTATAATTTTGAAACAATTATTTTTAAATATGTGTTTCTTTGGCCTCGTAACGCGTATCTTGATCGTTGTCTTTGGTATACTACTGCCGGCTCGCTACACCCACAATGCACTTGGCAAGGACGAATTGACCGGATGGGCAAAATATTGGGTTGTCTATGGATGGCTAGTGACCATTGAGCTGTTCAGCGATGCTTTCTTCAACTGGATGCCATTGTATGTGGAGTCAAAGCTATTGATTGTACTCTGGCTGGTTCTGTCGGCGCCACAGGCCAGTGTCTGGGTCTTCGATACGATTCTGAGCCCGTTGTTAAGACGCTATATGCCACGAATCGATTATTTCTTGCAGTATGGCAAGCGTAATTTGTTGGCCGATGCCATTAGCTGCTCATCGAAGCTATGCATTCAGTGTATGGACACAGTATTGCCCATTATATCGAATCTATACAAAAAGCAAATGAACGCGGCAGCCCCGACAAGCCCACAGTTGCTGGATACAGCCACCGAGGCGAACAATCCACCGTTTCAAGAACGGGATACGAATAGCCAACGAAATGTCTTGTATGACTCAAGTGTGAATGATGACGAGCTGAATGAGGCATTGCCTACATCATACTCAACTTCCATGGTGGCCAGGCAAAGGAAAGTCTCAAAGCTATCGCTGCCAGATCTGAACTTGAAAATGAGCGACAAACCAAAGAGAGGTCCCATGGTTCCACCCAAACGGCAGCAATACGTGCCGGACATGTCCAATGATGAGGCGAGCCAGTATGACGATCCGCTCCGCGGCATGGAGGATTTGTTGAAAAGCGAACGACGTGCCATTGAAGTGCAAAATCGTACGATGAACGTGCGAAAGGACAATCGCCGTCGCACTTAATTCAGAGTTTATCAGAACAAGCAAAACAGCATATGTATTTCTCTATAAATTCTTTGTTAAGCTACATATTCACTAATAGACGACATGGCCAAGATGTTCGGTTAATAAATATTATTTTGAATCTTAGTTCGTTCTCAACATTTTTTAATTAAATGCTTAAATTGCATTCGATTGTAATCTAATTTTTTTTCGGGAATATTTAGAAAATCATGTAACTGTATCAAATGATTTTGTTTTTCATCCAGTCGAACGTAACAAAATAATAACCATATTAATTGCTTAGCATTTAAATTGATCTGATCTCTATATGAAAATTACTTTATTTTGAATGTTTAAGAAAATGTTTTATACAAAAATGTATTAAAATATAATTAAAAGTTTCCATCATTATTTAATGGAAAACTTCTAATTTTCCGTAAATGTTATGTATTCGAAATACAAAAATTATAATTGCAGGAAATATCAAAATTTAAAGAATCAATTTATATTATTTATAACTACGCAGAATTTAATAAAAAATTTTAATATGGTAAATAAATTCTATATTTGTATAGAAAAAAGTGAATAAATTTATATATTTGATTTTGTATTTTTAAATAAAGCAAACTTTTGTGAATAAAAAAAGGGCGCATAAAATATTGAAATTAAAAAATTATAATACCTTAATATAATAATAATAAAAAAAAATTACAAGATTTATATATATATACTTTGCTGTTATAATAAACATATTTTTAAGTATATTTCAAATTAGATATACAACAAAATATATATATTATAAAATTGTTTTTTTTTTCGACCTGCATATAATTTTTTTTTTTTTTTTTTTTTTTTTTTTTTTTTTTGTAATCGATTTAAAATTATACTATAAATATTTTAATGCGGTTTTGCTTGAACGGTTTAATGGAGTATATTCAACTGCATCTATACGCACCGCTGATCGCATAATAATTATTATAATTCTGACATAATTATAATAATTTTGGTATTTTGCGAATCAATGCAGATTGACTAGATCGTGATCAGACTGATCAAGCATTTATATAGTATTATCTTAAATTGATAAAGGAAAATTTTGAAATTTAAAAGCGTAATGTTTCACGCCAAAATAAAATTTAAGTGAGACATTGGACCAAAACTTATATAATATAAATAATTGATGTTCTATGAATTCTATGAATTTTCTCACTCAAACATAGGCCATCAGGACATTTACCTTAATGTATTTCTATATATATATATATTCAAAGTGGACTCACCGCAACAGGCTTTTTAGGAAATTTCAAGATCTTGACTCGCACACTCATCTCAACAACGTCGCGCTTGACCGCGTATAGGCGACAGGTGGTGAACATGGTGAAATTGCCGTCCAGGCTAGCGCACTGGATATTTGTGAACTTGGCCAATCCATTGATCTGAGAAGGATGCCAATTAATGAACAAAACGAACAATGGTGATCAAATAAACAATCTCTGGCACTTGCCTCACCGACTGCAGAGCAGAGCAGTATCAGCTGCAATGTGAACCACAGCAGCGCCATTTACGAAATATTCTCTCTACTATTTTATAAATTACTCTGACATATCGAATATATCTGCTGTGCTTGAATGCAAATAAACAACGAACCCAATCGGATCAATTATTTGGAGTTTTTTTTTTTTTTTTTGTTTCTGGTAAATGACCAGCATCCGGTGGTAAAATAAAATTGGGCTATCAAATGGAAATTTTGTAGATACATTAAATATCGGTAATAGCGTTTAATGAAAAGACAAATTCTAGACCAAGCGATCTATATTGCTGGCCTGTTTATAACAGTTATCTTACGAGCTAATGTATGAGTGTGTGTGTGTGTGTGTGTTGGTATGTTTAATGTATGTTAATGTGGAAATGTTCGTAGCTAATCACTGGCCTCATCCTCATCATCATCATCATCATCATCATTGGATTCGTTGCTCTCCTCATCGGTGGCCTCTGCTTCGCTTTCGCTCTTTTTTGCCTTCTTCTTCGACGTGGCATCATTTGATTTGCTCTTCTTTTTGGCTGGCTCATTGTCGGTCTTCTTGCCATCATCTGAGCTGGTGGAATCATCTTCCGATATGTACTCCTTGCTCTTGAAACCACTGCCCGATGTATTTCCCTTTTTCGAAGGTGATGGCTCAGAGCTGCGTTTCTTGGGTGCTTTGCTGCTGGGAGTTTCGTCATCGTCGCTTGCACCATCAGCACCGGGACCTGGTTTGTAGCTACGCATTTCATCCTGATAGCGTTGCTTGTCTTTACCGGCAAGCTCTTCCCATTTGGACTTGTCCTTCAGCTCCTTCCACATCTCACCGCCTTTCTTGGCGATTTCTGTGACCTTTATGCCCGGATTATCGCGCTTAATCTGCTCACGCGTATCGTTGAGCCACAGCATAAACGCTGTCGTCGGACGCTTCGGTTTGTTGCTGTCCTTCTTCTTGCTGGGTTTTTTCTATGGGATGGATGAGGAGAATTAATATGAGGAATACTAAATATGTTTATCTTCAAATTGACTTACTGTGCGCTCCTTCTCTTTGTGTTTCTTTTCTTTCTTCTCTTTCTTTTCGCGCTTCTTTTCTTTGTGTTTCTTTTTGGACGCTCCATCGCTGTCTCCGCCACCACCACCACCGCCGCTGGCATCGCTGTCATCGTCCGAATCGCTCTGAACATTGCTGTCATACTCCTCAGCCACATCCGATTCGTTCTCGTTGGGCTTGAAGTCCTCGTCCGTAGACTCTTCATCGGAATCGTCGCCATCATCGTCATCCTCCTCCTTCTCGCGTGCCTCGGCCTTGAGTCGGGCCAGATAGGCATCCGGTTCGTTTTCATTGTCCGAATCGCCAAAGTCCACATCCTTGTAGCCGCTCTTGTCCTTGCCCATGTTGCTCACATGCAGCTTCTTCTGTGTGATAAAATCAAACAGCTTGGCATACTCCTCCTTCTCAATGGAGGAGAAGATGTGCACAGTGCCATTCTTGAGAGTCACCTCAAAGTCAAAGGAGCGCGTCGAACCGCCGCTACGCGCAAAATTCACAGAGCTAATCTCCTCGAAACGTATGTGCAGCGGCGGCTTATGTATGTAGATGAAACCACGCTCCAAGGGATACAGATAACCAGCAGCTGCCTTGAACGAACAGCCGACGGCAGCAGTGCCGGAATGTCCAATGAAATTGCCCGGGCCTGTTATCTTTCGGCCAATTAGCACCTTCATCACCTTGCCCATGACCTCGTAGACCGGCCCGGACAGCTCCTTCTCCAGTTTACCTTCGTACTTGTCGCGCAGCTCCGCCTCGCTGAAGGGCAGCTCAATGGTGGTCTCCTCATCGGGTGCGAACAGCAACACCAGATAATGATACCGTGTCTGGCCCTGTTTGATGGGCGGATCCAGCGAGAGGACGAAGAACATTTGACGGCTATCCTTGTGCGGCAGCATGAATAGACGCAGCACAGAGTCCATAGGTATTTTGTAGTCAAATGTCTTGCCGTGCAGCTGGAAGAAGGTCGAGAAGATTTTGATGTCGTAGCGACCTCGCGGCGTCAGAATGTGTATTTCACGGAATATGGCAATGGACTCGCCCGAGGCCGATATAACTGACGCCTTGTTCATGACATTTTGATGGAATTTCTCGACTGGATCCTCGTCCGCTGATTCCACAGCCGGTATGTGGAAACGCATTTCGAGCAGACCCACTGGCGCATCATCGTTCTGATGAAATTCCAGCGTGACCTCATTCTTGCCGGTGACGCATTGTGAGACATGTGATAAGGGCACTTCAAAAATGGTTTTCGTATCCTTGTCGAAGCTCAGCACGGAGCCCATGAAGCGCGCTGTGCCCCAATTCCAGCCCTTGACACACATCTCCTTCTCTACCATTTCCTGTGAATAGGCCTCCTTGATGTATTTACCCAGCTTCTCATGATCACTCTCCCGAAATCCACTGAAACGATGCAGTGCACCGCTCTTTGTAAAGATACGCAGGCCCCAGGTGCCGACAAATTTTTGCGAATTGATAAGATCTATATCATCAGCGGCAATCTGCTCCACTTTTCCCGTTTTGTTGTTCTTGAAAATGATGTTCTGTTCAGTAAGCTTTAGGCGTCCCGAAGACTGCATAAATAAATAATAACATTAGAGGAAAGTGGAAGTGAGAAACAAATGCCAGACAAAGCTTGCTGACAAATTTCACAACAGACTTACCAAAACTCCTCGCACTTCAGCATTTATATCGTTGTACTCCAAAGAATCTACCATTTTTAATGTGGCCTGCACTAACTACTAAATCAAACAAACTATAAATCAAAACAATTGGCAAAACTTCATAAATTGAGCACGAGCGAAATGCCGAAAGCCGACTGCGCGCCCAATTTTAGGTTAGATGCTAGGGGTGAGATATCTTTAGGTATTTCTACCTGGTAACGAGTATTTTAAAGTACAATAAACAGCTGAGAGTCCATAAATCAGTAGGGAGTCCAGTTATCAACAGCCAGATAAGCAAAGATTTCACATTATTCATTACTTATTACAATATTCTTAATGTATGGTAATTTTATTTTATTAATTTTAAATATGATTTCAAGTTTTAAAAAAATACTGTATGTATTTTTTCAGTTTGCTGCATAAAATACTAAGTATTTTTTGAAAAGTATTAAAAGTAACTATTAAGCATTTACTGTCTATCAAGATATCGATGTATCGATAACTTAGAACCAGCCAGCCAAAACAAAAGCGCAAGGAAAGCAGGAATAACAACAATAAACGTTTTTTTCTTTAAAGTCACAGAATTAAAACAAATCAGCACGCCATGCAGCGCGGCAAGATCTCGTTTGGCAAAATAAAGCTGAACGTAAATAAGACGCCTGCTGAAACCACTCAGGAACCAGAAATCCAAGATGCTGGCGGTTTCAAGAAAATAGATAAGCAACAGATGATACGTCAAATCGAGGATGTGGCCGAGGATCTGGAGAGCCAACATCTGAAAGATATGATGGGCATCAGCAGCTTTGGCCGTAAGGCCGCCAAAGTGTTCGACATCAATGAACAGATTGCTAAGGCGCGCACTGCGGCGCCACCCGCTCCCAAACAAGATCCGAGCGAAGATGGTGAAGATGTAATTGGTCCGCTGCCACCAACAGCAGGCGCGGAGAGCACAGTGAAGCAGGATAAGCCTGATGCCAACTCTAAAAAAGATACAAATGACAAGAAGCACAAGTCAGACGATGGAGATGAAAACGACGAAGATGATGACGATTCTGATGACGATGGCGATGAGGACAGCTTAATAAGCCGCATACCATACACACATGAAGTCCAAATGCAGCACGGATCACGGGCCGTCTTGGCACTAGCTGGAGATCCATCTGGCGCTCGACTTGTGTCGGGCTCCATAGACTACGATATGTGCTTCTGGGACTTTGTTGGCATGGATTCGTCAATGCGTAGCTTCCGTCAATTGCAGCCTTGTGAGAATCATCCTATACGAGGTCTGCAATACTCGGTTACTGGCGACATGATTCTCGTTATATCGGGCAATGCACAGGCCAAGATCCTGGATCGAGACGGCTTCGAAAAGCTGGAATGCTGCAAGGGAGATCAATATATTAGCGACATGAGCCGCACAAAGGGACATGTGGCTCAGCTAACCTCTGGCTGCTGGCATCCGTTTAACAGGGAACAGTTCCTAACCGCAGCTCTCGACGGCACGCTGCGCATCTGGCAGGGACTACGATCCAAAGAACAGTTGCATGTGATCAAGACGCGAGCCCAAGGTGGTCTAAGAACCAATGCATCCGCCTGTAATTTCAATCGAGATGCGACGCTCATTGCCGCTGGCTGCGTGGATGGTTCCATACAGACATGGGACACGCGAAAGATGTTCGTAAATACCACGCACTGCGTGCGAACGGCCCATCAAAAGGGCTCCGAGATTACCTCCATTGTGTTCTCGTACATGGGCCAGCAGCTGGCGACGCGCAGCAATGACGAGACAATGAAGCTCTGGGACCTGAGGAACTTCAAGCAGCCGATGCACACTTGGTCGAATCTGTTCTCACGCTACGACACGACCGACTGCTGCTTCAGTCCGGATGATCGTTTGCTGGTCACGGGCGAATCTCTGCCCAAGGAACAGAAGGAGGCGAATCTTTTCTTTTATAGCACACAGAGCTTTGAGGAGGTGCAGCGCATACCCATGGCCAATTCGCATGTCATCAAGACTTTGTGGCATCCCAAACTGAATCAACTCTTCGTCAGCTGCGGCAATGGCATCATCAAGTGCCTCTACGATGAACAGCGCAGCATTCGCGGCGCCAAACTGTGCGTGGTGAAGACGCATCGCAAGAGGCAGCAAATGGAAATGGTGGGCGTTTCGCAGATTATAACGCCACATGCACTGCCCCTGTTCCGGCAGGAGAAGACTCGTTCGTCACGCAAAAGAATGGAAAAGGCGCGCATGGATCCAGTCAAGTCGAAGCGACCCGATTTACCCATTACCAGCGGCCAAGGCGGCCGCGTAGCCAGCTCCGGCGGCACACTCTCCTCCTATGTCATACGCAATCTGGGCCTGAGCAAGCGTGTCGACGACGACCAGGATCCGCGCGAGGCCATACTCAAGTATGCCAAAGATGCAGCCGAAAATCCATATTGGATTGCGCCCGCCTACAAACAGACCCAGCCCCAGGCCATATTCTCCGAGAAGCTGCCGGCAGCAGAGGCCGAACCAGCGGCCAAGAAGCCCAAACAGGATGCAAATGAGACTTAGATGACGATTGAAATTACTTAAGAAATTAATCAAATAATAAATTAATAAATAAATGTGTTAAGCCTGCCTCCTCCCATAACTCAATTCACTCGGTTTTTTAACTTTTATTTAAACATACATATTACATGAGTTCTTGGATGTGTTTATGTAATACGTGTTGCATGTGTTTATGTATTTATGATGTATTTGCATTTGTTTATTTATTATTTTTGAATGGTCTGCGCTTTGTGTATAATACTTGCACATTCTTTTATGCATGTGTTTATTTATAATTAGTATAAGATATTTAGGAGCTGTTGGTTAAATTGTAGCTCAGCAACATAACTTAAGTGCACATTGTACATAATATAATTTTTTTTTTATATTCTTTTTTTTTCATATAAGTTACCCAAAGTTTCAGAAATGTGCTGTACATAAGAGCTAGAGTATAATAATAATAATCAGAATTGGAAAATTCACTTGAAACATATCCATTGAATATTTTTAGTAACAATATCTAAGACAGTTTGAATCATTAACGATAATTAATATATATGTATATATATATTTGTGTATTTATATACGATATAGAGTATTTCATATCAAGTTCAAAATCAAAATTTCATCTTAGGTACATTTCTGCATATACTATATATATATATATATATTTAACTAGACATCAAATTGGGTTTTCTTGTTCATTCTATAGAGAAGTATGTATTTCAAAATAGCCATTTATAATCGTATACATATAAATATGTATAGTATATATTTTATATGCTACATATATATATATATATGTATATAGTACATAAAATTAACATATTTAACAGTTGATTGTAATGAGGCGGATTTTCATAATATCATTCGTTACAGCATTTGTTTCTCAATTTCTAATGTTCTTTCAATTTTAGTTTAGTTTTTTTTTCTTTTTCAAAATTCTCAAATTTTATTTAGTTTATTTAGCTCATGTATTTATTGTGTTTAAAATAACTACGCTTGTATTTATATAACTATATTCATATTCATGTTGAGTTTGTTTTTTTTTAATTAAATAATAAAAAATAGCTTCAAATAAAATTATATGATAAAATATTTAAAAATAATAATTATTTATATTTTTATCAATTTAATCACTAATGAATAAATTTATATTTAAATTATTTTCCATTAAAATTATAAATAATATATAAGAATAATTTTATAAAATAATTCATAATATTACAAAAATAAATATCAATTTTAATTATTTGTAATACAAAAATTTATAATTTATTAATTATAATAAATTGATTATTTAAATATTAAATTTGAATTATAAATAAAAAATGTATTTGAATTATTTAATTAACAATTTGATATATTATATATAATTAAAATGTATATTTAAATAAAATTAATTTTTAAAAATTATTTAACAACTTTTTATATTTTTTTTATTATTTTTTTAATAAAATATTAAAACCAAGTCAAATTTATAGTTGTACATATTTTTAATTTATAATAATAAATCATTAAAACTTTTAACTGTAAATGATTCTTTTTTAATTTATATATATATATATATATTTAATTAATAATTTAATATATTATAAAGGAAAATGTACATATTATAAGTGTTAAATATAGTAAACAAAATATGATTATAATTATCAATGTATAATATTATAAATAATATATAATATAATTTTATCTGTATAATTATCAATGTATAATATTATAAATAATATAAATTAATTGTAAAGACATTTTAAATAATTATAAAGTATTTCAAAAATTTTCAATATTTAAGAATAAATAAAATAAAAATAAATCTAAGTATAAATAAATAGTTTACTAAACTTTATTTAATCTAACTTAAACTATTAAAGTTTTCTTTTAACTGATATTTCATTTATAAGTTCACATTTGTATTACTTTTTCTTTTTTTTTTTTTCTCGCTTTACTTCTACATATTTTTTATTTTATTTTTTATACTTTATTGTTTGTATTTATTAGAGGTACTTTATGTGTTTTCTCTTTTCATTTAGTTGTGTGTGTGAGAGTGTGTGTGTGTGTGTGTTATTGGTTCCTCTAGGACTATGGTGTGTTTCAATGCTCCTTTATATATATATTTTCTTCAACATGATATGATCGCGATGCAAATAAAATACAAAATGCTTAATATAATAGATTAGGCCAATATTAATTTGTTTATTTATTTTTGTATGCTAAGCAACTATGTGAAAATTCGTTCGAATTGCTTTTTCTAAAATAAAAAACTTTACTTTATTTATATTTTTATAATATTTAATCAATATGTTGATTTCATAAAGTGCTCGCTAAATATATATATATATATATATAGACCTAAATCTCTTGATGTTAATATTATTTTGCTTAAAAACCCAATTAAATTATTCAATTAAATTTGTATAAATTAATTTATAAAGAATTTTCGCTTTCTAAATGGCAAATTAAATTATGTTTACTTTTCTTTTAATTCTATTTATTTATTTTGTTTTGAATAAATTTAATAAGCAAAAAAGTATTGCTCAATGTATATATCTATGAATTTCCAATATAAAATATATTCATTCATTTGCTTAATGCTTGTATTTGGTTTAGTTGTTTGTATATTTATGTATGTATGTATATGGCATATAGTTTATATATGTGTTTGTTTGTATGTATGTTTCAAGCACCAAAACCCATAATAAAGCAATGCATTACGCAATTTATATATTGCAGGCCAATGTCCAAGATATGTTTTCGGTCATATATATATATATGCATCTATGTATATATCATATATATATATATATATATATATATATATTGTTCAATCTGTGCTTTTGTGTCCATGACTATGTGAGCATGTATTTGTTGATGGTTGTGCGAGGATTGTTTCTTATGTGGGGAAGTCTGGAATACAGTTAGGATTTCTTTCTGGCCTTTTTACTGGGCAAACGGATTGTGCGGATTGGCACCGGGTATGTCCAGATTGCCGCCAGTTGTCTGATAGGTGCCGTAGGGTCCGCCATTCGGATTCATTTCGTTCAGACGCGTATTGGACAGAGCGCGTGGTATTGGATTGCTGGGCACGCCATGTGGCGCCAAATGGGAAGTCTCCTCAGCCACCTGAGAGAAAGAGAGAGAGAGAATTGCACGATTACTAATAGAACACTTAGCTATCCATATCGATATTTACCTGATGCGGATCCTCGGTAACGGGTATTTCCGATATGAAGCCCTGTTCCTTGCGATAGAAATTGATGAAGATGAAGAGGCCGAGCACAAAGAGACAGGCGATACCATACCAACGGAAGGTAGCAGTAGTACCGTAATAGGTGACAAACATACCGCCAATGATGGCACCGCAGCCACGACCCAAACCATGATGGATACCCTGGAGCACGCCCTGCGACGAGGCGCGCAGATGCTTGGGCGTGTTGTGAGCAATATAGGAGCAGGAGGCGGCCCAGACGGCAGCATGTGTGATGCCCTGCATCAGTTCGAAGGGCAACACCATCCACGGATTGGTCAGATAGGAGATATAGAGAAAACGCAACACATTGCCAATTAGACCCAAACAGAGCACCTTGACGTGCCCAATCTGGGTGATCAAGCGAAAGCTGAAGAAATACGCAAAAATCTCGGACACATGATTGATAACGGACGCCACACCAAACAGTGTGGGCGTGCCGCCATAGTCCTGCAGATGCCAGAACAGAAAGGTGAAGATCAGACCAATGCCGAAGCCCATGAACCAGGCGACAAACAGAAATGAGGCCGTCTTCAGATCCTTGAAATGTGTCAGCACCGTCACCCATTCGGGCAACTCCTTGGCCGTCTGAGCAAACACCTTGGACTCGGCGCCGATATGTGGCTGCGGCTGATGGGCGGCACCTAGAAAGTTGCTCAAGCCACCGGCACAGGCACCCGAAGCGGCGCTGCCACTACCCACAGCTAGTGATGGTAAATTGAGCTGGGCGGCCAGCTGATTCATGGACTCCTCCTCGGCCTTCTTGTTGGGATCGACGAACTGAGCGGCGGCCTGCTGCTGGCTCTCGTCCACCGGCTCGTACTTGAAGGTGATTTTCGAGGCGGAGATAATGGCGCACGTCATCAGCACCGAGAAAATGGAGAAGCATATGTTATAGTTTTTCTCCTTGTTGCCAGCGCCGCATGGATGATTCGAGAACGAGGTGGAATGATCCAGGGCAATGCCAACCAGAAACATGGAGATGCCCCAGCCCAAGGAGCCAAACATGCGCTGATGTCCATACTTATCCGCATCCTCGCCCAGCAGCGTGATGACCGCAGAATCGGCCAATGTAATGGCCGGAGCACTAAAGAACTCACCAATCAGAATGACCAGGAGCAGTAGAAAGAAAGCCTTCTGGATGTCCTGCAATGGCACAAAGGGCATAGAGAGAGGGTCAATCAATACTCTCTGGAAAGCTATGCATTTACTTACCGGCGTGCGATAGACCATGGAGCTGAAGATGGGCGTCACATAGTCCCGATGATGCTTGTCATCGTAGTTGCTCACGAAATTGATGTGCACCGGCGAGATGCCCGCATCGATGCGCGGCAGCAGCAGCGATCTCTTGTGCCGGCTGTGCTGCGTCTCAGCGTCATGGTCATCGTCGTAGGCCAGCAGCTGCTCATGCTCCAGTTCCAGCTGGCTGGTCGGATCGTACATGGCCGAGGTGTCGCGCTTGGTGCGCGTATAGGTGAGCACGAAATCGGTCGCATTTCGGCGCTCGATGCAGTTGACCGCCTCGGGGCGGATGAAGCTAAGCGGTATGGTGAAGAGCACCCAGCAGGCGAGCGAGGCGAGCAGCAGCTTCTTGCCTTGGCGACAGCGATCCGCATAGGAGCCCCAGAAGGGTGCCGACAAAAACTCTACAAAGGGACGCATGCCGACGAGAATGCCGCATTGGCCGGGATTCATGCCCATCTGCTTGAAGTAGACGCCCATCAGTGGAAAGAGCGAACCGAAGGCGGCATAGAAGAAGAAATAGAAACTCTTCACGGGTATCAGCTCCTGTTCCGTGCCGCCAAAGAACATTTCCAGAACGCCCGATGCTCCGCGTACTTTGTGCGTTGAGTCCTTGGCCTCCGGATATCTGCAAGGATTGAAATGTTTGAGCATTTCATGCGGATTGTTGGTCGATTTTGCCACTTACAAACTGGGATCCACTTCACCAGTGGCCTCCACATCGACGCGCGGTCGGACGATCTGTGGTCCATAGCCAGCTGCCTGCTGCGGCTGTCCGTAACCCATGCCCGCTCCTCCGCCCTGATCGTAGCCACCAGTTGATTGCTCCTCGTAGCCATAGCCCATGCCAGGCTGCTGGGGCTGGCCATAGCCCGCGCTCGAGGCGGGCGCACCAAACGGATTGGCACCACCAACGCCACCGGCACCAGCTGCATTATACGGATTCATTTATATATAAATGTAGGTGTATGTGTATATGTATGTGTAAGTTTGTCTGCTGTCTAGTCGGACTATGTCGTCTGGTCGGACTAACTGCTTCCGTATCGCCCTGACACTTTCTGCCCTGCAGCGAGGAGCTTTTGTTTCAATTATCCTTTTGTGCGTTTCTCGGCCTTAACAACTAGAGCATCATGTCTTCTATTATCCTTTCAGCAGCTGTTTGGAATCGGTAATGAAAGAATTAGTTAAAGTGTAAGGCTTGCAGGTGTGGCAAGAGAAGGAATTTACTCAGGATTATAATAATTAAATGCGATAACAGATTAGGTGATAATTTACTCAAACATATAAATATATATTCAAGTATACTTTATACTTTATATTTTATACTTTATTAATAATATAAATCAAATTTAATATTTCAATATGTAATTACTACTACTTTATCATTTAAACAATAAATATGAATATGAGTCAAAATTCCAAGAATGATATATATATTATTACATATTTATACTTAAAATTTGACATTAAACAATTTCTCTATTTTAAAAGAGGCCATATACAATACTAATCAAATAATAAAAAAAATTTTAACATAGATTGCAATTAATTCCGATGAGCTCTCCCACGAGTCTTCTGATCATACCAAGAGCTTGACGCTTCGTCTTCGCCTTGCCACTCTGGCTCAGCTATAAGCGGTTGAGAATTCTAAGATTGCAACTGTTGTAGAGCGATAGAGAGAGAATAGCAAAGGCAACTGGAGCCAGCGCACGCCTTGCTGTGTATGTGTGTGTGTGTTTACCCAATCGTATGCAACTGTAACCTGGACATCGAACTCCAACTGGAAACTCAAACGTTCAAGCTTGGTTTTAATATACATACATATGTAATTATTATAAGCATATATGCATATGTACATCTATAAATACTCCAATACATATGTATGAATTAAATTACATAAATGTTTTAAATTTTGTTATGCATACATACATATATAATGTTGTTTTCATATTTCATATATGTACATATGTATGCATATTTTTACCATACAGTCAACATACATATGTATATCAACCTGTCACCTGTTGCATTTATTAACTAAATAAATGTATGCATATTATGCATACATATATACATATACATATAATAAATAACATGTAATATTTATTAGCTTAAAGTCTAGCAAAATCGCTTAAACAAATTGAGCACAAGCAACAATTACTAAGGCCACAAGCCAGGCTAAAAGATTTACTCTTTCACTTTGCTGCCTCTGATATATGTACATATTTCCTGATTATACAGATTATGCCTTTGGGCATGCATTTTTCAATTTTCCATTTTCCTTTTTCTCATTTTCTCATTTGTCCATTTCAATTGTCGCACTTAACATTGAAAATGCACATTTCATAATAAATGACAAAGCGAATGACACAATAAAAAACTGCTTGAGCGCGCACACTGGGCGAGAGGGTAGCTTGCTTAATGATTTCTCTGTGTGTGTGTGTGTGTGAGAGAAAGAAACACAGAGAGTGGCAGAGGTGGAAGATGGACCCACCACACAGGAGGGCACTGAGCATTGGCTTGAGTGAGTATTGCATTAGCTTTGAGCTTTGAGCGTCGCCTTGCGTCGCGTTTAACTGAGCGAATGAGTGAATTTTGTTTTTGTCACTTTTTAGCCTGGCAACTTTTTTTTTTTTTTGCTATCACACATACGCAGAGTTGGCACGTTCTAAATGTAGGTAAGTGGGTTTGTCTACCGAAAGGTACTGTGGCGCATATGTGTGTGTATGTGTGTGTGCTTGTGTGTATTCACAGGCAGACACATATTCTGTGCATGTATATAGAGCAGACTTGTTGTTTTATATGTTATATATAGGGACTTTTTCTGAATTTAATATTTTTTCAATTATTAAAATTGTTTTACAAAATACGAAACTTATATTTATATATTAATAGCTGTACACATAGAATAAGGCTAAATCAACATTTTTTTTTATATATGCTGCCAGGATATGCATATATTTTTGAAGCTTCAATTACACAACAATTCTAGAGACAAAAACGCACTTTATAATCCACTAGTCACAGACAATTCTTGGCTCAGCTATGTATACATTATAGGTATGTCTGCTGCCTCTATATATACGCCTTGAAGGCCAACATTAAAGACAGCACAGAAAATAACTTGGTACAGCACACTTTATGGATAGACACATATATGTATATATATTTCAGTAATTTCTGTTTAGCTTATTTAAAACTTAATAAAAATTATTATTCACATTTTTGTACACACCAATATTGTTAGCACATTTATTTAAAAAATTTTCACGGTTATAGCTGTAGCAATGTGTTACGTGCGTAATCGATAAGCAACGTTTTTCTACAGACAAATCGCGTCTTGCCTCTATACGCGCATTTGACAATTTGTTCAGCGCACACACAGTTTTCCAAGAGCCAAAAAAGCAACAACAACTACAACAACAACAATAACGGCAGCAGCAGCAGCAACAAAAGCGCTCAAGAACGAAGAAAAGCGGAAAACGGAAAAGCTCGCTCAAGCGCGATTCGTGTGCTAAACCTAATGAGATTCGACAACGCTGACATACGACGAGGCGAAGCGTCGCGACGCGTCGCCAGCAGCGCCAGCAGCAACACCGGTTAAGAGCGAGTTGCAAGCCGACGAAAGAGAGTTTCCTTCGAAAAGAGCTGTCGGCAGGCTGACAGGCGCCATAAGACATTTAAATGAAGTTCGAAAAAGATTTGTAATTCAATTAAATATATTGAATATGTCTTGAGGGAAATTTGAGAGATGCCTTATTAATTCATTTAATAATTTAATAATTCATTCATTTACTCTTTTATTATTATAAATTAATTATAAAATGTTATTTATGTAGATATATATATATATATATATATATATATATATATATATATATATATATATATATATATATATATATATATATATATATATATATCTTTTATGTTCATTATATTTGTAATATATTTGTATATAAAATATAGAGAAAAACAAATTGTTTATGAGAATTTCAAACAAGAAAATCTTTAAATGATATAGAAAAATTTAAAATCAAATCAAAAATAATAATATAAATAAACTGCAATAGTAATTTGATAGTTACAGAAATTATTATTAAATTTAGAAATAAAACAGCATTCATATTATTCCTTTTAGTAATTTGTTTTTATTATTGTTATCCATTTGTATTTGTATAAATCAAATAATAAATAATAATTTTATTGAATACATTAAATTAAATTTATATATTAGATTTCATTACTCATAATATTAAATTAAGTTTATTTATGTATTTCATTCTTTTATTTTAAATAGTAGATTCAAATATAATCTAGAATAAATCTAATCTAATTTTCCTGATAAATTTTTAATAAATTACATCCCGTATTAGTTACTTATAACTTTTATCTTTATAAAATATAGTTTTTGAAAAGAAATTATAAAGGAGGAAAAACCCCCATGATAAGAAATTAAATAAACATGAATATACACTTATATTATTATAAACAAACGTGCTTGACTTGAACTTATCTCTTTTTGTGTAGCTAAAATAGATGCTGTTTGAGCTAAGCAATTGATAAGAATTTGCCTGTGTCATCAATCAACACTTGGAAGCTACAATATACATACACACATATAAATAATACGAATGAACCACATGTAAGTAAATATATCACTAAAATGGTTCTTTTTTGTTTATACAATTTCTTGAAAAACCAGAAATTCCCCTCGCAAAAAATGTTTGAAAACAAAACCAATTAAGCTGATCTTGCCTACGACGTCATAAAGATGTATGCTGATAAAGACTTTTACATGTTTAACAGACAAGTATATTTATTTATTAAATTTAATTATTTATTTTCTTTGCTTAAGTTAAATTTCTATTTGTTTATTAAATTTAATTATATGTTTATTACTAAAGTAATTTACTTCAGTTATATTTGATTTATATATTTGTTTGAAGCTTTATTAAATTAATTCTAGCTTTCGCTCATTATATCGTTTTCTCTTTTGCATTTATGCTCTGCTCCTGCGCATCAATCGAATTAAGTTTTTGCCAAAAATAGAATCAACTCAATTCAAATTGAGTGCGAACTTTCTTTTTGCGCTCACTCAAACGTCTCGAGCCCATGCTCATGTTCGAAATTAACTGTTTCATCTGTGGGCTTAACGAAGTAATCCGACCAACAGAGCAGACACCCAACATGCATCAATGCATACATACATACAAACATGATTCTATACACTCATGCATAGACTGAGACAGAGATAGACATATGCACATTAACACAAGGATACACGCACACAGTCACGCTCAGTTTCGTTCAGATCTTTCGTTAAAAATTAAATTGCCTTTTATTGCTATATCAAATTGAATTTAAATGCAATTTTAGTTTATTATTTTTTGAAAAAATCACAGAAGAAGCAATTATTATGGATGAGTATGTATATACATGTGTATGTGTGTATTTCATTCAAATTTACTGTTGTTGATGCCTTAGAATCTACCACACTGTGGACAGCAACAAGTGGAGGCAAGCAGCGAAATTTGTATGTCTACGAACTATGCGCGGGGATTTTCGCAAAGAGGCTGCCGATGATAAGACAACGAGAGAGACAACAAACAGAGAACGATGTCAGCGAGGGTGATTCACAATCAACAGCACAATCAAAAGCACCTAAGCGAGCACAGCCTAGGTTCGCATTGTGCTTCCCCTGGCGTATGCACATGTGGAGTATATAAGCACCAGCGGTAGCCACACTCAATCATCAGTCGACAGCAATAACTCAACGAATCAACATGCAAAGTAGAAGCAGCAGCATTCTCATCCTGGCCATTGTTGCCATCGGTGTCTGTGTGGAGGCTATGCCACAGCGCTTCCAGACTCTTCCGTATTATCCACGACCCACGTCACCGCCGCGTCCCATTCGAGTGCGCCGCCAGGTGTTGGGCGGTTCAGTGTCATCGAATCCGGCTGGTGGCTCCGATGCACGTGTGCAACTGAGCAAAGGCATCGGCACACCCGATCACAATGTCATTGGACAAGTCTTTGCAGCGGGCAACACGCAAAAGGGACCTGTTACCACAGGCGGATCGCTAGCCTACAACAAGTAAGTAAAATCTTGTTCACTTTTTGGGCACATTACATCATGTCAGCTATTAATGGATTATCGTTCCATTTAGTCATGGCCATGGCTTCGATCTGACCAAAACCCACACGCCCGGCGTACAGGACAGTTTCCAGCAGTCGGCACATGCCAATTTGTTCAACAATGGCAGACACAATCTGGACGCCAAAGTCTTTGCCTCGCAGAACAAGCTGGCCAATGGCTTTGAGTTCCAGCGCAATGGCGCTGGCCTGGACTACTCCCACATTAATGGCCATGGCGCCAGCCTGACGCACAGCAATATTCCCGGCCTTGGCAAGCAATTGGGTCTGGATGGACGCGCCAATCTCTGGTCATCACAGGATCGCAACACGCGCCTTGATCTGACCGGCAATGCCAACAAGTGGACCAGCGGCCCGTTCAGTGGCAAAACCAATTTCGGCGGTGGCCTGGGTCTGACTCACATATTCGGTTAAATACATATTCATATATATGTATATATGTGAATATTAAAATTATTTATTTTCGTTATATAATAAACAAATTTAATAAAAAAAATATATAAAAATCAGCTTGTTTATGAATTTTTAGAAATTATTAGTAAAGATTGAAAAGGCGTTTGTTAAGAAAACCAAACGAAAAACTTTTAAAAGTTAATTAATTATAGATCATAAATTGGTCAAATTTATTTCCCCAATGTAGAATAATTTTGGAGATTCGTATGGTTTTTCTATCGGTTTTATTATTAGTTATTAATTGAATAATTTCGCTTATTATATTGCGCACACTCTTTTTTTTTTAGTTTTTGGATAATTACGCTTAGAAATATTTTATGGTTTACACATTATTTTTACTGCTATTACCACCAATACATGTTTATTAATTGTTTTTCAGCTATTAATTGTATCGAAACATACAAAGAAGTGGCTAAAACAAAAGCAAGTGAATTTCATAGGGTTCCGCAGAGGGAATTTTTGTTTTCTTCAGGATACATGAGATTAACCAAAAAATTGTCTTCTAACTTCGCCAGATATTAATTAATTGTTGATGTGTGTGGATGTGAGGGGAGGGGATCTGTGCATATTTCACTTTAAGAGTACTTATGAAAGCTTCTTGGCCTTTTGATAGAGTGTATCGACTACTTTGCCCATGCTCTGTATAGTCTCCAGCACACGCTCATACGTCTTATCCACGGGCGTCTCCTCGAATACGATTAGCACACCCTCACCTTGATCCAAAATGCCGCTAAATTTTTTGTCCAATATCATTTGTGATAGCTTCTTTTCCACCTGTGACATGGGCAGATTAATGCTCTCAGCCACATGGGACACCTGCAAAATGAAGGAAATGAATGTATTCAATTCAGACGAATATAGATATCAATTTCCCCTACCTGTACACGCGAATATGGCTCAATAATACGGCATAGATTCTGCTCCAGCATTGTGTCATAAAGCGTGCCCAAGTGTGCCTTCACGATGACATCCTCAGCTAGCTCCTGTTTGTAGTCCTTCAGTGCCTGCTGGAAGTCGGCCAGCGAGCGCTTATGCGAAGCCTCCGCCACGGCCTTCATGGCGTCAACATCGCGGCCGGAATAGGTTATAGCCTAAATACAAAGGCCAATTAGTTAATATCACCAAACATATTTATTATATATTATTTATGTAATTACTTACCAACTTGCCGCTAACTATTTGATTCACATCATCCGACTGCCCAAGCATAATCTTGCACAACAACATATACTTGAGAGATGTCAGCGCCTTGGCGTTATCCACGCTATCAAAGCCTTCAAATGCCTCATAGAAATACGAGAAAGCTGTCTTAAAATCACGCTCGTCAGCTGCATGCAGAATGCCCGACTGGAGATCGAGAGCGCCCTGCACTTTCGGGGGACAGTAGATAGCGTTTGCCGTGGTGCGAGCGGAAGTTAGCGCTGCACGGGCCTTGGGCAAGTTACTTAGGGCATGATAGGTTTTGCTCTCCAATAGCTGCACTTCGACCAGCAAATTTTTGTCATCTAATTTCTTGAGCTCACGCAACAGTTGCGAGCCCAGGGCCAGGGCCTCTGTATACAAGGCCGTGTCAAAGTAGAGTGCAATGAGGCGAGCTTCCAGCGATTGACGCAAGAAGGTGCGCTTCTCCTGCTTGGCCCACTCTATACAGTCTTTGCACAATTGAACCTATGACAAATGCCAGAAAAATTAGATTGGACGTTATCAAGGACACACATAATTGGGCAACGTACCTCAATGCCAGTGCCAGCATCCATATCAAGGAACATATCGACCAGCGAACGCACCAGCTTCGCGGCCTTGGCCTTACTGATCAGGCTCAAAAATGGACGAGTCACTTTGATCAAGTCGGCCAGCTCTTTGGCCTTGCCCTCCTGTTTATAGAGCTCGCCGAGCTGCATAATGCCCTGCTCCTTGATTCGTATGAGCTCCTCATCGTTCTCGGCCACCTCCTGTTCACGCACAATTTTATTCAGCAGGGTAATGCCCTCTTCGCGATTTACACTAGACAGCGCCTGGGCACGTTCGAAAAGTGTAGCTCCGGCCATTTTGCTACTGCTACGCGGCGACGATTGCAAATTGGAAAATTGGAGGTTGAGTGGGTTGTGTTTTAAACGCACGCGGTGGCAAATCAAATAAATAAGTGTTTATTAACTAGTGCACTATTCAGACGTAAGTTTATTTTTGAGTTAACAGTTCTGCTTAAACGTATTTATTGCGTATTTGTGTGTTTTCTCACACCTTTTGTAGTATGCTGATTTCAGTTGTCGTTGTTATTAAGCGCCAGTCACGATTCGAGATGTGCGGCTGGCGATAGCCACGTGACAATGCCTATCGAATAATATATTCTGCAACGCTACATACATGTGTAAAATTGGTATTTAATTACTCCACACCAAATACAATTGAAATCCAACAGAAAGATATTTATAAAAATAAGCATTGCTAAATAAAACAAAGCTTTTAGCTTACAAAAATAAAATATCTTGGAGTAAATTCTTAAATAAATAATGTTTATATGTGCCGGTTCAAAATAAATACAGCAACTAGTTATGGTTCATATCTATCGATAGATATCGAACCGTAAAGAGATCGAAAGTAGAAAAGTGTAGAAGTCGAATTGTCTAGCACAAATTGGATGTTGAGAATCTTCTAGTTAAATCTTTCTAGAACAAGTCTCCTGGAGACTATACAAATATGGGAGAGGAAACAGGCAACGTCCCACAAAGCAAGGTACGAGCCAAAACAACGAGACCAAAGGCCGTTCACCAATGGACTGTCGGCGACGTACAAAAATGGTATGACCGACATTGCGGGGAATATACCAAATACGTGGGATTGTTTGCAGAGGTAAGTAACATCTAATTTTATGTGCATATATTAAGAAACGAACTCACCCGTGCGGTTGCTGATTCTTTTTGTTATAGTCCCGAAGCACTTGTGCCATATTCGCCTGTTGTTCTCAGCTCCTAGTTCAACAAGAACAACTAGCAATTTATCAATAGCCAACGTCTATTTATTTGAATTTAAATCTTTGAAACATTTAGCCTACTATTTACCTATTGTTAACTTTCTCTCTCCTGTGTCTCTGTCGCCTGATAGCATGACATTACCGGTCGAGCGCTGCTCCGTATCACAGACTCAACCCTGCAGCGAATGGGCATCACGGACAATCGAGATCGCGAGGCCATTTGGCGCGAGATCGTAAAGCAACGGCTCAAAACGGATATTATGGAAATACGTGACATGGAACGTCTCAATATGCACTAATATTAATGCTGAGGGATATAAAAGAACAGTTTTTTTGAAGTTCAACGATTTAAAGAGATTTTAGAACTTGTATGAGTTCAGTTAGAACTAAATATATAAAATATTTAGAACATACTCAGGAGACTTGGCGAAGAATATTGATAGAAGTTGAGCGATTCGAAGAAGTATTAGATCACTAAACTTTAGCATACTAAACATTTTATTAATTTAGTAAATTTTCTTCATTGTTTAGCTTAAAACAAATTGTAAATAAAACCTAAATATTATATCATAAGTAAGATGTACTATATATTTAGATAGCAATAAACATTTCAGTTTAAAGTTTATTTGAGTATTCTCTTGGTAACTGCGATAATAAAAAATAAATAAAAAAGAAAGGAAAAAATTGTCCATTATGATTATCAATCCTTCTCCAGCTTGGGCGTGACAAGCTGTACATCATTAATATCTGGGCATATATCTACGGTCTTTGATGCATTGGTGGCCGCCGCTGGAGCAGCGGATACCGAAGACGCCGCCACCGGTGCTCCAATGACCTTCGGCAGCGAGGTGGACAACGCGCTGTTCGGATTGAGTATGTGAGGCATGGAGACGGTGCCATTGGCCACAGGCAAGGCGGTGGTGAATAGCAGCTTGGGTGGCTGAAGACGCTGTGCTGCAGACGCCGCCGCCGCCGCTGCTGCTGCTGCTGCCGGCGTGCCTGAGACTATGAACTGTGGTGACTGATGCGTCGCTCCAGGCGGAACGACACCGGCAGCAGCTGCCGCTGCGGCTGCTGTTGCCACCGTTGGCTGCAGCAATGACGGCAGTAATGTCGGCAGCATTGTGAGCAAACGTTCACCCATCGATTTCTCCCAGTCCAGGCGCTCACGCTCCAGCGACAGACGATTGTGCTGGATCTCGTTGGACTCGTTTTGCGCATTAAGCAGCTGGCGCAGCATAATACGCATGGCTGACAAGGAGAAATGACAAAATTCAATTAAAACATAGTGATATTGTGGGGGATTATCAACTGACTCACTTGTCATGTGCCGCTTCGACTGTTGCTCCTCGCGCAGTATTTCCTGGGCGCGTCGTTTCTCCTCCTTTGTCTCGAATTGCTGATTTTGCTGGAGCTGCTGCTGCTGCTGTTGCTGCTGCGCTGCCTGCTGCTGCTGTTGTGCTTGCTGGAGCTGTTGTTGCTGTTGCTGTTGCTGCTGTTGTTGCTGGGATTGCTGGAGCTGCTGTGACGTCAGCGGCTGTGTGGATTGCTGGAGCTGCTGCTGGTGTTGCTGAGATTGCTGGAGCTGCTGTGCCAGGTAGTCCGTTTGCTGCTGAAGCTTTGGCTGTGGCAACGTTGCAGTGGTAATCCCAGCTGCAGTCGGTTTGCCCACAGCGGCCACAGCCTTGGCTGCTGCTGCCTGCTCCGCATTAACCAGCACAAACTTAACACCGCCGGGGCCCGTGACCAAACCGGAATTGGATGTCGCTTGTACAGGCGTTGGAGCGGAGCCGCTAATCATCAGACGTGCGCCTTGATTGATGGCGCTTTGGAGCAACTGCAACTGTGTTCCGGTCGCTGCGCTCACCGCTTTGCCAGCTGCTGTCGCAGGAGTCGCCTGCTTGGGCTGCATGAGGAAATTCGTGGGCACCAGGGAGATCTTGCCCGGAGTGAGTTTACCGCCGGACGCACTGCTGCTGGCCGTTGTGCTCGACAGCTGAGAGACACTGGTGCTGATGCTGTTCGCCGGAATGATAACATTGGCGCCAGTGTACGGCAGCAGATTCGTGTTCTTCGGCAGCTGCAGCATGTCCGTCAACGTGGGCATCACAGGACGTGTGGGCGTCACTGCATTGCCATTGCTGGCATTTTTAGGGGATGCAGGAACAGGCTCCTCGACGGCATCCACATCAATGGGCTCCTCTTTCGGAAGCGATAACAGCATGCAGTCATCATCCTCCTCGGGATCTGTGCCCACTGCTGGTGCAGGAATCCCTGTTGCTGCTGGGCTCAACTGAGGCGCTGGACTCAACTCCGCTGACTGGCTGACTGGCTCAGTCTTAATACGAGTGTCGAGTGCGGGTGCCTCATCATCCTCCGCATCCTTCTCAGATGTGAGCTTACGTCGCTTGGGCGGCACGTCCGCCGCATCCATTTCCACATTAACGTCACCTTCGATATCATCCGACTTGGACTTGGTGCCATTGGTACCATTGGGCACCAACGATGAGAGCAGAATGTCGTCCTCCTCGTTGTCACTGTCCGACAAGTCCTCACCGTTCTCCTGGCGCCGCTTGCGACGCTCCGCATGCTCCTCCAATGCTTGCTCCAATTGATACTTAAGTGACGGCGCCGGCACCTCATTCGGTCGCACACTGAATATGGGACGCGTCATGATGGCATCCATTTCCGCAAAATGTTTCCAACTGGGCTCCGTGTCGCCTGACATGCCGTACTCCTTGTCCTTCTTGAGGCGATTGTAAAAACATTTCAGATTCTTAATGCGCGTCGTGATCTCCTCGGGCGAGCGATGATAGCCATATTCCTGCATCTTGGCCGCCAGCTGGCAGATGACCGCATGCTTCTTGTGCGTCGTTATGAGAGTGCGCTGCAGCTTGGGATCACCCCACAGTTGGATGAGCAACTTTGTCTCGTCCGTATCGAAATTGGGATTCCTGCCGATGAAACTGTGCTTCTTGCCAGTATTCTGATTGGCATTCGAATTGCTGCTGCTGGCTCCACTGCTGTTGCCATTGCTATTGCTGTTGCTATTGTTGTTGCTGTTGTTGTTGTTGGCGGCGCCGCCGCGTTGTCCACTGATGGCCGCAAAGGAGCCGGAGGCAGGGGATGCTGTCGCAGCTGCAGCCTCCGCTGAGCGTCGTTTCTTTATCCGTGCACTCGACTTAACGCTCATTGCACTGAACTGCAAATACAGAGAATATGAATTCAAATAGAAATTATTAAAAATGATTTCTCAACTGCTTAAATCACTTACCCCCAATATTACTTATGTTTTGTATGCAAAAATCAATAATCGAGCACGTTGCGCGTTTGCAATTAAACCATTTGAGGTGCTTTCCAATCAGTCCTGCAATAACAACAACAACAACAATAGAAAGAGAACTTTACGCTACGTCCGACAGTCGGCAAGTGAAAGGCAAAGGCGAAGGCAATGGGAAAGCGGCTACAGCGCAACTCCAGGGCAACAACAACCCCTAAAGCAGGTAAGCGTGCCGCGGTGACAACCAGCTCGGCTGCCTACCGAAATCCACCGGCCCAACCCCAAAAGGCGAACACAGCTAAGCCAAGTGCACCACCACCACCACCAACAGCAGTGGCAGCAGCGGCAAAGGAAAACCAACCAAGACCAACCCAACTACGTAGAACATGCGCGTTAGCTCAGCCGCTGCTTTCTTTTTCGCGCTTACCTCGAACTTGCTATTGCCTTCTCTGTCCCGCCCAGACAGTTGTTCTTGTGCATGGGACGGCGAGGACGAAGTTTGTCTTGCGCAATGGCAATTCTTAGAGCGACTTAGGGTATTGATTTGTAGCCAAAGATGCTTAAAATACGCCAGAGAGGCTGTCTGACCAATACATATTTCAAATATTTAGGCATTAAGAATAAAAAGCAACCGTTATTTGAAAACTAAATTACCTAGCGCAGCTGGCAGAAAAAGCTTTCAATTTCGTTGAAATGTCTGTGTAACAGGACATTGACACGAGATCTGCGCATAACACTTTGCAGGACATGCGCAGTTGTGTACGTCGGAGAAAGAGAGTGCGAGAGCAGTAGAGCCTGAGCGTGCGTATTACGATGTTGTTGGGGTGAAGCAACGAAGCAGCAGACTTTATATTAAATATTTATCAAACTAGTCGAAAAGCGAGCGAAAATAAAATTACTTAAGCTACATTTTAGTTTCAATAAACATAATATTAGTAATTTAACTCACCAAAAACTCAAACTTTTATAGTTAAACCCACAACTGTTCGTGCAGCCCCGCTTTCAGATTTAACAATTTGAATATACAATTAACGGCACTGCCAGCTGAAATTGTATTTAAGCGCTTTCAGCCAGAGCTGCCATCCACCAAATAGGTGGAGTCGTTTCGTCGTGAATGTCAGTACCCTCTGCTTCTTAGTGTTTTCAAACAGCTGTGTTAGCAATTGCTCTTGTTGCCCAGCACAAGTTGAGTTAAAATGGTTTTAACGAAGGAAGATGAGGCATTCATTTGCCGCAAGCATGAGCATACTTTAAAGCTGCGTAACGAATATCTGAAGCAGAGCTCCAATCCTTTCCGTCATGCTACCGGCGAGGGTGGCACTGTGGTAAGTACCAAATAATGGTTATGTCATCACTTGCCAGCATTTTGGGTTGCCAATAATAAATATTTACTGAATTTCAGTTCGATGCTGGTCTAGCACGCTTCCAAGCCATGCGCGTCTCACACATTGAGCATTTCCGCCCCACCGGACACGCATTCCGCACGGGCCTCTTCGCCGTCGTTCTGCCCATTGCGATATACGGCTGGATGCTGAAAAGCGAACGCGATTGTCGTGAACAGAAATATCGCACCGGCCAGGTAGCCTACAAGGATCGCAGATTCAAGTTCATTTAAATCTTAATTAAACTCTCAGGCAATATATTGCGGAATCAAATTAATGAAAAATTGTAAACGAAAAATACATTTATCATTTGGGTATTTGTTATTAGTAATTGTCTTATTATTAATTTTAAGTATATTTCTATTTTTCCTCCATTTGCTTGTCGCGCGCTATGACAAAGTCCTCAAACTTGACCATGTATGTCGTGCCCTTATGCCAGTGCGCCGTTACTTTGCAGGGCTGAAAGATTAAATAGTTATTTATTTAAATTCCAATTACGCTCCAGGCGTGAGACTTACAAAACCGCAATGAGTTAATACAGCCTCAACAATGCCAGCCGTAAAATTTGCGCAATTCAGTGAGCTTTTGTCTTTGGGAACACTGATGAACGTGTTCACCAGTGGTTCCTTTTCAATAATGTAGTAGGTTCGTTCATCATCATTGGCATGTTCCAATTTCTCGGCCTCCTTGCCGAACAAATTCTTCCACACGGTTGTCTTCACAAAGAGCAGCATTTGCGTTAGCTTCGTCTCACGTTTGGAGCTCCGTTCGCGCACAAAATATAGATCAATGATGCGTGTACCCACATCTTGACCCAAATCGTGCAATCTAAATGATGTTGCATTATTTTGAACCCACTCAAATGCAAGCCAAATACTAAATTACCTTGTTTGCAATTCGGGCACTGTGAAAACTCGGCTCTGTGAGTATTGAACAATCTCGCTGAAGAGCAAAGCCACAATGCTGTGTGAGACCTCGGATTTGCCCTTAGACAGTGGGCGATCCAATATATTGCTGCGCGGACGCATTGACGAAATTTTAAGCGCTTCAAGCTTTTCCATTTTGTTTTATATTAGAACAACGTAAACAACGCCTCGAGAAAAACAAATCAGCTGTTGCCTGGGCTGCCAGACTTGTCTTTTTTTTAAATACAATAAAATAGCGCTGCCTGGGCTGCCAGACTATTTTCTTTTTTGAATGCAACAACGTAACGCTGTGAATGACAAATTTGGGGCTTTAGTAACTACCGTTACTGCATGCAACCACATTTTCTAGGATTATTTAAATCCAACATCTCCACTTTGATCCAATAATCTGTTGGCTGCTGCTGCAACGTAGTTAAATAGGACTCGAATTGCATAAAACTAATGTCGCGCGTATGCGGACAGCAAATGTGATGATAATAAGGACACGCATCATCCACAATCCAACGGCGCGATTGCTGTAAATTCTTCGAAATACTCGCATAATCCAAAATTAATCCCTCCTGTTTTCGCTCGTACATCTTGGAAGTAATCTGTGAAATTGACTGATTGATGAGCCCATCAACGTTGGGCGAATTGAGCAGCTCTCTGAGCAGGCTGTGCGTCTCCACCCGCCGTACGCACAGTAAATACCAGAGCGGCATGGAACTGAAGCGAATGCAATCAATCAAGCTCTGCACATCCGATTTTCGCCGCTGCCAATCATGACCCAGCCAGCGGACGACAATGAAGAGTATCTGCTTGGTAAATATATAAAATATACATTTAAAATGCTATAAACTAATAAAATGAACCGACCTCAATTTCACTATTTACGCAGATCTCATCTGAAGAGAGCAGGTAGACTAGGTGCTTTAACGGCAAGTCTAAGAAATCGCTCGTTGCCACGAAGGTGAGAAGGAACTTCTGTATGCGCGTCAGCATCAGATTGCGCACCACATCCAATGCAAGATTGTTCTTCGATTCGACGTACATGATGCAGGCGGAGGCCTCATTGAAGCAATTCTTATCATCAAAATACCTCCAGCAATGCAATAGCAACTCCTTCACCCTCAAATAAGTGGCGGCGACAAATATGGGTATAAGGTCTTTGCGCTCCAGACGCGGCTCATCGCTGAGCATCCATTTGTAGACGAGCATGAATGCCTTTTGTGATACCTTCGACTCTGGCAGTGTTACAACTAGCGGAATGGGATTGAGTTCCATGAAGTACTTGGAATAGGCCTGCAGAACAAGCAAATGGCAATTGAAATACATTTTATTGATCTCGATCTTGACGGTCGTCTTCAAATGATTCTCCACCATGTAGCGTAAAATGGTTTTTAATGAAACCTTTGATGGCTGCTCAATGCTCAGCCAGTCGCGAACATCTTCAAAATTATGCCCGAACTCAAACAAGGAACGACTTTTTGCCATATCTGCCGATTGACGTTTGAAGACACGTTCGAGCTCCAAATCCTCAGCCTTCGAAACCAACCTTGTCACCGAACCAAGTTCGTCTTCGGATGAACTTCCCGGACTGTACCTGGGGCTTTTTATTATCATGGTTTAATGATTTGTATTAATATTGGTCTCTCGCTCTCTCTGCTGTATTCTACCAACTTGCCCTTTCCTTGTTGCCCGATAGATGTACATGTGACGTCACAACATCACTCATAAATTTAAATTCGCGCACGCACCCAATTAGAGCTTTCTATCAGCAGCATACACATAAACATGTACATACGCTTATTAGAGAGAGCGAGAGCAGTGGGGGACTGAGTAGCAACAAAACTGTATGTTCAGGTACCACAGGCAATTTTTCTCGTTCATACGAAGCCTATGGTTAGCGTCTCCTTAGCTCATTGAGAACTCAAGAAAGGGAGCGCCTCTGCTGTTGTCCCTATTATATTGTCTGTGGTTAGGGATGACACTTACTTGACAAAGTGCACGCTGCATGTGAGCTCGCCACTGGCTGGCTTTATCTGTATGGAGCCTGATTCTTCGCATTTTTTCATTACTTCGTCCATTGCGCCGAATAACTTTATCAAAATATTTATTTGTGTGTTGAATAGTAGCACTAAGCATTGGCTAAAAGTTGAAAATGTGAAACACTAGAAACCTCAACTTTGCTGGCATGTAAAAAAATATATATATGTTTTCTAAATAAAAATACAATATTTGTAGTTTTAATGGTTTACTAAGAAAACTAAAATGTAAAAGAGAAGAAAAAAAATGAGTTGCATCGGCCGGGAATCGAACCCGGGCCGCCCGCGTGGCAGGCGAGCATTCTACCACTGAACCACCGATGCTTGCGTGTTTTGTGTAATTCAACTGCTTTAAAAGAAAAAGCTTGTTTTGTACACTTAGTTTCCATTACTCCCCCGTACATTAAGTAAATAACATGCTAGTGTGCGTGCATAAATGCACACACATGTTTTACCTAGCATATGTCATGGCATTGCCACACAGTTGCAAATAGGAAATAGTTTACTTTCGTTTATTAAATTGTGTTTTATTTGTTTGTATTTTCTTTTTCACATTTCAAATACATTTATATGAATAAATATATCATTTATTTTGTTTACTTTTTAATGCCATCTTTTATATGCGGCTACTTATGCATAAATTTATGTGGTTTTCATTTTATGTACTGTAAATAACCAAAATATTGATTGAAAATTTTTGTTTTTTCTTTCCTTTTTTTTTGTGTTCAACAAATTGCTGCAATTAACTATTAATCTCTAGAATATTTATTTTTTTGTTGTTGTGATAATTTGTTAATAAATAATGTAGCGAAATGTTTACTATTGTTGCTGACTTCTAGTTTGTCCGTTTCTTTATTTTTGTGTTTTCGTTTCATTCTTTCTTTTTGTTTTTCTGTTTTCTTTGTTGCGCATTGAAAGTTAATTTTTATTTGTTTTGTTTTGTTTATTTATGCACAGTTAAAATTTGAAATACATTTAATATATATACTTTATATTTGTTTTTCTTTTGTTTTTGTATGTTTTGTATGTTGGCATGCTTGTGGATCATTTTACATGTTAAAAATTATTGTAGCTTTAACTAAATAATAAAAGTAATTTAAAATTAAACATGTATATTTAACATTTTGTACTTTTTGTTGAGTGTTTGTTCTTTGTTCAAAGTTTTTTTTTTTTTACTTTTTATAGTTTTTTATTTTTGTTTTTCTTTGTGGTAGGTTTACTTGATCTAAACAACTTTTGTTCATTTTTTTTTTTTTTTAGATACTGCATTTGCATTTTTACTAACAATTGCCCACTTAAAGGTTTTTGTTTTATTAATATATATTTTGTTGCTTTTTTTTTATTTTTTAATGTGTGTTTGCACAACCTTTGCTTATTTTTGAATAAATATGCATTTATAGTAAGAAATAAATTAATGCTTTTTTATTATTATTAATTTCATTTTTAATACACAAAAATTACTTAGGTTCTTTGCACATAAGTAATTAATTTTTTCTTATCATTTTTTTTTTGTTTTCATTCTTTTATACGTTTTATACACATTTATATTTATATATATATATAACTGCATATATGAGTTTTTGTTTTTTAAGTATTTTGTTGATCAAATGAGTTTCTTTACTCATTTGCATGGGTTAAATTACAAATTGTTTTTATTTAAAGGTTTATTTAAGCGATTCAGCCGCGCAATTGCAACAATTTTGTGTTTTCATTACAACATATTTAGTTTTTTTTTTTTGTTTTTTGATTTTATTTCAAAAACTTAAGATTTTAAATTAGGATCGTGTGATTTTTTGCAAAAGAAATATTTTGAATCTTCATGAGCCCTAAGAAGAGTCAAAAACATTCTTTTTTTAAAGGAAACGAAATACAAAAATTTTTTTTGCAACACAAAATTTGTTTGAATTGAATTCTTGTTGAACAATTGAAAACACAAATTGCTGCAAGTTGACGTTGTTCGCTTTGAAGGGTTTAAAAACAATTTGTAGTTCTTAATGAAGTGTTTTTGTTGTTTTTGTTTTGTTTTAGTTTTAGTGTTGTTTTACGCTTTTCTTCTCCTTTTTACTTTTATTGTATTTTGTTTTCCTCTTTTTAGGTTTTCTTTTGCTTCTTTTTCTCATAACATTTTCATAAAATTTCCTTTTTCTTTCCATTTTCATTTTTATTAGAATTTTTGCATCATTTTGCAATACGGCGTCGCAATATCTTAGAGAGGGGAAAACGTGCTTCTTTAAAACTAAAAACGAATTGGAATTACGCACAAAATTGTTTATATTGGCATCTAGATATATCCGTCACGCCTGACATTGGCTTTAATACTGTTCTCCAATTTCGAATTGTAAACAAAATGTAAGTAGCAAAAACTTAAACAACTAAAAATCAACTACAATTTATATGATACGAATATATATAAATATATAAGCAAATCTACTTATATAAGAAACAAATAGCCAGGTTTTTACAAAAGTATAATTAATAATTAAGAGTTCTAAATATAAATTACAATTATTTCAATGCTCAATCTGATAAGTAAGTATGGATGTTCAATGGACTTATAGATGGTAAGTGCAAGCGATTTACCTGCTCTACTATATACAATAATCTATGGCAAATCATTGGAACGATGATAACTCAACTCAAGTCAACTCAAAATTGGCAAATGAAAACAATGATAGAATTGAACTGAACAGAACATAACATAACATAACAGCAACTGATCTCTCGTTGTCATTTCGTCAGTTTCAAAATAAAAGCCTACCATAATCGTTTTGAGCTGCCTTGTTGCTGCGTGGCTGCATCAGATGCATCAGCGGCTGCTGTGGCGGCGGCTGCTGCTGGGGCGCTCCCAGACTATGGGAGAGTTCCCAGTTATAAAAGTGCCTTTGAGGCTGCGGTTGTTGCAACTGCGACTGCCGCTGCTTGAGTCGCAATAGCTGGCTCTTATATGTACTCTCGTCAAAGTGAGGTTGCTGTTGGTTTCTGGGCCTGGTGCTGGGGTCGTCATCGTTCTGTCCTTGCAATCTAGCCTCCAAGTGTCAGACATCTGGTTTATGGCGAGCACCGCAGAGGCCGCACTGTATGCCCATCCAATGGCATGCGCGCAACGGCGGATAGCACCATAGGCAGGGAACGAATAGGGACAACAGCGCCAGGCCCAACCAGCGCTTGGTGCATCCCGCTTCGCTAACGCTACAATCGCAAGGATGCTGCGCGGTCTCACCCTCCGCATCGCTCATACAGTGATATATCATACAGCGTGCACAGCCCATGCCCGAAATGCACTCGTACCCGCTGCGAAACGGATCTGGTGCAAACTCGCATGCGCCACGCCTATTGAAATCCTCGCTGTACAGCTCGTGACAGTAGCGGCAACGCAGGCGCGTCTCCTTCTTGAGTATATCCGATACATTGGGTTTGTGCAGCGGCTTATTAACTACACCTGCCGCTGATGTCTGGGCAGCGGCCAACGCCTCTGCCGCCTCCAAGGCATTGCGCTTCTTCAACGCACTGATTGACTCGCGTCGCGCATTTAGCACCTGGGCGCCAACTGGCTGCTCCACAACCGGATAGTTATACTCATGGCGAACAGCCGTCAACGTGACGTACGAATAATTCTCGCTGGGAGCTATCTGACCTGCAGGTGGAGGCAACGGCGGCCCATCTGTTGAGCCGCCTGCAGTGTTGACGATGCCGGAACCCGGAGCTGTTGATGTTTTATCCGTCGATATGTAGTGTATGGTAGCCGCTGGTAGTTTCTCTGAATCGGAATTGTTGCTGTAGCTATCATTATGGCGTTCGCTGATGCTTTCTGCAAGAAAAGAATTTAATTAATTTTAAATAAACAAATTAAAGAACTCTTGAGATTCATTACTGTGACTTTTTTCGCTTCCTTCGGGGCTTGAATGTATCTTTTGTAAACTTTCGCTTTCCACAGGTAAGTCCAGGGTCTGTAACGTAATGTAATTAGCAAGGTTTTCCCCCATTTAGTTTTCTAGCCATTTATTATTTTCAAACTCACCATGAATACATCATCTTCACCAACCGAATCATATTTGGTCAATGGTGGGCATATTATAGTGGGATTAGATTTGGCCAGTCCTATATATATATATATTTGAAAAAATCAATTAGTCATTATCAAAAAAATAATAGTTAAGCACACGCTAAATTGAGTACAAGGCACAAAGCAAATCAAATATGAAGCAATTATAGAGAGCATTGTCAATTTTTGTTGAAGAACAGCAGATTATAATACACAGAGTTAAGAGAGTGTGTTTAAGCAATTGTAGTTTACAGAAATTTCATTTACTAAATGTTTTTCATTGGTGTAAACTAGTTTAAAGAAATAAATAAATAAAATACTACAGATTTTCTATATATCTGGTGTGCGCTGCAATTTTTGTAAAAGCTTAATTGAGAAGTAAGCAATTGAAATTTGATTGACAGGATCTATGTATATATATTTACATAAATATATACATTGAATTCCTATAAAGTAATCCAGACCAGCTCTTATTTCAGATGCTCCACCTTTAATTTCTTATTCTTCATATTGTCAAGCGTTATTCTTTCGAAAAAAAAACAAGAATATTCTTCAGAAAATTTTAAACATAAATCTATAACTTAAATAAATATATAAACAGTTCTTAAACTCTTCACGAAAAAGTGATCATAATTTTATGCTAAATTTGCACAAAATAATTATTTAAATTAGTATAAAATTAATTTATTTTTAGACTCAATAAAAAAGCAGCGCACACACTTGTTTGAAAAAAGAAACCTCCTTAAACACTTACCAATTTTGTTTTGAAATTATATATATATATATATTTTTTTTGTTTGTTAATTTTGTTTAATGATTGTTTTAATTTTGAAACAAATTGCACAATTCCAATAAAATGTATTTTTTTTTTTTTTATAATTTTGTAGCAAGTTTTTAAAAAAGAGCATAAAACATTTATTTCGTATTAGTTAATGAAGGCGAAAAATTCTAAATGCAACGTCTAAAGGACAAGTGTAATTTAGCTAAGGTATGCGCGCGTGTGTGTGTGTGCGTGTGCATGTGTGTATGTGTATGTATAAAGAGATATAAATTATAAAAGTATATATATGCAAAGGTAAAAGAAGCGAGAGGATAGAAAATAGGTTGATTGTGTTCAGATTTTCCTTTTCATTTTGATCAATTAAGCAACATGCAACTAAATGGGATTGGGAAAAGGATCGTTAACTAAAGGAGAGAGGGATCATACCATCAATTAGTTCATTATAGGCGCGCAGCACGCCCTTATCAAAGGCACGCGCATCGGCTGCTGTTTGAAATGTTAATCCGTTGCGCTGTTTGCCGGCGCGCCAATGATGAAATGTGGGCATTACTTTGTAATACTTCAGATCACGATTGATGACACAGCTTAAAATTACCTGCAGAAAAAAACATTCAAATGAAACCTTCGAATATTCTATATGGGTAATATTGACTGTCTCTACTCACACTTTGATCGGAGATTCTTTGCCCATAGATGATGTAGTCATGACCCGATGTTAAGGGGGATAATCTGGCTCGCTTACGTATCGAAACATTAGCCAGACCACCCCCAGCCAGCGGTAGCCAGCCCTCGGTGCTCTCGTCCCTGGTCATTACCTGTGCGCGTACTGTAACTAAGAAGTCGCTGCAAAAAAAAAAAATAATAATAATAATATTAAATAAATAAAAATATTATTTTTTTTTATATTTTTAATGTTTAATAATATATATAACTAGATTAAATTGCCTCTAAGGTAGCCTTTATAAAAGGAATTATAATAATCAACTAAAACTCGTTCGATTTTTATCCATAAATCACCTGCTGAACGAGCACTTCAAGCTTAATTTTTTATAAACAACTGTGGACATTATTGCTGATGCGGCTATTACTGTCAACTGACTGCATCAACCTGCGGCATTAGCTCTCAGCTATGTATATTCCCTGGCTGATAACTTAAAAGTGTCGCTAATTTGGCTAATTTAATTTTCGGCAAACGAAGCCATAGCAGCACAGCTCTGCCGACTCCATCATATGCAACACCTGCCTACGAAAAACCCAGAATAATGTAGAAAGTGCTCAAGAGGAAAGGGCTCTAAAACTCCCTAAATTAAGTATTTTTTATATATTTAAATTCTTATTTTCTAACTAGGTCATATAAGGTTGATATCGATTATGGCAAATGAGTAAAGTTATCGATTAATTGATATAAAATTAATCTATGCATTAAAAATGATGTATGATCGATGAGTTCACATATTCATACGCATTTATCCTTTGTATACATATAATATAAAATGAACTATTCTGATGCCAGTATAACCTGTTGACATATGTATATGTACATTAATTAACGAGTCAAACAGACACACACACAGAAGCTTTTATTCATTGATGTATAGTTCTGCATACATACTAGTGTGTATTTGTGTTAGTGTGTGGGTTTCTTTATTAAGGGTAGCAAAAATATGTGAATCAAGAACCTGTGAAACTTCCATTTTGAGTTTCATTCTTAAAAAAAATAAAACGGAGCTGCACACAGGAAACAGGTTCGACCCACAAAAGCAAACAAAGCAGCTCACGACCTGCGCAGAAGTTTGAACTGGAGTTTTAATCGCAAAGTTACTCAATGAAAAAGCTTTCAGGGAGGAGTTGTAACCAGTCGCCGCCACTGACTCCATTCGCCTGTCTATGTCTGCCAGTGTATTTATGTATGTATATACATATGGCTGTATACATACATTTGTCCTAGATTTAGCAAGCATTTTACAGAATGAACATGCACAGGGTCTACCAAAGTAGACGAAAGACGACGTCATAGCTATGTCAAGGACTAGTCAGTGACAGCGACAGCAGCTTGCAATGCGACAAAGCGCATTTATATATATTTATACATATATACATTCATACATACATATATGTATGTAGGTATGTGCATGTTCGCACTCAAGGTAGGACGCACACGTCAGCATGTCTGGCCAAGGATATTAATGTGGCTGCTTTGCCATGAATGAAACGCGTTTTGTTTGCAGTTCCTACAACCAGGGCTGGTGCAGATGCATTAATGCGATTGGAATTTCGAAAAAGATTGAAGAAGTAGCCCTAGTGGCAACTTTAAACAAAACGCTGTCTTAGAGTTGCCACTATGACAGATACATATGTATGTAAATATGTGAGGCAAAAACACACGTAATATACACATGCATATAACTACATATGAATGCACATACATACAATGGAAACACACACACACACACACGCATACACATACACACACATATATTCAGAAAAACTCCACTGATGACAGACGGGCAAAGCCTGCCTCAAGCAAAAATTAAAAGTCCCAAATCAGTAACAAAATCCTCAATTGACAAACTCCAAACAGAGCGCATGCGTATGACAGAGCTATTGAGAATGAGAGTGAGAGAGACAAAGAGAATCAGGCACCCAGTGTGTCTGTATGTGCACAAAGTAACGGGAACTGGTCGCTGCTGTCAAGTGGTCCAAGCATTTGTCTATGATCTGCATACGTAAATATGTATATAATATATATACTTATATATATATATATTAGTATGTGTGTGTATATATATGTTATTGCAGTACTATACTCGTTTAATAAAGTTATGTTATGCGCGACAGTTTCGAACATACATATATGTATATACATACATATGCATATATGTATGTATTTATAAAACAAAACTATATTTGTAGTTTAATGAATGGAAATTCTATGCAAAATGCAAATCAAAGCATTTGTAAAGATCACACATTCATTCCCAGCAGCTAAAGTTGAGCCAAAGGCATGAATGAAACTACAAGAACCTTGATTCTGTTATTGTGTGTATTTTATTATTATTGTTTCTATTGCGCAGACGTTGGTGGTACTTAAATTGCAAATGGCAAATAGCACAGCTAAAGTGCTTTGGCTATAGCTATAGCTATAGCTCTAGCCATTGGCTTCGACGGTTTCTGCCTCTGCTCCCTGCCACTGTCTCTGCCTGGTTGTAAATTGTTCAATATGCGGCACATAAAGAAGCAAACAAACGCGCACAGGGCATCAGAGAGTGACATCATTTTCAATGGGGGGCGCTACGCTTTAAACAGCAAGAAAAACAATTAGAAAAAAAAAAAAAAAACAAGATAGTTGCTGGCATTCCATTTCATTCATTAAAAGTGGCGACAGACAGACTATGCGGAGACGTTGACACGGCGGTTCACATAACACAATACATACATATGTGTGTGTATGTCTGCCTGTGTGCACATATGTATGTACATACATAAATATTGCATGTTTATACATGTGTGTGTATTTGATATACGGATGTCTTGGATTGACCAGACAAATGAGTCACATTTCATTCATGCCCAAAGCTTGGCTAGCGCCGTATTTCATTCATCAATGTTTGTTCGTATTTTAGTTCAATTAAATTGTATTTTTGCGCTTGGTAAATTGGCAACAATTGTTTAAATTAAATTGGGAGCGGGAGCAATTAAGGCACGTACATACATACATGCATATGTATGCACATACATACATATATGGCCAGCCTCAGCCTTATCATTGATCTGGCAACGCTGTCAACTTAAATGATTACTTAAATATTATATTTACGCTAGGATTTCGACTTACCTTTCATGTCCTTCTGTCATGATTTGTTATCAGAAAGATTCTAATATAACAGCGAATAGTGTCGGTGTTGTTCTTGTTGGTGGCAAAATACACCATGATTAAAGCATAAAGACATTCAGAGCCTGCTGCTGCACAAACTTTCGAAAAACAAGTGCCAACAACAAAAAAGTGTAACTGTAACTGTAACAGTTACGCTGACTTGAGGCAAAAAGATAACTGGAGTACTTCAATTTTTATTGTTGCTCGTTTCAGCTGGATTGTTGTTGTAGTAGTAGTAGTGGTTGTTGTTGCTGTTGTTGTTGGCTATTCGCTTCGTTGCTTTGTTGTTTTTCTTTTCTGTTCGTTTCGTTTGCTTTTTTTTGGCACAATTTGAAAGACGACTCGAACTGCTTTGCTACTGTTCGGAAACTCGTTGAGCGTTGGACACAATTTAAACTGCGACTAGAGAGCGAAAAACCGTTATATTTAACTAAATGCGAAAATTATGTTATAATTTTTGATTATTGCGATTTCTTTTTTGCAATAGCAGCAAAGCAGCAGACGGCGACGAATGGGCGACTTTTAGTTTCTCAATACACTCGCAAAATCACACACATACACACACGCACGCACATTCGCACACACTATGTGGGCGTGTAGACAAACACTGTGGAAAACTTCATGGAGCAAATGTATGTCCGAACTTTTCCAAGCAACAAAGATGTAACAGGCATCATCTCAAAAAGAGCAAGAGAGCGCGCATGCAAGGCTGAGCCTGTATCGAAATTGAGAGCGCACCAGCCCCAGCTAAAACAACAACAAAACTGCTGTATACAAAATTATTGCGCCTATCACCTAAATGTTACTTTCAATTAAATACGCTAATTTCAAATGAACAACATTCAGTTGACTTTAGATTTTTATAAATGTCCAAAGCCTGAAAACTAAAAAGAAAAAAAACTTTGCTTTGCAAACGAAAATTTCATTCATATTTTTTATCAAGGCTACAGGCGCTTTGGCAGCTCTCTCCCTTACTCTGTCTCTTGGAGCACTCGCTCACTTAGACTCTCACTTGCTGCTTGCTACGAGAGCGTCGCTTGCGCATATACAAAAAAAGGTAACACACACACATAGCCTCACAGAAAGTGAGGTAGAACATTTTTTGGGCGATTTCTCCATGTATACACATAGTATATATAAATACATACATAGATGTATGTATATATATACCATTTTTTATTGCCTATCCTGCAGCTTTTGACATACATATATTATATTCACATTCATGTATATCACTTGGAATAACATAACAAATATTCATTTTAGAGCATTTTGGTATTGTTAACAGTTCATTGTGGCTTTCAGCTGCGTTAGCTTCATTTTATCTCATTACTTCTTTTACTTTTTCTTTCGTTTTTGCACTACGAATTTAGGTTAGTATATGTTGGATTTTTGACTTAGCGCACAGACATAACGACCGTAAAGGAGGTGGCAGGTGCGGGCGCGGATGCGTACGGAGCATAGAAGGGAAGTGGTGTATCGGAATTTTTCTCTATTGGATAACAGCTTTTCGCATTTTATGCAGTTTATCACGTTTTTGCAATGGCACACACATTATATACCAATTATTTATGGCAATTTATTCTATTCTTTGCACTTTTTTACAACCTGTCTCTTTGGAGACAAAAGCAATTCTGATCTCAGGTGGCAACTGCGTATGGCATTGAAATTTCGTATTCACGTTTGCTTTGTAGTCAGTTATGATTTTATATGATTGCAATCGGTTCACTTAAATTAAATGTTTGATTTCTGTCTCCATTTTATTACTTTTATGCAGAGTTTACACCTACTACTTCTCCTTCGTTTGGAAAAAAAAGAATGAATTTCCAAACAGAAATGTTACTTAACATAACTTGAATAATAACATCACATTTTCCAAACTGTTAATAACAGAGACATATATATCATCAAAAACCTATCGAAGCAATTTATGAAGCCAAAGTAAGTCAAATCATCAATGACAATTCTATTAATTATAGTCGATGGCTTACAAATATTTAAATTATAATTACTTCCAAAGTAAAATAACATGAAAAACGCTGTACATCGTTGTTAACAGTATCGATATCGAACCTTCCGTTACTGTTGTGCTATCATATTTTACATTTTTTAATTGTCTACTATTCAGATTCTTTAATATTATTTTTAAATACGTGTCTTTTAGATTTCTTCGACGTATACATAAAAACATTAAAATTATTTGCTGTTTCCGGTTTTTCGAAATTGTTTGAATCAATTCTTTCGATTTCGATTAAGTAACTGTTAACGCTATTTATTTGTATCGCTGTTCAAAAACTTATCGGTACACTGACATACTTGTTAAAAGTAGCAGGTAATTAAATATCGCACATATCTAGCATTAACATTTCCTTTTTTATGTGCGTGTGTGTGTTTGATGACTGCGGGAAATCGGCTGCCGTATATAATTCGCAAATAAAACGCTGAAAATGGCTAAAAAGAAAAGTGAAGAGCATTCAGGGGCCGATGCAAACGATAGCGACTACAATGAGGAGCCCAATTTCGATGATCCGCCCGGTTTCGTGGACAACATCAGCGATGAAGGTAAGTTTGATTGTTGCCAGCGCAGCACACGCGCCGACAATTGCAAAAAAGAAACCAAACATAACCTCAAAGAGGGCAGTATTTTCTATGAGATATGCAATTATGTTAATTTTATTGCAGATTTACTGGGAGATATGCTCGCCCAACGCCCATCGGAAGCGGATGGCGTCGAAAGTGTTGTTGTAGTGGATAATATGCCGAAAGTGGAGCCGAGCCGCCTCGAAAAACTCAAATCTGTTATCAACAAGCTGTTCTCGCAGTGCGGTGAAATCGTGAATGTTGTCTATCCTGTAGATGAGGAGGGCAAAACTAAAGGCTATGCATTCATGGAATTCAAGACCGCCAGCCAGGCTGAGGATGCTGTCAAGAAACTGAACAACCATCGTCTGGACAAGAATTATACTTTTGCTGTAAATTTGTTTACGGACTTCCAGAAGTAAGTCGTCGAATAACTAATTAACATAAAATAGTATAACAAATTTCCTTTATAGGTACGAGAATATACCGGAGAAGTGGGAGCCACCAACTGTACAACCCTTTAAGGTACAGAGTGATCTGTATAACTTTATAAACGATCCCGATGCTTACGATCAGTACTGCGTGGCGGCAGAGACAGCACCCAATTGCGTACAGGTTGGCTTCTGGCAGAACACTCTTCCCGAGCCCAATGAGCTGGAGACACGTGAACGTTTTACTGACACCTTTGTAAAGTGGTCGCCACTGGGCACCTATGTGGTTACCTTCCATAAGCCCGGAGTCGCCATTTGGGGTGGAAGCAGCTTCCAGAAAATTCAAAAGTTTCCCCATCCTGGTACCCAATTTGTCGAGTTCTCGCCATGTGAGAATTATTTGGTTACCTATGGACCAACACCGACGGGACAAAAGATCATCATTTGGGATATACGCACTGGGGCCGAGAAGCGTTCGTTTGTGGGTGATGGCATGTCCGTGTTGTCAATGTTCCGCTGGTCGCACGATGACAAATTTGTGGCACGCATGGGTGAGAACTCGATTCACATCTATGAGACGCCATCGTTCTATTTGCTGGACCTCAAGTCCATCAAGATTGCGGGCATACGCGGTTTCTCCTGGTCGCCTACGGATAATGTGATTGCCTATTGGGTGGAGGAACAGAATCAAATACCCGCACGTGTCACACTCATGGAGATTCCCAAGAAGCGTGAGATTCGCAACAAGAATCTGTTTCATGTAGCCGATTGTAAGCTACATTGGCAGAAGTCTGGCGACTATCTGTGCGTTAAGGTCGATCGCTACTCCAAGCTGAAGAAGGACAAGAAGGAGTTGGACGTTAAGTTTCTGGGCATGTTCTACAATTTTGAGATATTCCATATGCGCGAAAAGGAAATACCCGTTGATTCGGTGGAGATACGTGAGCTAATCCTTGCTTTTGCCTGGGAGCCAATTGGTAATAAGTTTTCGATTATTCACGGCGAGCCCAACTCGTCCAATGTTAGCTTCTACGAGGTCAACAAGGGTGTCAAACCCAGCTTGGTTAAGCGTTTGGAGAAGAAGTCCTGCACTCATCTGTTCTGGTCGCCACGTGGCCAGTTCATCGTTATGGCCAATTTGACAATGGGCACCTTTGAGTTCGTTGATACCACGAATGATTACATCATTAGCGCATCGCCGGATCATTTCCGTGCATCGGAGGTTGAGTGGGATCCAACTGGTCGTTATGTCGTCACTGGCGTCTCATCGTGGAAGGTTAAAGAGGATACCGGCTTCAATATGTACACCTTCCAGGGTCGCATCATCAGGCGCACCATTTTGAAGAACTTTGTTCAGTTCCTTTGGCGCCCGCGACCACCTACGCTACTCAGCGAGGAGAAACAGAAGGAGATTAAGAAGAACTTGAAGAAATACTATCCAATATTCGAGCAGAAGGATCGTCTGCGCTTGACTCGTGCCTCCAAGGAGCTGCTCGAGAAGCGTGCACAGCTGCGGGAAACCTTCATGGAGTACCGCAACAAGCGAATTGCAGAATGGAAAGAACAAAAGAGCCGTCGCGTCATGCTCAGAGGGCGTAAGTTTGATACGAGTTCACATTAAATATAATTTTTAATTTAATTATTTTTAAATTTGCACAGATGTGGATACGGATAATTTGGAAACGGATGAAGTCGATGAGGAAGTTGTTGAATTTTTAGTCAAGGAAGAAATAACACTGCTAGAGTAGACGACCCCCATATCTCTTGCGCCCCACAGCCCTTCCGTTTTCACAATTTTATAAAGCTGGTTTCTTAAGGCTTGAGCAACGCAACGTGACGACGTCCCGAGAGGTCTCCATTGTTTCGGGACACCATTCTTTGAAAACACGTCGCGCTTCTTTAATATTACATAATAAGCGTAATCATATTTTAACTAGCTTGCGTTACATACATATGCAAACATAAAATATATATTCAAATATCCATATAAATTCGATCCTTAAGCACAAAAGTAACGTCACACATAAATCTATATAAACTAATATCAAGCTCACGAACAACTGTAACTTGATAAACAAGCATACAAAAAATTAAGAAAACATGACCGAAGCCTCATTATTAACCATTAGAAGTAAATTTGCAATGTATTTGTATGTGAACAGCAAAAAGAAAAGGAAAACGAAAAGGCATTTAACATTTTTAATAAGGGTTGGGAGCGGGGGTGGGCCAAACTGAAATAAAATCCAGCTAACCATATGAATATATTTGATCTAATTGGAAATTCTTTTGTTTTGTCCTGTTTTAAAAAGTGAAAGGTTTTTTTGTATTTACCTATATTTTCCCACGCTCTGCATTTATTGGAGTATTTGACATCAATTAGTATACAGTTTTATATGAAGCTCTTATACTGATAAGATATGTCTTATCAAATGTTGTTTGACATGCCTTTTTAATTATCTACTAATTTTCATTGTGTGGTTCATTTAATTGCTTGCTAAAATTATACAATAATTTATTAGTATATATTAACAATTGTTTTGTGTAATTTGAAAATGATTAGTATTATGTCAGTATTTTTGCAATATCTAAATAATCGATCCGAATTTGTATTTGAAATATCGATAACCGATACTATTTGGTTGCCTTGGCAACGGTGCCACCCTGTGTAAAATCCAAACAAACGGTTATTTTTATTTGTTGTCAAACGAAAAATTAAAATGGAACCGGAAGCTGATTCAATAAGAATGAAACGCAGCAAGAAAAAGCAGAAAACACAAACAACTCGTGCATATCGTAAGTCCGAAAAGGAAGTCCAACAATTGTTGTCGCAAAGTGAAAAAGTCGTCGCATCTCAAACAACAGCTGAACATTTGGAGGCGCGCAGTTTGCAGTTTTTTCATTATGACGAAGAAAGCGAATCATTGGGCGTCACAACAAACGAAAAGAAAAGCCCAAATAAAGGAACATCAGCACATTATTTAGCGGCCAGTTTTTTACAAATTGAACTCTCTGAACCGCCGCTTGTTTCCGCCCAGCCGCAGCGACAGCGCCATCATTATGATCCCACTTTGTTATATACGCCCGACGAGCGGCTGCATTTGCCACTGCAGCTAAGTGAATGCGACCCCCAGCTGCAGCCCCAGCAGATACGCATGCTGAATCGCTTTCAGGAGGAGGCGAAATATAGTAAAAAGTCTGTCAAACTAAATGCTAGTTTTATCGCTCATCTGGCTGACTGTGAATCTGGACGTTTTGTCATCGATTCCACGCTCTACCGGAGCGATTGTGCGAGACAATTTGAAAGCGTCTTTCTGGCACCTGTGCCTTTGGCTGACTTCTACGGACTGCCCATGAGCCGTTGCCTGAAACTGAGCCTAAAACAGTTGCGCTTTACTGAACATCCGCAGCTGCTGGAAGAGCATCGGCTGGCGCAGCAACTAGAAGATCTCTATGATCTCTACACATACAATGTAAACAATCAGATTTGCAAAAAGCTGCGTGAAGAGTTGCAAATCGCTCGCAATGTGGCTGCCCGCCTGATCGATGCCAGCAGACACCAACAGCAACAACAGCAGCAGCAACCATCGCAGCTGGCGACGCACGTGCAGCGGCAATTGCAGTTGACGCAGCAGCTGCGTAGACGCTACTATGCTGAGTCCACGGCGCAGCGTGTGCTGCTGCAGCGTCTGCTCATCCAGTGGGCCAAGTTGAAGGAGTTGCGGAAGCGGCAGCAGTTTTGCCGCACACGCTTCAACTTGAGCCTGCGGCTGGTGCCGCCCGCTGATTTGGACGTCTCCTGCTCGGCGTGGAAGCAGCGTTTCGAGACCGATCTGGCCGAGGTATATCGCGAGCACCTGGAGCTGTACTATCAGCGACGTCGCCTTTGGAACGGTAGCGCACACTCGTCAATAAAACCGCCGCGTAAGCCTCAGTTTACCGAAATCATGGAGTCTCTGAAGGCAGAGTATGAGCGAGCTTTTCAGGATCCAGAGGAGCCGGAAGTCTTTGTGCAGCGTGTGCCGCCTGATGAAACATTGCCAAATGATCCCAAGGCGGCGGCACCCGCAGCAGCATCAGCATCAGCTAGCAATCAGATGAGCTTGGATCGCAACTACTACCTGAAGATCTACCTGGACAGCCAGTTTGTTGCACAGTCGCGCACCTATCGCCTGGAACCGGATCTGCATTTGGACATGAATGAGAGCATTGGCGTGCTGCTGAATCGCTCCAATCCAGAAGAGCTCAACATTTGGGTAAGCTTATACATATTTATTAATTTATATATTTCATTATTTATTTATATACCTATACTATTAATTAAAAAAAAAAAAAAAACAAAAACAATATTATTTATTAACTAAATAAAATAAAACCAGCTAATATTAAATAAATAAAGAATACTAATATAAAATAAATAAAAAATAATAATATTTAATATTATTAATCATATTAATAGTATAATATAATAACCTGATGTATTATAAAATAACAGTAGGTATTATTGTATTAATAAATAATATTTATTAGCTTGATATAAGAACAGAAAATTTTGCAATAATATAATCGACACGATGTGGGCATTTCCGGTGAGATATGCTCCTATTCAGAGTTATACACATTGATATCAGGCAATTTTTATTGAGAACAATAAGCTGCTTTTAGTGGGAACGTACTGAAATCTTTATCGCATGCTTCTATAGTGCCAATCATATTTTAATATATACATATATATATATAAATTTTTTTTTTTTTTTGCAACTCGTAGTCACGACAGTATTTGTTCTTTACTTATATAAGTTGATTCGTCAATCAGAATGCTTTATTGTGTATTACCAATATCGAAAGTAAGGTTATACAAAAATCGTTTCTAATAATGATTGTACTATCATTTTTTTCTGTAACTTCACAGAACTCCCAAATCTGTTACTAAAATATGTCAAGCACAAATTGGTTATGTGGTCAACTGACAGCTATACCTCACATTTGCAATAACTGCAATATATATACATATATACATATCTATTCTTGAGTTATCATTTAAGTCGTTTCGTAGCCAGCATTCTGGCATTTTTGTTTATACTGAATTATTTCAACTACAATGAACAACAATAGTTCATTGTACCTACATTCTCTAAAATATATTTAAGCAAAAGCCAGAATTTCCGCTGCCCGCTGTTTTGGTATTTTTCCCGCAATTAGATTTTCAGGAAAAGCTAGATTTGATTTGACAACACTGATACACATATGTATGTATGCGATTTTTTCAATTGCACAAAACCAATATACATACTCCAATTTCCCACTTTGAATGGGCATTGTAGCGATATGCCAAATATAGTGTATTATCTTAGATAATCGAAAAATATATAAATCATGCAATCGCCTAATTTTAGCTGTATGAGAAATCTACAGTCACGGGTCACAGCCATCGATTGGCGCTGATAAATGCTGCAGTGCAGGCAACGCAACGGGGCAAGTCGGAGGAGAAACTGGGTTTTGAGGTGATGTCATCGGCAACAGCATTGCGTCCAAAGTTGGTCGGCGATCTCTATGTGCACATTGATTACTATTGTCCCGATGGCAGCAACAGCAATGAGCTGGACGATGTGCAGCCACTTCCGCTGGCAATGAGGCAGACGTTGCTTGCCAATAGATTGCCCGCTGTGATTGTGGCCGAACGCAACGATGCCCGGCGGCAGGCGGATCCGCTAATCTTTGCCGAACGTCAGATGCTGCTCTGCAGCATCGAGGAGCTATTGCACAACAGACGCTTCCAGCTGCTGTATTCACGTCATCAGCAGCGCAACTTTCACACCAAACAGCTGAGCTTTGTGCCCGCCTTGGCGCATGAGATTGTTGAGCTGGAGGAGCATGGACCCAATGCGAATGTTGGCCAATTGCTCGATCCGGGCACCATTTGGAATCCAATCGATTTGCACAAGCATCGAGGGCGCAAGTTTCTCCAATTGCTATACGAGACCATAATGAGCCAGTGCGCCCAACGCGCCAAACTGCTGCAGACCCCATTGCCGCTGCTCCAGCTGTGGATCGATGGCTCCAGTGAGCAGGCAACGGGCTGGTCTACACTTTGGCGTGCACTCTGCTCCATTTTTGTTGGCCCACCGGCCAATGGGCCAAGAAGTGAGCCACCCGCCTGGCAGCCACAGGCGGCATCTGCTACAAATCTGCTGCATCAACAACAATTCAATGTCTCGTTACATGTGGTGCGCGCCACTGGCGTGCCAGTGCGCAGTCGCCACATTCTCAATGTGGAGCAACATGGACGACGACGGAGCAGCGCCGGCACTGGCAGCGATCTAAGTGCCAGTTTGTTCGTTACCCAAAGTAAGTGAATGTCGATGATCTAATCTATTTTCGATAAAAAATATAAAAATCGTTTACATTTTAAAGGTTTTTTGAGCATAACTTCTACACCGTTTTAGCTAAAGACTTTTTTTATTTAGATAGATATTATGAATACGCAGGTTACGTAGTTTTCAGATTTTGTATGCCACGCCCCTTTCGCCCCCAATTTTGAAAAAAACGCGTTTCAATTACTAGAGACTTGCAATTTAGCACATAGATACATTTAAATACTCCTAATCTACTCTGAAAATTTCATGAAGATCGTCTATCTAGAAATTGAGTTATAAGCGTCCAAAGTTCAGCCCAACCCACCCCCAAGCCACGGCAGCAAGTGCGCAGTTAGCAGAGCGCGCGCTTATAAGTGCGTAAAGAAGAAGAGTATCACTTTTTTGCTGGGTTCAGGGTATCTCGTAGTCGAGCCGTCTCGACTAGAGCCTTCTTACTTGTTATTACTTGCTGCGTTGGTCGCCGCAGCTAAGGGATGGATGACATGTTTATACTGCACTGCACTGAGTTATAATCTCGCGTAGACAAATACACTTGGATTCGATGAAATAATATATTTAATATAACTTTGTATAATTTAAGAAGAATAGATGATTTCGTCCGAATATAAGCTAAATAGAATCAGCTCCGTACGTTGTATTCTGCTCTCATGTGTGATAGGAGAAGCCAGCCCACTACGTATCCTGAACTTCCTCCTTAACTTATATATAGTAGAAATAGTCGATATACATTTGTACATACATATGTATGTTTTAAATAAAAGTAAGTTTTCGTTCTGGATCTGGAGCTGGTCCTTTAGCTACTGGTGCAGTTGAATTAACGCATTGCATTTGTTTTTCAAAACAATCGTCAATATCAAGTTCTTTATTCCCGTTTATTCCCCAGGCACTCCAGCCGTGATGCTTCACTATTTCTTGGGCGCAATCGAGCGAGGGTTGAATGTCATCTAAAAGCAATGTAGAGCAGTCCACATTGCAGACATTTGCATCTCCAATTTCTGACTTGCACCAATATTGATCACCAATATTGAAGATTCCGTACTGCCTAAAGCCATCCTTATCCGGTTTACTAACCCAATTGGTACGATATTTGCTTAGTTGACGTGCGATATAGACAAATTTGCGTATATCGGCCCGTGGAACTTTCAGTCTATCCAATTCCAATGCTAAAGTACAGCGATTAAATTCTCTCGCTCCTGCAGCCGGCAGCAGGACGAGCTGCACCAGAGCCAGCAGTGCGAACCACTTAAGTATACCGTTTGCCGTCACTGACATTGTTTGGTCAAATACTAAAAGCCGATTGGAAACATTCAAAGTCATGTACGGAATAAATAGCTACGCATGAGGCATGTATGTATGTAAGAATCCACTCTCTCTCTCTCTCTCTCTCTCTCTCTCTCTCTCTCTCTCTCTCTCTCTCTCTCTTTACCATTATCAGGAGGAAAAGCGTAGTACATATGTATGTATGTATGTATGTATATTGATACACTTTAAGCAACAGAAATTTCTCTTAAGTATTGTTTCTTCTTAATCAAATTTATATATGTATATACATACGTATACATACATATGTACGTATGTATGTATGTATGTACATATATACGAACAAGAACCAGCTACCATAACTGTGTATATTTCTAGATAGGCTATCATCATTAAATTTTCAATTTTTGCACATTTTTGAGGAAGGGGGCGAGGTATGTTTGTACATATGTATGTGCAATCCGAAAATTGCAAAATCTACATATATATGTACATGCATATATATACATACATATGTATGTATGTATGTATATCGCATAGTCGTTAATTCTCTGAGTCTCGTCCGTCTTTGCAATTCTTCTTCTCATGCAGATCAATGCATCAATGCTTCTCTTAAATATGTACGTAAGCTGGACTACACTCAGCGCTGTCGCCGCACTCGTACCGTCAAATTCTAAGAGCGATTTCACAATATATCAAGCTCATTATGTATGTAGTTGCGTCTTGCAAGCACAGTGGTCAAACTATGCTCATAATGTGACAGACACGTACAGTGGTCAAAATTCGTTTATAATGCGACATACATATACCATACAAATGTTGCCAATTTTATATATACATATATACATAGATATGTATGTATATATGTATTTGTCATTGATAATTGGCAAGTAAATGCAAGTGACCCCAATTTAACTGTAATTAATCAATATGGAAAGCGAAGAGAAATTTAAGTATACAATTCCGAGTAGTTGAAAATGTTTAGTGAATCTTATCGTTGAATTATCGCAAATCTTATATTAATAGTCATAGGTCTATACGAGTCTAAATGCATGCTGACTGTGCAGATATCCTGTATGTATGATGATTAATTGATGATTGATTGCAGCGCTGATGTATTCCAATGTGCGTCCATTTATAACACTAAGTTATGGCCAGAGGCTGTGTCGCAGTCGCACCGCCGAGGGTTCCAATCCCACCTGGAATGAGCATCTGCAATTGCAGCTGACGGGTCAATTAAGCGAATTGCGCGAAGATCTCAAGATCAGCCTGTTTGACGAACTGATCGAGCAGCAGTACACAGATGAGGCGTCCGATCTTTACCAGAGAGTGCAATGCAATTGGCTGGGTGAATATCGTGTGCCCATCAGCAGTCTCTTGGCCAGTCGCAAGGTGAGTGTATGGAATAACCATAACTATGGCCATTTGATTCACATATGTTTATATAATTCTTTCGCTTTCAGTTCGAGGGATGCATTGAGCTGTGCATGCCCAAGGTGCTGGTCGGCTACAAGAGACCGTTGATTGACTCGGTGACAAATATATCCGTCGAGCAGTATCCAGAGTTCAAGGAGAGTGTACATCTCTGGTTCTATCTGAGCGTGGAGCCTGGCAACCAGGTGACACCACTGCAAATTGGCGGTCTGGCCTGTGCCGAGCTGCCCGAACTACAGGAATATCTGCGAGAGCGTCGCCTGGAGTTGCAGCAGCTATTGCCACAGCCGCAACGATATGTGGAGCCATTGATTTGCACATCGCATGGCAAACGTGTGTGCCTCACACGTCTGCTGGAGCCGGTGCCGCTGCCCAGCGAGACGCAGCTGGAGCGTGTCTGTCGCTTTGTCTCCCTGCTCACACCAGTGCGCAGTTCGCTGGATGCGTGCCAAAACTTTCAAGGCGTTTGGCTAAACAATCAAACACTGCTGGATAGCACCTGGTGTTCCGTCAAGGATCTGGGCGTATTGCTTTGCAATTATATGCTCACATTGGGCCTCGAGTGCTGGCTACTGCTTGGACTGGCCTGTCCCTATGGCGAGTGCACCTTTGTCATCTATCGACATCCGGACAGCGGCGAACTGGTGCTTGTGGCGCCTACAACTGGCAAACGCTACCAGCTGCAGGATGTCTTTTGCCCGCTGACGCGAGTCTACTCCATGGTAACAGCACAGAATGTGAGTGAATGGAACCAATGTCCAGCTAAGCTGTGTACTAGTAATAAATCCATCCATCTCTCAGATCTATATCAATATACAAGCAGAGGAGCGCGTCAGCATGACGAATTTCGATGTGCAGAACAGCGATTGCTGGCTGCCGGTGTTCAATAAGCGCCAGGCAGCGCCTCACGGTGGCATCCAGAGGCTCGACTATGTGTACAAGCGCAGCTACGATCTCAGTCAGCTGCAGAAGCACATCGAGCGCAAGATTATGAAAAAGATAAGCGCCTGGCGCACCACACGCAAAACATTTTGGAATCGGTGGGTTGTAAATTCAATAAACAAATGTCACTCGACTCGATCAATCAATTGTGCCTCTCTTCAGTGCCTTCCAGCCACGGCTGCTCAGAATTTTGAGTGAAATGGAGAAATTATGCTTGTTCTCAAGCAATCGCTATGATGAGCCGGCCTTCAGTGAGGAGCTGGAACGCGAGTATCCCAACTACAGAGTGAGTGCTGCTCTCCCACATTATTTACCTAGAATTAATGAGTTGACAAGTTATTAAACAAACCTTTATGCTTTTTCAGCTTTATGGCTTTACCATAAACTTTGCCTACACCAACCTGTCGGCGATATCGGAGCGCATACGCACCAGCTGCATACACTACAATAACAATGCCGCTGTCGAGTTCTGTGTGGCTGTGCACATTAATGCCTATGCGAACGATGTTCTATCCGTTTGGGTGTTCCTGCTGTCAATAGTGCCACTGGTCGCTTGATTGATTGAATGACTGACGACGATGAATCAATGAGGCGTCAATGGTTGGAGCTGATAACGAAACGAAACTCTATGAAGCCGGCTGTCTTCGTAGATAATGCGCCCACAATGCTAATCAATAAAAACAAATTCTTTATCACTGCTCGGAAAGCGGGAAAGTAAGTATTTAACACGATTTACAAACATTTTATGATAACGTTCCTTGTGGCGTGTTTGCGGTTTGTGGTTTGTGGCTTGTGGTTTGTGGTTTCCTCCGTTTCTTTACCCGATTTGGCCAGGTTCATTTTTAGTTCACTGTGCGCCTTCAGTGCGTTTAGATCGTACACCGAACCTTGTACCATTGATTGTCTGGTTATGATATCGCCATGCCTTCGAAACTAGCTGAAAAATTTGCAAAATTCAAGCGTTATGTGCTCTGGCTCTATAGACTATACGAGCTGAACACACAAATTGCCATCTGCGAGCCATGGGAGAAGGTGTTTTGTCGTAAGTAGTTATTTCAAGAGTGCAGCCATTAATCAGTGATTACCAATCGTTAGCTTGATGGCTACCATCCCTTCCGCCTCTCTCCTTGTAACCCTCTCTCTGTCCCCCGCACGACAGCAAATGGTATCTTATCTATTTCGGTCAGTATTTGCCCGTCATAGAGACTATGACTAACTGACTGCTTTGACTGGTGCCATATAGAAATTGTATAGTTTACTATTTACGTTAATGTAATTTGTGTAATTCTATATACATATATTTATTTGCAGACATACTTCTTGGCAGCTGTATATCCCTCATTCTCTATGCCTCGTATGCGTATGTGCCCGGCTACTGTCTGAGACTGGTTGACTTTTTAATTTCGCCGGCTGCCATTAATATAAATCATACTTATAATAATATAAAATGTGCGGCAGCAGACGGATTATGCAGTAGCAGTGAATCTTATCTTACATAATATTAATTAGTAATTAAAAAATAAAAAATTATAAACATATTTTTTACAAGTATTTACATTATACAAATTCCACTAGAATATTTATAGCTGTGTTGAATTATAAAGAAACACAAAAATATATTAAATGAATTTTAAGTACGGTTTATTTAAATTTATAAACATTTTCAATATACAGAAATTTAAAAAACGATAACACGCATAAATAGCGCGCTCACGTCAAGCCAAGGCTGCCACCCGACGAATAACTTTTATAGGCTGGCAGGCCTGCACGATTCGTTGCTGCCAACTCGCTAGAGACAAAAAGCAGTAAACCCTTTACAGCAGCTCGGCGCATTTTATTTACAAAAGTAATTGAAAACATAAACGTTTATGTGAATAATGTCAAATGACAAACGAACTGTTTATGTTGGTGGATTAGCCGATGAGGTGACGGAAAGGTTGCTGAACAATGCATTTATACCATTTGGCGATATTGCGGACATTCAAATGCCGGTCGACTACGAATCGCAGAAACATCGTGGATTTGCGTTCATTGAATACGAGAACTACGAAGATGCTGCCTCTGCCATTGACAACATGGTAAGAAACCAAGCTTTTAACTTATCGGACCAATTAGCTAACGCAGCCTTTATTTTAGAATGATTCAGAGTTATGCGGCCGTACGATACGCGTCAATCTGGCCAAGCCGGTTCGCGTCAAAGAGGACAGCTTTAAGCCGGTTTGGGCGGATGACGATTGGCTACAAAAGCACGCAGGAGCCACATTAGAGGCGGAAACCGTAGCCGAGGCGCCAAAGGATACGATAGAAACGCCGTCAACAGGCCCGGCAGTAATTGAAAAATCAGAAAAACGAAATCCACAGGTGTTCTTTGATATACGCATCGGAGGCAACGATGCTGGACGTATCGTGATGCTACTGCGCGCCGACGTAGTGCCCAAGACGGCGGAAAACTTTCGCCAGCTCTGCACGCACGAACAGGGATATGGTTACAAAGGCTGCACATTTCATCGCATCATTCCAGAATTTGTGAGTGGCAGCTGCATCTATTAAGACATATCTTATTTAAATATATATATTCCAGATGTGCCAGGGCGGAGATTTCACCAATAATAATGGCACCGGTGGCAAATCCATTTATGGCAAGAAGTTCGCCGACGAAAATTTCAATTTGAAACACAACAGCTTCGGCACATTATCCATGGCCAATTCAGGGCCAAACACAAATGGCTCACAGTTCTTCATATGCACCACAAAGTAAAGATAAACGCAAGAACTATTTAGATAATACTACATATATCTTTTACAGAACTGACTGGCTGGATAACAAGCACGTGGTCTTTGGCCATGTTATCAGTGGCGCAGACGTCGTGCGTAAAATGGAGCGATGTGGAAACAAATCAGGAACCCCCTCACAAAAGATTATCATCTACGCCTGTGGCGAACTCAAGTGAATATGGTTTAAGAATAAAAACAATTTGAAAATGCAGTTTTGTAATTTGGTTTTTTAATCAATTTTATTCATAAATTGTTTGTAAGAGTTCCGTTCGCATCCGAATCGCAACCTGAAAGAAAAAAAAAAAACAGGAAACTAATTTGTAGTGTATATCATAACAAGCTTACAAGTTTTACATTAATAATTATAATTATTATATCAGTTGGGGAAAGAAGACAAAACAGCATGGTGTTTATTACTCAGGTATTAGTCCCAAAAGGGAATTATCATCAGATTAAAGACTTTACGTACTACGATAAATATGTAAACTAACAAAATTTACCTTATCACAATTATCCTGGACGTCGTAAATTGCAAATGGATAGCCGGCTGTAAATAAAAAGTTTGTAAATTATTAACAATTGTTGGTATACGCATTGAAATATAATTATTTTGATTTTGATCAGACAGGGAAAAGTTGACCGCATGGTTTTAAATGGGTTCTACTCAGTAGAGGGATCCTGATTAGGATTGTTCATCACAGGAAAAATCGTTGAATTAAAATATCAATTAATTAAACACACCTTAAGCTTAGCATAAGTTCATCAAAATTGACGTCGAAGCAAAATCCATAGCTGCAAATTAGACATTTTAATTTGATTAGAAATTTTGTTAACATAATCTTAACTTACAATTTATGTTTAAATATCAGCTTCAAAAATTTGTAACATGTGTGTTTCTAATGAACTATACTGAAGTATACATCATGAAAAATTGTACAATTTTTTGCTTATGATATAACATATAGACATACCTTGCCACAAGATTCCAAGTAATAAAGGCTCATCTAGGGATATTCAGTACAGGAAGCACTGCAAGTAAAGAAAGTCATAGATTAGATGCAACTCATATTTAGATTTTGAAATTGGTAGTTAAAATTATTTTTTATCAGTATCCTTTTGGTTTAATTTGTTTGATGACTCAGCATAGTTTTCAGATTAAATTATCATCAAGATGATATCTTACAGAAAATAATAAAAAGAATTTGAAACTTACCTTTATGTATATTTTTTCCTCTTTACAATCTTTTGCCAACACCGAGCTGCCATTGAAAGGTCTGCAAATAAAATCAAGAAACATATTTTAGTTATTTGAAATTGATAAATGTTTCAACAAATATGTAATATGCATAGTTCAGTTACATTTCTCCGCATTTTCTACTCAGTAGAACGAAAGTTATTGTAGATAAAAGTATTCATCATTTAAGGATATGATTAAGCATAAAAAATAAAAACTGAAACATACCTTCGTTACTCAGGGCCACAGAAACATTTAATTTTTTGCTTATGTAGATCTGAAATAGAGAAAATACCATAAATTAGTTAAATTTCTATAAATTCACATATTAGTCAAATTGTGTTTATGATTCAGTTGCAAAAATTGCAGCCATGGGGTTTTTAATCACAAAAATCATACGGTAATTACTTTCATCATATTGAAACACATAATTTAAATATTTATAAAAAAAATTTGATTTTCTTACCTTTCAGAGGTTGCCAAGGATGTCATTTGGTGTTTGATTGTTAGCAAAATTCTGAAATGGAAAAAGTAATACTTAGTACATAGTTCTTTATATTTAACATTAGTTTTTACAATAATTTTGTATCAGTTGCAAAAATTGCAGCCATGGGGTTTTTAATCACAGAAATCTTACGGTAATTACTTTTCATCACTTAAACATAATTTCATTTTATATATTTGCTTAAGACAACTTACCATGCATCAGTTAAGTTTGTTCAACGTTTAACTCTGTGCAAGAGGTCTGAAAATAGAGCAGTAAATAGGTTAGATTTGATCATAGCTTTCATTTATCATTATTAAATTGATATTTTCAGAATCCTTTTGGTTTAATTTTAAGTTATATCAACAACACTTTGTTCAGATTGAACTTATCATCACACTTTAACTCTTATTTATAAAAATATATTATTTTAAACATATATTCACCTATGATTTTTCCCATTACAACTGGTTTGGAACCACGTGCGCCTAGCATCATCTGTAACAAGAAAAATTCCACTTTAGTAAGGGACAAAATTTTCTATAACTTATTATTTTTTCATTATTATCAGAATCCTTTTGGTTTAATTTTTAGTTAAGAGTCAACAGTAATTTGTTCAGATTGAACTGATCATCACAAGATATTTGGATAAACTCATACATTTTATTTTAAGAATTACCTCAATTCGCTTTCCTTTCATATGCCGGCATCTGAACACGTGTGCGTGCAACACAATGTGGCAGCTGCAACAAAATGAATAATATACTTTAGTATGCAAAGATATAAAAAATATAAAAGAGTACATTTCAATAAATGAATCAGTTGGCCGTTCTTATTCTTTCTACAAGATAAGAACACTAGAAACCCTTTTACAAAGGCACTAGCATTCGACTCTTCAGTAAAAGAACATTCATCAATACATTTGTATTACACTCTAACTAAATACACCGCTTACCATTATTCCATTTAAAATTCATGCAAAGCAAAACAATTCTTATACTGATGTTAAGATCACATCTTGATAATTATTTTAAGGCAACAATAAGTTTATAAAAACTGTTGATGTAGCCAATAATTGTAGATTGAAAATTACGAACAACTCAACTCCACAGAAAACGGACAGGAAATGAACGATTCCTAGCAGTGGTGTGACCAACCAAGTTCATTGCATTACTCAGCTAAAAAATACTAAAAAATCAATTATGGCTTTTTTAACATTTCACTGTAAAATATACAGCAAACCTAAATTAATTTTTATACTTCTTTAGATTTTTACCTAATGAAAATAGAAAACAGAAAGAATATAAAAGAAAGAACAAATTGTAAGCTTCAAAAACAATTTATTAAATAACATATCATTAACATCACGAATAGGAATTACGATTGAGCTAAATTCCCACTGTTAAACGACTCACTCAATCGTGAGCAAAATTACTAACAACCACTCGTTTAACATTGAGTTGAAATAATCGTATGCCCCTGCGCTGGTATAGCTGTAAGAGAAATTTAGCTCAAACATAACAAATAAAAATAAAAATAAATAAGCAAAAATAGAAAAACATTAAAAATTGTATTAAAAAAGACGACTTTATTAAATTTAGCATAGCTCATTGAATGCCTTTACAACAATATATCAAGTACAATACACATATTTTATAAAATTTATATCGGCTTTTGTTCAATCGAAAATATTTGCATGCAGAGAGACTCATATATACACATATATTATTGATTTTCAACCTAAAAGGCATATAATTTATTTTTTTTTTTTTTCATTAAAATTTTCAATAAAATCTATCACAATATGAGAATTTCAGGATGTGGTATTGCTCGATTGTGATAAGATTATAAAAAAATGTTTGTATTTTCCGAGTCATCGAGCACAACCATTTCCTGATTCTTAATATTTTGTTAAATATATATGTATGTATATATAGACATGCATTTTTTTGTTGATTTATAAAATTCTCTTGTGTAAAATTGTTTTCTTTTGCATTATGCATAAAATTGTACTTAGACATTAAAAATTTTAGATACAATTACATATAAAAATATATTATAATTAATATTTATAAAAATTCGAATTTGTTACGGACGGACAACATCTTAAACGATAAACATAAACATATAAAATGCTGATTCTGCTTTAAAATACATGCAAGCAAGTATAAATTTATTTTAATGCTTATTCTATTTTATTTTACTTTACATTTAAGGCCCTAAATATAGGCATATAAATTGATTGTTATATTTATTTATTTTTTTTTTAAATTTTTTGTTAAGGCGTGTTCTATAATTATTTGTGCGTTACTTATTTCATTCATTTTTCTTTAAGGGCTGCTGTGTCAAGGGATCTCAGTTCGTACGAAACAGCCTCATTTATATTTGACCGCAGAACTAAACGTTAAATAATCGTTATGGGCTTTCCTTAAATCTAAATCGTATTATATAATATTACAAAAATACATTTTCTTATATTCAATTCCTTATTGAGCTTTATGTTAGATACAATTTATATTGCATTACTTAGCCACAAAGACAGAGACTTTATAATTATTTAGCATATTCTTGCATGCACATAGAAAAACTATATAGAAAATAGAAAAACTTTCAGTCTAACAAAATACTTGTACAGAATAATAATCGTCTGAATTTCGAGAAAAATATATTTGATTCGTGGGTGGGTTCAATATCTCTGGGCATGACCAAAAACTTTTGTTCAATAAAACATAATAGCCAATTTTTGTATAGCCCGATTCAGCTTTCTACATGTGATATGCAATTTGTTTAAGCTCTATGTTTTGCACTTACAAATTATACTATCAAATAAACATAAACAGACGTGCCGCCGCGCATTCAGACAATGCGATATTAATGTTATTGCCTTTTCTATTTGTATACTATCTGCTGTAGCACACGACGCTACGCTTAAGCGATAAATTAAACTAAATCTTGACAAAAAAAGTAACTAAATATAAGCACAGCAGTTTTCGGATGCGCCAAGACGCGTTTCAAACGCGCCAAAAAAATTTTAAAGCGAAAAACTGCTGATACGTCCAATCGGGGCGGGGAATTACTACAACTAACATCAACATAAACAACGAAAATTCGACTAATTTTGTGGTAAACTGGCCATCAAAAAAACTGATGATGTTTCCATACTCATATATAAGTGCGCTTCACTTTTGTCAGAGTGGACGTTTTGCAAGGCAGCTCCTTTTCCAAATGTTCTGTGGAATTTTTGCATTCGTGACTGCGATCTTTTTCAAGATCGAGATTCGGTGTTTTCTGTGTCGTGGTATATGGATTCGAATTGATTAACAAATTAATGTCCTTGCCGCTATTTTGATGCTTGAATTGGCTGCGATAAAAAAGAAAGAAAGAAATGCAATTGGAATTGCTTAGTTTGCGTTTACATTGTGTTTACAACAAAGTTAATTCTTACATGGGCTTGCCAAAGTGATTGTGGTGGCTGGCATCCAATCGATTTTGATTGCACCACTGCTTTATTTTAATGCCCATTATGCCACCCAAAAAGAATGCCATACACGACACTACAGCAATGATAATAACTGTGTTGTCTGCTAAAGCAGAAGCCTTATGCACCTCATTGACAACTGCTATCGATTTCTGCGGATCTGCAAACAGAAGGGATTGAATGTGAGAAAATGAAAAAAACTTTTGTTACTCTCTCACTTACCATGCAGATTGGTCATAACTTGTTCCGGATCTACGGATGCCTGTGGTATTTTGTTCTCATCAATGTAGTCATTAAGTGTAAAGTCAGCACCGTTGCCCGTTGGCTGTTGGTCTAGGCTGGGTTGTACCTCTGCTGGTGCACCATTGACACTGGCATAGTGCAGCTTTTGCACCTCCTCCATTTGCGATGGGGCCATGGTAACAATAACGGGATCCGCGGCAGTTTTTGGACATAAATACGCTGCTGCCTTTTTGGTTGTATTCAGACTTTGCAAATAGGTTTTTGTTCCGAATTTGTGTTGGCTTGCGGCCAGATTTTTGCACTCGTGAGTCTGCAGATCCCAGGCACAGTTCGGGTCCTGTAGGCTGAGGCAGCCCAGGCAGTCCACAATCAATGAGCAGTGATGCAGCGGCACTGTTACCAATCGTCCATCACTGACCACGACCAGTGTGTTCTTCTTGGAGGAGATGACCAGCTCACGGACAGGTGTACCCAGCGGCAGCACCTGCATTTCAGAGATGACTACTGTACGCAAGCGATCGACGCTGCTGTTCTGATGCGATGTCAAGATGTTGATAAACTTGGTCACCTTGCCGTCATCGGTGCCACTATAGATGACATCGTAATGGTTACCATTCAATGCACGCACATTCGGATCGACCGCAATAGCCGTCAGCCGATGGTGTAGATTGACCTTGGTGAGCAGCGGGCGGCCATGCACAGCAGGCACAGCGCTCTCCATTAGTGGATGATTCTTAATGAAGTTCACTGCAATGCTTGTCAGAGTGCGAGAGTCATCCACACACTGGCCGGGCCGTGGCTTGGGCACCTGCGCTGGCTCCACTGGCAACCAATGTGATTGTGAGTCCTTCTGCGACATAAAGGCCCCATCAAAGGCAGCCAATATGTCATCCACGCGATAGGCACAAACCGCCGAGCCAGATATGGCGTTCACTGGTGTGGTAAATACTGCGTAAACCAACGCATTGGGGCCGCTCTCCACAACCGGACTTATAGCCTCTGTTTTGGGTAAATACAATGAGATTCAAATAATAATGATGTCATATCAAATTTGTGAAGAGTGGGCGTATTAGCATATCGGCGGCACTTACGTATCTCATCAAAGTAGAATGGAAACTCGCCGGGCACTGAGCAGTTTAGTCGCGTTTTAAGGAATGATGTCCAGCTCTTGGCATGATTGTAGGGACCGCCACGATCATTCTTGCAGACACGACCCACACGCGAATAGACCGCCTTGCCAAAGTTCATATACTCCATGGAGAGTTCACGGAAGAAGAACAGCACATAGCCGTTGCGTTCAATGGCACCCACAAAGTCTGGCTGATTGAGTTGCTTGAGATCGTATTGTTCGGTGCGCAGATTCTCGCGATAGATCAACGGATCACCACCCGAGAAATCAGCAACCGTGGCGCTATACAACTGCCCATCGGCAAACACATATGTGCTGTTATGGGCGGGACTGTAGGGACAAAGACCCTGAGCCTCCACATCTCGCGTTATCTCGTACAACATGTTGTTGCTGGCACTCGTCTCACTGCCCTCTGCTGCCTGATCCACGGTGGTGTAGTGACGACAGCGCGGCTTATACGAATTGGTGCCACACAGCAGAATTTGGCCATTGGGCAGCCGGGCAAACACACGCAAATAGTTGTGACAATCCCATTCGTGTTTGCCTTTCAGCACGCACAGCTCACGATCGGCACCCGAGCTGCGCCACTCCAGACGGCTCGTCTCCTTCAGTCCACGCAGTGTGACATTATAGATGACGTCCCTGCGACGAGACAATAATCAAATTATTTACTTAATTGCCACGCCTGTCAGTCGTGTCACGTATGTGTATTTGAGTGTGTGTGTGTGCAGCCTGCTAATTTAGCTAATTGCTAACCAAGCCAAAATAAATGAGCCACACACACAAGCATAGCCGAACCAAGTGAGCATCAGTTTGTCAAGGTTATTTGCGCAAATAATTAGAACTGAGAAACGTTGAATCAAGTACTTAAACATGCAATTGCGTTTTAATTGTCATCATTTCATCCATGTTCAAACTATAACGATTGCTAAGTTTATGGCATTGTAAAGATAACCTGCTGGAGAACCTGTAGCTGCTTAGCTAGCCACCAAATTTATTTCCTCAAATATGTTTCGGCGGCCTTGGTGTTATTTAAAAACTAAGATTTATGCAAACATTGTAGCTTTTTCTTATTATTAGTACTCGAAAAAGCTTTTATTAAATTGTGACTAATTGAGTCATATAGGTTTATACATGAATATGCTTTAAGCTGCTATTAAGAAATATGTATACTAAGCTCAAACTTCTTTAATTACCCCCATAATAATTAATCAAATTTATGTTTATTTATATAAATCTTTTTTCATATATATATTTTTTTGTACATTTTGTATATTTTGCTGTTGCCTGGATCTGGTTAATTGCACTTTTGCATGTTTCATTTCAAGCGAATGCTGAAAAGAATTATACGTAAATAAACAAATTGGCCTGGTGGAATATACACATATATGTACGTGATTCCAGGAAAGCAAATGAGAAATGCAAGATTTGCACTTGGTAATCAAGACACACACATACACATACATATATCTAAACATATAAGGTTTATCGATATATGGATAAATTAACACATATTTCAACAATAGTTGCTAGGAAAATGAGTGAAAAAAAAATAAATTCGTAATGCCAATGGCGCGTTAATTATTCCGCGAATTGTACATTGTTTCTAGTTGCCTTTTGTGTTTTTTTTTTTATTTATAAATATTTAAGTTAGCTCGTGCCAATAAAAATGAATGCTTTCGCATGCAGCACAGGTAGAGAAGAATTAATTGTTTTGTTAATTCGTAAATGGCAAACCGAGAGAGAGAGAGAGAGAGAGACAGAAAGAGCGAAAGCCTTCGGGCATTCAAATTCTACATACATCCATATCAATTAAAATAAGGCATTCGCTGTACTTACTTGGCACCCACGAGAATACTCTCATCATTGTAATCCAAAATCTTATAATAGTCCGTTGTGTTGCCGTAGAAACTGGCCGTCACTTTGTCTGGCTCTGCAAATGCAAATGAAAGTCAATTAATATATGAATTATTTGAATTTGATGGAGGGAAAGCCAAGTTGAAAGTTTCTAGGGCTTAAAGAGCATTTATAATTGTTATAATTGTAATGGAAAAAAGTGCTTTAAGCAGCTGTGTTTTTAAGAATATGTAATGTAGGGCAAACTTAAATTAAATAAGCAAATTGCTTTGATAATAATTGAAAATATTAAAGCAGCTATAGATCGTAATAGTTTATATAGATATAGCAGCAATGGAAATACAAGGCACAGATAATTTAAGGTAATTAACTCTAAAAAATAAATAAATAAATAAGTATCATACAATAAAATGAAAAATAAATCAATTGAATTTAATAAAATATATAGCTAAATAAAATAAAATATATAAATAGATAAAAGAACACAAAACTAAACAAATTAATTTACAAAAAAAAAAAAAATAAAAATAATTCAAATAGATATTTTTAAATAATTTTTATTTTATTTATTTATTTGTATATATTAATTTAATATGATTTAAATCTTATTTACAAAATCATATATAAATACAATAGAGCTAATTCTCTCAATTAGTCAATCAATGCAAAAAGTACCACAAATAATAAACTTTTTATCAAATTCCATTTTATCAAATTCCATTGCCATTGAAATTTGTTTAAAAACAAAATCTGATTTTGAAGAAACTTATGCAGCCTGGAACTGCAAAGTTTTGCTGCCATTTGATTTCATTAGAATAAATGGGCGTAATTAGATGGCCCATTTTTACAAGTTGCTTCAGAGGAAACGCTAATTTGTTGCAAGCATTGCGAAAAATTGGGCGCAATAAGCAAAGAGCGGCCAGCTCAGCTGAATGCTGCTGATAAACGAGCGGCAAACGCAATAAAAAAAATAAATAAAATAAAATAAAAACAAAGAAACAGCAACAGCAAAACAAACAACAAGTGGCACAAATAAACAACAATAATACAAAAGTAGAAGTAGATGTAGTAGAAGATGAAGAGGAAGAGTTACAATGTAATTGTTGACGAACTTGGAACTTACTTGTTTGTAAATCGGGCCGCACATCGGGCATCCAAGCACCGACAGCCGCGATGCAGATGCAGATGCAGAGCCAAAGACAGATGACATATGTTGTGGTGGCGATGCCACTCCATCTGCTATGTGGATGATATCTTCTCCGGTCAGTAATTAGCATTGTTGCTGCCACAGTTGTTGACGTTGTACGCTGAAGGTCTCTTGACGTGTTCTTTAGCTGTACGCTCCCTGACAGCACTTGCTAGAATTAAAGTCTTTTCAATTGACGTAGCGCACTTGAAATTCTGTTGAGCCTGGCTTTTTTTTATCTTTTTCTTTTTTTTTTTTTTTAGTGCTGAATTCTGATGATTCAGCAGCGTTTGCCACTCGCTTGGGTGGTGCTAGTGGTGCAGCTGCTACACTCACAGACTGAGTGACTCGCTAGCTAGCTGGCTGGCTGGCTGGCTGCTGGTGCCAATGGGGCTGGCCGTGCCTGGCCTGACTGGTTTTAATCACTGCAGTTTGTCATTCTGATTGCTGCCATATTCTCGTGCCAGTTGCCTCTGTAGTTGCTGTGGCTGCTGCTGCTGCGGCTGCTGCTTATTTACTAGCATAGCTCTTGCATTCAGTTTTATGTAGCGTATAATAATTTTCACTACGTTCTTCTACTCTGCTTGTTGATTTCTTTATTTATATAGTCTTATATATTTATTTTTTGTTTGTTTGTTTTCTCAATGCTATTAGTTGATGTGCTCAAAAGAAGAAAACGCAAAACCTGTAATGAGATGAAAAAGATTGTTGGTTAATTCGAAGTAATTTTTATTTTTTGCTTTTGCGGAATGCCTGGAATTTCACTAGACCTGGTTGTTGTTTGTGGTCAATTTGTATGCAATATGGGGCTAATAGAAGCCTCAGTTTCCTGCTAACTGCTTTTTTTTTTATTATTATAATAAGATGTGACACACTTTAGGTAGGTCAGTTATGTATTTAGTCAGGTTTTTAGTTTGCAAAGGAAAAATATATATATATTTATTTTATTTTATTTATTTAAATATATATTTTTTCATATAAAGAAGCGCTTGTCTTGCTAACTTTTTAAATATATAGACTGACTCGGCTTTATTCATATTAATATCCTATATCATTAATGTCCACCATAGGATTATTATAAAATTTTAAAATTGGACTAAGTATTCGAGTAGCTTCCGCCGCTGCCAATCTCTTTTGATATACAAATAAATAAAAAAGCAATAATTGTATAGCTTCAATTTGTCTAATAAAATTCAGATCTCGCTGCTCTCTAAGTGTAATTATAAAAAAAAAATATATATATATATATATATATTTTTTTTTTATAATTTATTTATTATATAACGATATATCAAGTTTTCACTTTAGTGTTGAATATTATTACCAAATGGAAACAGTAATTTCACTTGTGTAACAATCAAACTTGTTTCGGCGCATTTGTTAATGCGATTGTTTGCAAATTCTTCACACACTTTTCACACTTTCTATGAAAACGTTTTTAAAATCGACCAAGCCGAACCGCGCGTTAGGCCAACTCGTCGAGCACTGAAACTGCGGAACACAACAAAATTGCCAACTGAGCGAATAGCAAACAGAAAACAACAACAATAACAACAACAACAACAATGGCAGCAGCGTAGCAGTAGCTATGGCAGAGCAACAACAATATACAGCTTACGCCTACACTCGAGAGTACAGTTTGAGAGTCATTACAAGCTAGCTGAGCGCCGTTTTAGCAGCACTGCACTTAGCGCTCTCTATATATGTTTGTCTCTCACTCGCTCCCACTCTCTTTGATTACACGCTTTGGTGCACCACCCTTAACGTGTCACGCACCGTTTCATGCCATCCTGTGGCTCAGAGGCATTTTGTATGATTCATAGTTTTTTTTTGTGAGTTTTTCCTGTTTTGTTGGAAATCACGTGCAGTATTTTCCGTTGATTTTCCTTGTCAGCATTTGGTGTCTAATCAGTTAGATAGACAGAGCCGCTCAATATATCAGAACGTGTTGTCCTGCAAATGCTGTTCATCACACGTTCACACACACATGCACACTCACACGTAATTTCCATGTGTGGGCCTCAGGTTTTTTTTTTTTTTTTTTTATGACGATCGCAGGGGAAAAGGTGGGAAAAGTCTGCTACAGTTTCTCACGCCTCGTCGTCAGTCACACTTGGACAACTTTTACCTCAGCGAGGGGCGACGGCGATGGTAGATGATCTTCAATAAATTGCTTTATTGGCCAATTGAAGGTCACACTTGTTGTCTTGTTGCTTTGGTCAATGAATTTGTGTTGTGTCTGCTGCTGCTGCTGCTGCTGGTATCGTTTTACCAGCCCGAAGGTTTGCAGGTCGAGTGACCCGGTCTGACTCTTGGCCCATTCGTCGTCTCGGTTTTGTAATATCTGCGGTAAACGCTCAAAATATAGGGGTCCACAATTAACCTTAAGAATTGTTAAACTGTATGCGAGGGACGTTTAAGATGTAATACAAATTAGGCATCTATTTTGGTATAGATTCTATGTATGAGAATCCTAAGTATTTTGGATAAATGAACTGAATTATCAAGCACAAGAACTTATTGTATTTAAATGTTTTAATGAAAACATAATAAAGTTCATAATCAAAAAATTTGATTCAGTTTTAGTAACAAAGATTTATCAAAGTTGATTCAAACAATAATTTCCCAATCCTCTGTCTAACGGACCTATGCAAAGTTTTATAAAGATAGATTTCAGCTCGATTATGCATCAATATACTACACACATATACATTTTCTTTTTGTATATATATAGTATTTCTTAGAGCTTTGTTTCTAATCTTACATTTTTCTAAACTTCATTACAATATCGCCTTCTTTATATAAGCATTATATGTAGCTATAATAGAAACTATTGAAGCTCAAGGTTTTTTCTTTTAATAGAAAAACAAAAAAACCCGTCGATAAATCAGTTATTGAAAATATGTTAAATTTTTATAGCCTGCCTATGGCACGTAAAAAACAAAAAACAAAACACATACACTTCGCTATCGCACAGCTGAAATGGGAACAGCTGAATAAATTACTGAGAGCATTTAGTCCAGAGCTATCAGCAGATAGCTTTCTTTAGTTAAACGAAAAACAGCTTAGTCAAATGTATTATTTTCTTGAGCTGCCCTCGTTGGGCACACATAAAAACATTTATATATGAATAAGTATTAAATGTTTTAAGTTTTTTTTTTGTTTTGCTTTTTTGTTATGCTCTAAAGTTTCATAAGCCACATTTAGTTCAATGCCAGGAAGTGCGTTCCGCTTTTGACAGACCAGTTACAAAATGCTGAATCTACGTCTATTTTTGTGCTACTAATGAATTAGCTCAAATGTCAGTTAGAATCTATCTATCACTCACTCTGCTGATGTCTCTGTCTATCTGTGTGTGTGTGTGTGTGTGTGTGTGTGCGTGCGAGTGTGTGTTTGTGTTTGTGTCAGTCTGCGTACAGCTGCCGCTCGCTTGACTCGTTTCACACTTTCCCGGGTTTTCTTTGCTGATAAGCATACACAGATGGGTGTTTGACTCTGCCCGTTCTTCTTTTTCAGCTTCTTCGTCTATTTATGATGCACACAGATAAGCAGCTAGATCAAGATAACGGTGAAATGTATGTCACGTCTGACACTCTTCTGCGGCTGCAGCATTTGGCACAGCCACCGCTGTGGGAAGCGTGAGCGTGTTAATAGATAAATCGGTCGAGCTCTCTTCCAATACGTGCTCAATAATTAAAATTGATTTCTATCTATGAATATTGAAAATAGCCAAATGTAGTACCACCAGGCTCTCATATAATACTACTCATATATTATTATATATGTATATATACATATATTAGCCAGAAACCTGATCATCGAGCTGGTGGTGCTGCTGCTGCTACTACTTCTATGTTCAACCTGTTTGGCAAGTGGGCGTCCAGCTAGTCAATACGTAGAGCCAAAAGCTAACAGGTGCCACCTGGGCCTTCGCCTTATAGAGAGATTCAGTGGAGTCCGTAGACTGACTGACTGGGCGATGTCTGTTTCAGTTCTGTTTGTGTTTCTGGTTCCAGTTCTGGTTCTGCTTCTACTGTCGAAGTTGTTTTGCAATCTTTAAGATTTTGCATATTTTATACGATGTTTTGTAATCTACGGTAGACGATCTAAATGAATAGCATAAGGGCATGAAGCTAGCTATGATTGATGCAAAGTATACCCTGTAAAACTGAATATATTTTCGCTTTATAATATTTTAAACTTAATTCGCAATTTTTGTTTGCATTAGTTTCGATTTCAGTATTCCATATTTCCTATTTATTTTATGTATACGAATTTCTTGGTATTGATTTCAATAGTCTATGATATAATCATGGAATCTGAGGATCAAATGGACTTGTTTATAGAGTAGCAATAAAATGTACACGGTATACAAATAATATAGATGTACCATAATGTGGTTTATATACTTGATATTGTATGATGTTCGTATTATTTGTTTTCCACATATTTATCGACTTCAGCTACAAGTTTCACAATAATAATAAACTTAACCAAAGTCGAACGTGTTGTAAAGCTCATATTTGTTATCATATATTATACTGTATACATATACATATATATGTCTATAGTTTGTTTATTGTCTGAACTTATATCAATGACTGATTAATTCAATACAGCTAAAGAGCCTCTTTGTTGACGTTGTTATTGTTTGCCCTGTTGATAGTTGCATACTTTATATTTTATGTCTTTTCTACTGCCTTGAATAGAGTGTATTAGTTTAGTCTATATATATTAGTGTTAGCTTCAAATATTGGGCATATGTAGATATATTTTTATAGTTATTTAAACTATAATATAACGGTGAACATAACATATAATAAACACATAGAATGAATTTAGAGTATAATTAAATGCCTCTAGATATACGTTATCTAAAATGGGACCCATTTATGATCTCATTTAACGATAAGCTCAAAAGAGAAGTCGTAAAAAGGTGGGAAACAAAATATTCCCTAATAAATTACGTCTGACTCGGCTTGGCTTGTCGGCTCTTGTTGCACAGTGTAGGAGTATTATGCAGTCGGTTTCACATGAGTGCAACATTCTCTTACTTGCTTTAGTTCTGCCGCCTTCTTATCATTAGTTCAGTTCAATGCACTTTCGAGACTTCACTTTGCTTTTCACATCACTTATCCATGGAACTATCGTGGGGACTGACGGCTTTACTTCCGATTTGAGCCCAACTCCTACATGATTCAAATACACACACACGCGCACACACATACATACAAGCATTGATATGTATATTGTGTATCGTAGTTAAACCAGTTTAATTAAGAAGCGATACTCAGTTGGGTTTCAGCGGAAGCGTAGATGATTCAGAAGCGCCTGCCATTCAAAGTGTAACAACAAATGAGCGCTTAATAAGTTGAACAACAAAATAGAGCTTTTAATACGTATAAGGCGCGACAAGTTTTTCATTCACAAAAAAATAAATATATTTATATATTAATAGTAGTATAGCTAATGGCGCGTAAAACGAGCGTGGGAGTTTCTATTGATGAAGTTTTTCTGTTTTCTGTTTTCAGTTGTTCGTTTTCAAACGCGTTTATAAATCAAACAACAATATCACGTATTTACACAGTTGCATTCACGCACACACACGCATTGACTCACACTGATGCATTTATGTATCTCTTTAAATGTGTGGGAAAGAGAGGAACGGGGGAAGTTGTGGTTTTTTGAGGTTAAGTGGGACACTGAGCGTTCCACTTTGGGCTGCTGCCGTTTTTGACACTTTGACTCGAAGTCGAATTTGTTGTTGGGTTTTCTTTCTTCCAGCTGGGGCGTTGCTTCGTTTCTGCCACAGTTCTTTGCATTTAAATTTGAGCAGCACACTATACCGTTAGGTTTTGATATGCGTTCAAGCTTCCACTTCCAGTTGCTCAACTTATTAAAGGCGCACACAGTTTGTGGAACGACGCGAATTGATTATGCTGCTAATTTATTAGATTTTCTACCCAAAGCAGCAAAGAGACAGCTAACTCGTTTCGCTGCTGCTGCCTTTTACAGTTCTTAGCCAGACACTCACACAACTCACACTTGGGCCACCGCCTCGACCACTGTTTAGAGTGAGGGGCAACAAGTCCACAAATTCACCTGTAGCTGTGTAGCGAGTCGTTTAGTTTGTTGTTTTTTATATTATCTCTCCCTCTCTCTGTTTCTCTGCATCTCATTCTTTCGCTTCTGTTCGAATTGGCTGCTTGGCCACCACTTTAGCACTTGGCTAGCTGCTGCTTCGCCTTCGACTACTACTTGCTGTGCTGTTTACAGCACGCACACACATACACACATACACGCACACACTCGCGCACTTTTACAATTTATGTATTTTCTTGTATTACTCGTTTTTAAGCTTATGCTGCTTCATGTTTGCTTTGTTTAGATGTGTGTATACATGTATGCTGCTGTTGCTGGTTGTTGTTGTGTGTGCATAAATTAAAAGAGAGAAAAACACACGTCTGTACACAATAAAAACCTGTTTGTTGCTTGACTCTAGGTGTGGGCAAACGCAACGCGGCGCGGCGCGGGGGTTGGTACGCTTGAGTTGGCTTGTAGTTCTTTTTTGTAGTAAACGCAACAGCAGACACATTAGCTTTGATTTAAAACACAAATTTTACACATAAAAATCACAATATATCAATTTTTTGTGATATGTATGCATCTGGTGCATCCCTTAGCCGCCACTAAACTCACCAAAATTCATAAAAAATGTTCAAATAATTATCAAATTAAGCGAAAAACACGAACTACAAAAATTATACTCTTCACACTACGGCGGCCATTTTGCTGTGGGTTGTTTGGTATACACCTAGTGATGGCACCATTGTGTCGATAGCATTTCGATATCGATAGCGATTTTTAGGACGGAGTTAGCATGACCGCAACTTTTTGAAATTTATGGTCTTACTTAAAAATAAACGATAGAACATCGATATTGTCGGCCCAGCCACCCCCGCAGAAAAACACCGATAATGTGAAGTGTAAAGTTATTTACCTTAAAATGAATCAATTCAATTTATAAAGTGTGCCACACTTATATAAAAACACAAATACTTCGTATCCAAAATGACGTCAAAGTAAGTGCATTCATTAATAAAACGAAATAATACAAAAACTGCGGTGAATTTTTCGTGCGTGGGTATGTGTGTATGCAAGTGACTTTGCCTTTGTGTATGTGTATTTGTTTGTGTGGCTTTTGTGTATGTGGGGGTATTTCACTGTGTTTGTTTTGAGCTGCAGTCTCTACATACACATACAAACGAACGGCATTGTCAAGTAGAAACCAATAATAAGCTGCTGATAAGCATACAAAAGGGTATGCTTATTAGAAGAAAGAATGTTATTCAGCAGAAGCTTATGAAGAGCAGGTAGTACATAAAATATACATACATATGTAAATTTTATACATATTGGTTAATTGTCTCTTAAGATATACAGGAGAATTTGTGGATCAGCCTGTTTGTCTTTTAAATAATTCAAGTAAATATATTTAAAAAAAATGTAATATAGAATATAATAATAAACAAAAATTATAAACATTAAAAGACAAATATTTAAATTATTTGTCGAAATCGTGATATGAATAAAGTTCTCTTTAGAAAGTGGCTTATATCGGACCGTTCATATTTCTCTTGGTTAGTTTAATCTTTGTCACGCTTCTGGAATTGGTGTCGAACAAAAATAATATAGATGTAGACTCTCTCGGGACTATTTGGGAATCTTTTGATAATCATAGTAATTATCAATTCACATATAGGTTACTCATCAAGTGTTACTCATCATCTGAATTTTAAATCGTGATTTTCTTATCGCATAACAAAATGACGGAATACGTAACGAGACCGTACAGCAGATCGATCCATGAGTAGCAAATCGATCCCGAGGAGCTGTTGGCAAATAATCAACTTTGATGATGGTCAACTGATTATCGACTATAAAGCAAGCCGTAATGGATATATTGCCAATTATCGTTATTAATATTGGGCTCGAACCCCTTTGCCTTTGCCTTATTATGTACTTAGGTCATTAGCTAAATAAAGATAGCATAGCACGTAATCGAAGATAATTATGTGCTTGAAATAGCTGAGTAAATCCGGCAGCATTCCCAGGGTCGTAATATCACGTGTTAATGTTTGACAAATTGCTTGTAAGCCATTCAATTGTAGTTTCTAGCGAACACCTCTTGAGTTCGGGTTCAATTTGACAAGATGAGTAGTGTTCATTGAAAGCTTCGCGCGCTATTCGAATTAATAATAGTTTGGTGGGAGGATGTGAAGCGGTCATTAGGTTTTAATTTGAAATCTGTAATTTGTTTCTTATTTTTTATTTATTTATTTATTTCTTTATTTTTCGCTAACTCATAGCTAGCGATTCGAAACTCGTTTTCGCAGCGTTTAGTCTTTAAAATATGAGAATCTGCGGCCGATAAACTCAGTTGCTATTGTGGCATGTGCAAAGCGTGCATAATGCTTAAAGCGGTGAGTTAGCGGCAGATCTTTATTCTTAACGGGATTAATATTCCAATGCATATATCTTATATCTGAAAAGTGCATTGTGGCATTTATAGTCCATGCGGTGTTTGCGGCTGCAGTCACAATTGTGCCGCGCATTAAGACGGATAATGGCTTTCAGCTGGAACCTAAGAATGATCAATATACGTTGAGGTATGGCTCCATTCAAATATAATCGATATATTTAATCGATGGATTCGCTTGCTTAGCATACGACATCCGGATGGCAAGAGTTGGCGCGAAGAGACGGTGCGACAGATACCACCAGGTGTGCCGGAAGTTAAAGGTATACTCAATCAGGCTTTTGACGATCGTGGCGGCACCTTGTTGGTCACCTATGAGGCGGGGCCGAATGGAAATGTGGTCAAGTATAGGTATAAAAGCAATAGCCAACCCGAACAGCCGATATATGGAGTACTTTTAAGTTCCACACTTCTAAAGGTGGCAGCCGGTTAAATAATGGGGTTTTCTGTGCTTTATTTTATAAAATACGAATATGATTATTTATAGGGAATTCATGAGCCAGAGTTATCTTTCTAAATTTGAGATTGTCTCTTAAAATAAAAATTGCAGTGCAATGAGAAAAGTTCTTTACTTTTTCTTATATATAGTCTATTGAAGAGATACTTTACAGTTAAAAAAGAATATATCAATTATATATGCATAACCTAGTGCCAATTATTTTAGACACTAGTGTAAATATTGATATATTGTTTAACTCTCATCTTTTATCGTGTTCACATATTGTATACAAGTACTTTAGAGCATTATATTATGGCGCATGCCTAAAAGTATATTATAGTAATTAACAAAGAACCACTCAAATTTGCCCATGCTGAAATTTAAATACACTTACACATGCTGCAGCTTACCATAATAAATTCTCATCTCTCTCTCCTCTCTCTGTCAAGTAAATATCGATATATGTATACTGCGTTTGTAGTGAAGTATTTTAAATTTAAATACACTTAAGCAAATTCAAATACACTTACCGCAATAAATCTTCATCTCTCTTTGTCTCTCTTTCTGCTTCTTTCATGCACGCCTCTAAGTAAATATCGATAATAATTTGGCGAATTTGAATTGAGTTTGTATTGCTATCGATTATGGTTGTCCCTCGAAACAGTTTAGTGACATTCAAATAATTAACGCTTGATTTGACATGCAAACTGATATTCATTTATTAGTTAGAGTGTAAATTGACGGCGTAGTAGACAGCAATTTCACCTCACGTCACCTTAGCTGCTGCCCCCTCCACCTGTTCGGTGCCTGTTCGCTGTGAGAAGCGTGAGCAAAATATCAAACAATGCTGCGCGGCTGTTTGGCACCTCATATCATATTTATCAGCCAGGCAGTCAGCTAGCTAGCTAGCAATTCAGTTGACTTTCTGTGGCACTCGTGTATTGACCGACTTATCATCCACATACATACGTGGTGCGGGAGCCGATAAGCCGCCACGATGCAGCGTTTGGCATGAATTATCCAGCAATTGCTTGACTATCCTCTCTCTCTCTCGCTCTCTCCCACTCTTTTTTCGTGGTACTCTTTGTACTCTTTCA